>NW_027019299.1:5960302-6426413 GCF_013076305.1 Rhopilema esculentum
AGAGTGATGAGGAATCAGGAAAGTAAAAGCAGACACTGACTTTTTCTCTAACATTGAAAATAAATCTACCATCATTATTCCAATGAAAAATTGCCATCGTCATGTGCTCATGTCTCATGTTGACAAATTTCGATCCACTACTCTGCATATTTTCGATTCTAACCTTTTTACCTTAGTAGAATAAGACGAAAACTCTAGTTTTCCTAGAAATGTTCGCTTTTTCAATGTCACTATTAAAGTTTTGTATAAACAGCAACTTTTTGGAATTTCCTTCATAAACAACAAAGAAAGAACAATAAAATCTGGGCAGAAACAGATTTGTTAATCACAAAAAGTGTTAGGACTTAAATCGTTGGCAACTAATTTAAATGCAACTATTTTGCAAAAGATGGTGTTGCAGTGCCTATTGAAAAACTACATCCTACCAGCTCTACGTTTTTAATTTTATTGGACGATACAACTAACATGGGCTGAAACCTTCGGAAGTTTTGAGGCGCCATTATTGTTTTACAGATTGCAAACAGGATAGCTAACTATCAAAGATTAAAGCTAATGTCAATGTGGCTTACTTAGGCTTGTCCCAGTTTCAAATAAACAGACACATCCTTCAACTATAGGCCATTCACCGTGTTTCCTTGAACAGCATTATCTTCTGATTGATTGGACTTATCAATATTTAAATCTCGAATGAAGGGAAACATTACGGACTAATTAAAAACCCATGTCAATGTTCTTCTTTATTAATGGATAAAGACTATAATTATGAAAAAAGAATGTGAAGGAAATTCACCAGAAGAAGATTAATGAGACCACTGTATACTCTTAGCAATAACAGAGTGATGTTTTTATCTAACTTGGGAAAACATTGAGCAGAACAGAATTTCTGAGAACATGTTTATCAATGGCTTAGAGACTTTTCGTAAAGGGTTGAGTTTAAACTGACAAAAAAAGTCTCTTCTAAAGTCCCCATCAGCTAAAGAATATCATAGTTCAATTGTTTTGTTGTATTGAGCATTCTGCTGACATCACTGATAGCCTGAATTTGAACAATAATTTTTTAGCAAAATTATAGAGATTCCCAACCAAATTTAAATTGCGATCGTTCTGAGAATCTTCTTTGTCGTCATTTTCATCATCAAATTGTTTCTAAAGCCGCTTTCGCATCATAAAAATGAAAAACAATTCCAAGATGTATCAACATTTAGAAATGGAATTGCCAATAAACAACAAAACTCATAAATAACCTGGGAAAAGAAAGTGCAATTCTCAACACTTCAGTCGATATCATCCCTCCATCAATATCATGAATAAATCGATAGCGTTCCCCTTCATTTGCAAATGCATTTCTAATCTTAAAATTAAAGAAAAAAGATAAATTACGGATATTGTGATCGTTCTAAAGATCTTGATTGTCTACCTCCTGATCTTACGTCAGCTAAGGTTAAGACAGCATTTGAGCAATATGGCACTTGAATTTATGTACAGCTTGTTCGAAAAAAGGAATTAGCTTAATCTATATATAATATTAACTTCATTGTTGCATATAGAACAAGGAATACGTCTTTTATGGAACAAGAAGGATGTCAATGTATATTCTTAAAAGAACTGGACCTGCAATTCCAGTGCTTTAAAGTACGCTAACTACAGGCACTTTCAAATATCTTCCAGAAATACCGGCTGTTTTGACACAGTTACTTTTTCCTTTCTTTATGTATAAGCTCTTGTATAAACAGATTTTAAAGATACCGTTATAAAAACTAATCAAATGTTTATAAAAATAACTCCAGGGCTTTTACAACAAAGAGCCTTGAAATATCTCATGTGCATTTATCATGTCATAAAAATATTATTTAGGCAAATATTTTGATTGAAACCGTACGATTCATTTTGCCCTTTCGTCGCTTTAGGGGCTTTTTGAAAGCAACTTCAGTGTTTATTTCAAGTCAAAAACTGTTCATAGAATATTTCAGTCAATCAGTTTTATAAGTATTGGTAATAAAGCAATAAAAACATTACCCTTAAAACCTTTTTGTGGCAGCTTAAAGCAAACGACCAAAGAATCTATAAAGACAGGGCTAACCTTTCAAAAACTCAGAATGAGGCAAATTCATAAAGGCTATTTGAATCCTCATCTGAATGAGCGGTTCTACACAGGGATCTTCTTTGGCAAACTCATTGCTGGAATCGCTGTTTAAAAGAAAAAACAAGAATGAATCTAGAGAGAATGTTGATAGAAGTGGAATGCAGAATAATGGAGATCCTGGTGCTTTTAATCAGTCAAACATAACGAAATGTTAAAAATCCTAGAAATGCAAAAGCTCTTTTTCAAAAAGGGTAATTCTGCTTTTTGATTATCTTCCAATAGTAAATGATCGGTATGGGTATGTTAACAAAAAGGAATATGAAATTTCAGCTATTTTGCGTGGGCCTCGTTTCTAGCTGAGACAAACAAGGCCATTGCATACAGTTGGATTCTGACGTGGAATTTGATCATTCTTGTATGTGAACATTCATCTTAGTTAAACTCATTACGAATTTGGCTAATTTAGGATCCGTTCTTGACCTCAATTTCAAGGTACCCCAACGCACAGTTTGAATTACCAAAGGAAGCAGAAAGCAATACGCTATTTAATGGAAATATTTGTATTCCCAATAATATGTCAGACCTTTATACTCAGGATACTCAAAGAAAGGGGGGAGTGGGGGTGGGGAGGGGGGGAGGTTGAACCACGATGTTTTTATAGTGATGTATAGGATAGGCTAAAAGTTATGTTTTCTTTAAAACATCATATAGAAACATGTCATCCCTTGTGTTCAAACTTCTCGCCTTCTGGAAATGATTTAATCTGTGAAGTAAAGCGTTCACGTGTCAACCTATTTTAGAGTTTATCCTCCAGGAAGTGTTCCTTCATATTAACTGTCAGAGAATGCTTTCAAAATGCAATGAGCACAGCACTGGTCTAAATGTTTTAATTTGACGCATAAAATGTGTCATCATTGCTTTGTCTTTGTCACTAGAACTTTGTCAGTTCTGCTAGAATCAAAGAAAAGGGTCACCTTTGCACTGTTTCGTAAGTGAAACCCTACCCCTTGTATATAATCATCAGGTCTTCATGAGCCGCTGCTTCTATTCACGGATTATTTGAAGGATAATAATTAACGATTGAAAAAACTGTGAAACGCTGTCTTTAGAAATACTAGAGAATTTTCTTTTATCTTTGAGCAGGCAAACGTATGTATGAAACAGCAAAGGTTAATAAGATGTAAAAACCAAACTTTTGATGTACTTTTATTGATGTTCAATACAAAAGGTTTCACCGCACTTTGTTTTTGAGATATGTACGACACAGAACAAATCGAAAAAACTAGTAGTCTGTCTTGCTGTAAAATAGTTAACAAAACGCATGACATTTTGATAATTAAAAACTTGCCTGATAAAAATGTCTGTATGCATTGATATAACAGAGAAAATAAACAAGTAATAACCACGAGGAGTGGTCACATCGAGAAGAATGACCAGGGAGGTGCTCGATAAGCAAAGATTCTCAGTGTCCTGAAAACTAACTTTGGATGCTAAAAACTGCAAGTAGTAATTTTAGACACAGTTCAAATAAAGCAAACCAATTAAATGCGACAGTCACTGATGGTGCTTGGTGGAGGAAACCATTTCTTGCTTGCCTCCTTCTAGTCCGTATGTGCGAGATAAGTGTAGCTGCTCACACAAGAGCCCCACAACAGCTGCTCACACAACAGCCCCACAACAGTCCCAACCCAAAAACAGCCTTACCAGAGCCCCACAACAGTCCCACAACAGCCCCACAACAGCCCCACAACAGCCCAAGAACAGCCCCACAACAGTTCCACAATAGCCCAAGAACGGCCCCACAGCAGTCCCACAACAGCCCAGCAACAGCCCAAAAACAGCCTTACAAGAGCCCCATAACAGCCCCACAACAGCCTCACAACAGCTATAAAGTTCATAGCTTTGCTGCATACCAGTCACAGGCAGCTGTTTGCTTTTGGTACCACGAATGCGCTCGATAATAACTTCATTTCAAACATTTTAGGGTCAAAAACAGGTCTTAGATGTGCGTGTGCGAAATTGCTGTATGCTGGTGGCTCAAATTAGGTACTACAGATACAAGTTCAAATTCCAATAGAGGACTGTACAACTTCGATCAATCATATTGTAAATTCTAATAAGGTTCAAACTTCGATCCGTTCTAATCTATGACTTATCTAATCATATTCAATTCAAATCTAATTTCTAATGCGTACTTAAACGTGTACATTAAGTGACTACAACAACAAATATTGAGGAGTACGTCCTACCATAAAATGTTTCACAGTGCGTGTTCAAAAAGAACATAGAAAAAGTACACCTTCATTAGACAACGTCGCTACATTTCTAGAACTTGTTAGGGGGATAATTGTTTAGCATCATTCAATTTTAAGGACATAGGTTCATAAATGGCAGCTTGAATTATCCAGCCAAAAATAAATTTCGACTGTTTGCAAACAAGTACATCTCCTACCAACAATTTTGTTTGCTTCGAAATAATATAAATTCTTTGCCGCAGTGCACGACATAATGGTCAGAGTTCGACAAATGACTGTGAGATCCCTTGGAGCGTTTGGACAGTGTCCTTATGTATGCTTATCAATGAGAAAGCAATAAAGAGCTACCCGCAAATCTCGTAGTACCTTCAGAAGAAAGCAGGTTTCATCTGGCACAGTTGTTAGCTAAACTTGTTCGTATGTACTTGCAAAGACGTCTTAGGTAAAACAACACAACACAATTGAATAACGATCTACGGAAGATCATTAGGAACAGTGAGCTGATAAACAGGATCAGATTTTGATTATCTCTAACCATTTAATGTCTGTGTAATCCCGCATGGGCGCTTTATTTCTGAAACAGCAGTAAACATTTAGTATGCGTTTAAGTATAGGCACCCTCGACTGATACAGTCAATCTATTATTTAGCGAAATGCTGATTTGTGACTTTTTCGTCATTTCTACGTGGGTTTGCATTGCAACGCGGCTGTAGGAACGTGTAGATTGCGACGACGTCGTGCGGTGTGCGTCGCAGTACTGCCTCTTAGAAATCAATCATAAACAAGGAGCAAAGCAGCCTCGAGGAACTAACTTGTTGTGTGGTTTTAAAAAGCTATACTCGCTACACAAATACAAAGCTTGTGAAACAAAATCCGACGACAGAGATATAGAAAAACAAACGAAGGCATTTTTGAGGTAAAGCACTTCCTCGGACTGAAATCCCCAAGCACAGATTCTGCCAAGCTAGGCGAGTGCGTGACAACGGGCGTCTTCTCGCATCAGGTCTGTGCAAAGAGCTTGCTCTTCAACCAATTTCATAACAAGTCGCGGCCTTTTCTAACCACACAACCACTATATGTATTGAAGCACTTCACCGGCTTTTGTCCTCATTATAAACTTCCTTCAGTGCATGGTACAATACAGGATCTAAACAGTGATTTCTCACGGCGCAAGTGCTTATCGCAAAGTGTGGAACTGTCGGATGTAACGTAAATCTGCAACACTAAAGGTGCTGGTTCGATTTCTCAATATTGCGATTTATAAAAGAAGACGATGTCGAAACGACAGCGGAATAATTTCCCGTCACTGAGACTAGTTTTGCTTGGTAAGCAGGGCGTAGGAAAATCTGGTAAGTTTAAGAGATTCTCTATTGCAGAGCCAATCTCGCGTCTTATATTTCCAATTCCATTATTTATAGTTCCATTTTTGCCTGTGATAAGTGATATTGTAGTGTTGGGGTGAAAGGGAACAGTATTCTTGAGAATTATCCCTGCAAACACTGCTCTATTTATGTCACCTGAAAGCGACACTAAAGTAAATGCAATTTTTTAGGTCTGACCAACCTGCTAATATACCCTGATAAACAATATCTATACCTAAAGTAGATGCAACAAGCTATATTGCAACAATTATAAATTCTTTCCGAGTAGAGCTATTCACCATCATACATCATAAAGTGAATTTAATGCAATACACCCTAAAGTTTATTTAAAGCTGCACTGTAATACACATTGCGTCATTGCATGCTTACCTTTAATACTGTGTCGAATTACCTAGAATATTAAGGTAATCCTATCAAAATATTTAACTTAAACACTGCTTAAGTCAATTGTAGCATTTCAAGGTAACTCATATGTTGGTACTGGCTGTCCAAAGTAACGACTAAAGACTGAAAAATACGCTATTACAATCTCGTTGCATACCCATTCTATCTTTCCTTTTGCAATAGTACAACACAGCAGTCAACCTTCTTGGAACTGCAAAATACTGAGTGCCAATTTCTTGAATAAAACCAATATATATTAAGTGTATGACCAATGTCAGTTCTCTATTTGTTACATGCAAACAAAAGCTGCTATGAATAACTGTAATATATTTGACAGTATCATTTCATATTTGCCTTTTTTGCTTCAAAATCATGCATAGACAAACAACAAAAAATCATGGCTGGTTTTAAAATAAAAACTTGTTTTTAATGTGTACTTGGTGTAGAAGGAAAACGCTGGTTTCCTACGTAACATGAAAGCATGCATAAATACAGAATCTTATTACGCCTCTACTCTTGTAAAGAATCTATAAGGGAACCGTTTCAAAGAGATAGTATAATACTATTTATGAAGTTCCTATGTTATTCGTCCAATGTATAAGCAAGTTGTTGTTTTCCACTAGAATTCAAGCGCCCATCTAAGTTTATTGTGTGATTAAATAAACCGAAGAATTTTATTGCTTGCTTCGTTGATAGCAAACATTCCATTCTTTTTTACAAAGCTAAAAGCGACTATCAATCAGCATTAATATTCAAAAAGTTATCGTCTTATCTGCCAAGGCTAATAAATATCTATGCCCTGTGTTTGAAAGTTTACTTTGCGAATTTTTCTGCGATACAATAATAAAGAACTTTGATAAACCAATTAGAAGCATTAACATATTCACAACTATATAGGTAAAAAATCTGAGTTATTTTAAACAAAGTTAAATCTCTTTTATGAAAAAGAAGGCCATTTGGTCTAAACATTCCACAATTTTCAACAATCGAGTTTGCATTTGCAAAATGGTAGCCTTATCCACCCCCCAAAATGGTAGCCTTATCGACCAATCTAACAAACTTCCACGAGCCTCTTGCTCTTATTGGGGCAGAATGCAACACACGACAAATTTCGCAAGCATTGTTTATGAAAACATGTCATTTGGTTTTTTAATAACATGAAACGAGAATAAAGAACGTATGCAGAATTCAGCACTTCAGCAAATAAGCAACACGGACAAGAGGCAAAATTTCTCAACCAAAATGAGGCTAAGCACTGAAGTTTTAAAAAGGGGATCTGTGGTCGGCTAGAACTTGCTAAACTTTGTTGTTTTGTTACTTCATCATTCTGGTCTGATTTGAAAATATTTGGAGAAATTCTGCTTATAATCGACAATGAACAGTCAAATTCATGTTAGGGCCTGTGAGTGATACCTTAGGGCCTGTTGTCTTATTCTCGTCTTAGCCTAACTTCTTGCTAAAGCTATTGCTTTTAGAAACTTTATTGACGCCTTCAAGGAAAAGCCAGAGTGATAATCATTCCAATTTTTCGACAAAGCTCTACTTTTCAACAAGTTGCTTAGAAAAACTTCGCGCACCCCGCACCCCTCGCCCCGCTGGTGACGGTCTTGTCCAAACCTGATGAGGCAGGAGTCCAGTGGATATGTTAAATGGTTTTGCTATGTATAATTGTGAGTGGGGAAAGGCAATGGACGTTGATAAATAAAGACTGTTGGCAGTGACTACCTTGTAATGGAATTAAATCTGTAGTTAAGCATTCAGGCAATGCCGTTAACCCGGCCAAAAAACAGCAAAAGAGCACCCACATTAAGCTTTCTACCACAATTTTCAACCAATGCAGTAATGTTAGTTAATGCTGTTGCGGATATTAGTTAATGGAGCAATGTCCACGATTCAAACGATCTAGAAACCTATCCAACAACAGAAAAATACAAACGACAAAATGAACAAGTTAGTGGAAGTGTAGGGGTCAACATTTGATGATACAGATGGGACAGTAACTGTTTTTAAATTAAGTAGTTATAATGAAAATGTAATTGATCTGTCTTGTGGTATCGCATACAATTAGTAGAAATTTGCAACAATGTAACACCATTATATGGATTTGAAGAAGTTGCAGCTAATATTTGAGACCTGGCTCTCTGTCACAAACCATTAGATAATCGTATATCATTTTTACAAAAGTCGTGGCTCTTCTAAAAACGATACTTTTCGCGGCTAATTCTTCTGTTTTCTTCAATGGCTTGAGATCTGGTTGAGAACTAAAAGACAGACAGAAACGTCGTCACAATAACTTTTGCAACAGTGTTGCTTTCACTTCTCCTGTTTCATGACCTCATTCTATCCAAAATTCAGTAGATCAGGTCAAAATTCATTTGCAAAAGTTAAAGTTCCAGTTTAGGGCCACTACTGTAATTCCAGAAATGAAATACAGTGCATGCATCTAAAGACAACAAGTTAAATCCAGGAATGATCACTTTAAACGTGCAATATCGCTTGTTTTGTAAGCGCTGCTTTGATTTCATTTTTGGATCACATGTAAGCATCTGCCTCTGCGTTTTGAAAAATATTAAGAGAGATCCATTAACAATTTCCTAACACAGTTTCGGGACGAGATTTGGAAGTGTACTTTCAATACAAGTTGTGGCCTGGGTGTTATTAGGATATTTATTTCTTTATTAAATGTTGGATTTCAAATTATTTAGTATTCTGGAACATTCGAGCGTAAAAAGTAGCTTATGCTTGACGGGGTGGTGCCAAGTTTTGACCGAAGACCTATCCAAGTTACGCAATAGTTTTCAATTTTACTGTTGTTAAGCCAAAATCTGTTAACAGCTATTATGAAGACTTTAACATTAATGGAAAGTTAATTCCATGTTCCAAGTCTGCTTCAAGGTATTTTAATTGTATACCAAAAGCATCGAAATAACGACGAAATAAGTCTATTTATTAGCGTTGCTACAGATCCTATTAAACAGAACAAGGCATGCATTCGCAGTGCTTTATCATTACCACTGGAATTAATCCGATTAGTAAATCAGCTTTCAAGCTGACAGACTTAGAGGTATTGTATGCTGCAGATTTGTGGCTTAGATTGCTTTTTGTGCACTCACTTGGAACTTAGCGCCTTAGCCGCATCAGATGCAACAGATTGGTACGGTTTAGATTTTCTGTCTTTTGGCTCTGCTCTGCTGTACTCTCTACCGACTACCAGCTATCAAATTGAGTGTAGGCTTTGATAAGTATCCTAACTATCACCAATAATGAGGAGAGAGATTATCGTCTGTAACTATGAGTATGACTAAATCAATCCTTATGTACATCGTATTATAGTAGATTTAAATGCTTGATATGCTGGTATGGTAATTGTTGCCACAAGGTACCACTGCCTCTGCAGCATAAAAAGCAAAAGCTAAAGTCAATGTACGAAACTAGTAGGGCCGAGTAGGACTCACGTAAACGTAGCCTCCTTTCCATTGTGTTGCGCAATGTGCATTAGATATGCTAGTCAGGGCACTTGGATACACCCCTTTATATGACACCCTCAATAAGGATGTTATACCTCTTTTCCATCATTTGGTCTTCTTGATTGATTTCGATATCAAAAAAGCACCTTTCAGCGGAAAATGGCCCTTTTTCTTCGAAAAATCTTGAACGAGGGTACATTTTCCGGCAAAAGACACTCTTTCTAAAAAAAACAGTATTACATCAATTCCTGGAAAAATTTGGGTCCAGGAGCCTTCTTTCCTATATATCTCATAAGGGATAGTGAATAAAAAACAAAATTTAATGTCACCAGTTAAAATTTATTAGATTGAGCCACCTGCATCGAAATTTAAATTACCAAAAATCCGGGTAATATTCCATTATAGAGAGAATTATAAAGATCAGATCTGATAATGTCATTTTCTTGGGTAACATGTGATTGGAATTTCGATAAGGGTACTGTACAGCTAATATTTCGAAGAATACAACACCGAGAATACATACTACAGAGGATCTTCTAATACTAAAGAGAAATATTTGCTTTCCAAAACGAGACAGGGCCTTAATGGAGGTAGGCGGTTACATTTGTTTTTAGAATGCATGAATTATCTGATTTCAGATGCGTAAACACAATTATATTAATGTTATCGCAATCCTTTCTGAAATTCGAAAGAGACTGGTTTTTATATAAAGGAAAAGAATTATAAATTTGAAGGCTTCAGAGTTGAGGAATGCATCATATATATCTTTTTGTCGATTGCGATGCATTACGATAAGGGAGAGTTTTCTAATATTCATCTGGTACTTACTTGAATAATTTCTTACCGTTGAAAATTTTTTTGGGTCAAGGATTTTATTTTTGCATTTAAATGGAATCATAGAAGCAGGAGACAAGCAACCTCTCCCCCTCCCCTATCAGGCAAAATTTACCGTATTTCAGCCACCAATTGGGCAGTTCTATCTCAGTGAAGCAATAAAATTCGGACAAGTTCCGTACTTAGCCCCAAACCCTTAAACTGTAGCATCAGCTATTCCCGTGCACAGAAACACTGATTACGACGCAAGGAAGCAAAGAGGCACTGTTCATTACCAAACTAAACCCTCTAAATAGTTTGGTAACAGATAAGTGGTATAATCCAAAGCAATTCATGTTATAATAGGGGTATTCGAGTGGGGGGGTGCACTTGACTAACTGGTATAATCCAAAGCAATTTCATGTTATAATAGGGGTATTCGAGTGGGGGGTTGTGGTGCACTTGACTAACTAGGTATATCAAAACCGTGAAGAAGGTCAATAAGAGAAAAAAAAATTAAAGTTTTTCACCCAAACCTCGCCTTATTTTCTTTGTTATCTGGAAAAGGATTCCAAATTCTGAGGAAATCGTCCAGAGGAAGTGTTAACACTTTCCTCTACTAAGCACTGCGCCGGTACCAAAAAATACCTTTACCATGTATCTGATGAGGGGCAATTCACGCTTGCAAATAGCATACGAGATTTTCACGAAAACAGAAGGATTTATACGGATTAAACAAAAGGACTTTCGCCAGAGGTGTACGAGATTTCCATGGAGTGACTTGCCCCTCGGTATCTGTTGTTGGTCTTCATATACAACGTAATATCAATAACGCATTAAGACGTCACTGCACACAGATGTTATCAAAACCATAATTTATTTTTCTGTATTATGTTTATTCTCGGCAGACTAATCTATATAGTAACACCTTTCTCCTCTTTTCCCCTGTTAGTTACAGTTAATATAATCTAGGTTTCCGTTAATGGTAACCCTAGGTAACAATCAGTTTGACCTTATTAAAGCCATCCTTTTAAATCTTCCTTGTAACATACTTTCAAGATTCCTAAACATTCATATTAAAGGGCAGTCGAAAACTCTTAACAGAAATACTTTATTGGCATTTTGATGACCCAAGCTCTAATTAGTTTTCGTGGACTATAAATCATGTTTATAAATTTCGATGTCATAGACTTTCTAACTTTATAAAGATTCTCTGGATTAGTTGTATAAGGCGGTTTGTGTGTTCTGCAGGAATGGCAGCGCGGTGAAAAGTAAATTACAAAATGCAATAAGAATAAATTATTATGGGGCCAAAATTATAATTTAGAATATTTTTAGCTCTCCTATCATTACCCGAAGTCCGTTTGTCAAAGAAGCATTCTAGATTAGGCAAAAAAAGTACACTTTAGTAACAAATAAATTTATTGTTTTTGCTTAGGCCAATGCAATTAATTTTATCATTAATCAGGCAGTAACCAAACTTGTGAAGTTTTTAATGTAAAGTTATTTGATAGCGAATTATCTTTAAAATTATGATTAAGTGAGTCATATATGGAAATAACATATATTTTCAATTTAGGTTAAGATCTATGGGAGATCGATAAATAGTTTTACAATATCAATTTGCTTACATTTCCTGTCGTTTTTGTTGTTAGGAATGCCAAAAAATGTACGTAGGACCAGCCTCTTTCTGTTCGTAGGACCAGCCTCTTTCTATTCGAAGGACCAGCCTCTTTCTGTTTGTAGGACCAGCCTCTTTCTGTTTGTAGGACCAGCCTCTTTCTATTCGTAGGACCAGCCTCTTTCTGTTAGTTTATACTTGCTCGCGAACTTTATTTTATGTTTATTTGGTTAATAGTTACAGAATTCTCTGATTAGTGATTCTCTGACTAGTGCTTATGTTATTTTCGTAGATTCCGGTTTTGATCACCAAATATTGCTTGAAAAGTAGTTGCTGTATGCGGAGCATGTCTTTGAAAGGAATGACTGTAAGCGGAGTAGACATCAGTAAAGCGACTTTAGTGTTAACGAAAATTGTATTGATTGCGAAAAACAAAAAGTTTATGTCCTAAATTCCTAAGCAGAGAGTGCAATATGCCTATGAAGATCGCTATCCAGCTTTGCAGAGTAGGCTCAGGGTAAAACTTTAAGCATCTCAGTGAAATCAGTATTTGAGATGTGAATAGCGATAAATTGAAACACTTCATTCTATAAATTCAGTAATGACTGGCACAAATATAAAGATACAACATCGATGTCAATTACAATCTAAGACAGGGGCGGACAACCTACGGTCCGGGGGGCCAGAATCCGGCTTAGGAAGGGAGGTTGAACAGGGATCACGGTTGACCCTTATTTTCATGTCCCAGTTGCTAGTGCGCTGGGGGCCTATATTGGATAGATTTGTGTTTAAGTACATTTAAGTGAATGGTCTGAGCTAAAAGGCTGATGCTACACTTCGATTGGTGCATAATTCTGAATCTCATTTCCAGGATGTTTTCTCCTAACTCTGAAGGACACCTTTTCTAATTTTGATTGGGTTTTTTTAGTTTTTCCTTTTGCGCTTACGATTGTAACAGTCTTACCTATCGTTAAAAACTATCTATATAAACTCAACCAGGCTGCCCACCCCTGATCTAAGACATGATGGGTCATGCACATATTTCTCATATCAGTTCTTAAATTAACTGCCTTTCGCATATTGAAAATCAGTAGCGAACAATATTATTCCTAGAATCTTCTACCAACAATAATCTTCTTCGCGTATGCCTACAGCAACTAAAGTCATGTTACTTGCTGAACACATCAATTAAACTTACTCCCAACCTATACTTCTCGACATGTTTGGGCGCAAATTAGAATCATTTAATTTGTTGTAAGACAATTTTTCATTCCTTTTTTGAGCCTGTATATTTTATGTCAATATAAAATTTTAAGTTTGTAAATAGTTCGACTGTCCGACAACAATAATCGTTCGAGGTTTAGTTTTTCACCAGATTTCGCTAATCAACGTCATACTCTTATTAACAAAAACATCAATAGCACGAACTCTGGCATCACGAATACTCTCCTATAGACTGCATGTTTGGTATTCAATTCGATAGTGAAGTCAATAATTTAGTATAAAGAAATTAAAATGATTGAAGTATTTTTCAAAACGAGGCCGTGAATTGAATTGTCCTTTGTTGAGCTCAGATAGGATTAAACTCTGTTGCAACTTTCCTCGCAACATTCGCAGCAAAACTGGTCTCGCCTTTCTCGATCTCACCCACATGGGGTATGCACTCATTTTTTTATAACAAACAAAGGTCGATATTGAGTATTCTTCGATATCCAGTTTCTTAATGTTCTGGAAATTTCAATACTCATTGTTTCTTAAGAGTTTCTTAATTATGATGTCAAGAATGATGTTATGAAATGTTCGTGACCTCTTTATCACATCAAGATATTTGCTTCTGTTGTAATGCTGTATTTAGATGTAGGAAGTATATTATTATCTCTTGTGTCTCAAGTTTTAGGCCAACAGGGCAACCATGTTCTTGGAATTTACAAAATTTCGTTGTTCTCAGTTTTATCACGATTTAATAGTTTCTTAATTTTTTTTATTCGAGTACTGAAGTTTCTTAATTTTTTCTGACTGTCCGGTACTCGTTTCTTAAAGCCAGTTTCTTATAAAAAAATGAGTGTATGTGTTTTCGTCCTCAATGTCTTAACATCAGTATCAAACCTTCAAGTTATTGGCAAATCCAAGAACCCTTCACCTTTACAAATTTTTCATGCGAAAGTCTTATCGAGATACTTGGGATTGTTAGTCTATTTTTGGAATTTTTGCGAGGAATTTTCGCGTTTTTTAAATTTCGTTGACTTTTGTGTTGGATTGACAATGCTAGCATCAAATTTTTTAAGGCACCAATCTTTAAAGTTAGAGGTGATTGCTGTTAGAATGTGATCAGGGATCAACGAACAAAGTACCTTGAGTACCAGAGCCTCATGAATCCGGGGATAAATTATTGTTGATTAAATAATGGAGACTCTGGCACCCGGGGTACGAACAAGGGTGGGACTTGGGGTTTGTGTTAAGACGGCTTTTGCTTTCAAACTTTCTTTAAGGTTATGTTCAGACAATCATCTCTTTTAGAGGAAAACTTATATTTCGAGTGGAATCAATAATGACTCCTATCTGATCTTTGATTTTTTCTCGTTTTTGCGAATTACATTGTGTAATTTTTTGCGGGTCAAAGAAGCACAAGTTACATAAAATGACATGTAGCTACAGCTCGTATGGCGTAAGAACACAACAACAAGCACATGTTCCCTTTTGTTGCAATATATTTTGGCTTTGCTTTCTTCAACAAGAATCTTAGCTCTAATAAATCTGAGAAGTCGATGTGAGCTTATCCCTGAGTTTTCAAGATTTTTATCTGGAGAAGAACCCCGTTGAGCGCGCAAATTCAACACATGAAGAAAATTCCCTGTTTGATTAGAGTCTTAATGAAACTATCAAAAGCAGACTAATTTCACAGGAGGTTTTCTTAAGACATGGTTTGTACCTCATTATAGGCATATTTGATCATCACATTTAGCGAACAGGATTTATATCCAGACAAACCGAGTTTTTATCCTCTTTCATACTTTCCAGGTCAAACGACCTGGCAACCCTAGACCTTGTGATAGGAAGAGGAAAATGACGCTCTGATTCATTCAGGAAAGCATTTGGGAAGAAGACAAGTGAGCGCTGCAAGCCGTTTTGTTTGCAGAAAGGATATCTGCGCTTTGCGGGCTGCTAACAAGTTAAGGTATCGATAAAGCAAATCTCTTTGTGGTAAGGAGTAGAAGTTCAAACGCCGTATGGAATAGTGCTCTATGATATTGGAGAGACAAGGGTTCCCTGATGATTATCCTAGCCTGTCTACAAACTCTGTTATCATAAGAATATAGTCGATAAGAATATTGAAGGTCAGAATCAGTGAAATTTTAGAATAAGAACTGGCTCAAACTTCTTCAAGAATAAAATTTTTGTTTTTTGAGTTGTTTAGAAAGCAAAACAAATGATAATTTCAAGCTATATGTCTTAAAATAGACATATCTGGTCTTCGAGTCACTGAAACTATTTTTTACCCGGTTTTACCTTATGTCGCTTAAGAATGTTTTAAGAACAATCTTAGGCTCAAAGTTGAGAATATATTTGCTCAGCAAAAAGTTGGGTATTTTAATGTAAAAAAGTGTGTATTGTTTTTGGGCCTAGAAGAGAGTGTGACTCGCAAATGACCAACAGAGGCAGAAATGTCATTCGGACACAATTTGTCTTTTCCAGGAATGGATCTCTCTTCTTACTTTTTGTTGCTGTAATTGTCTTCCATCGATCATTCTTTATTTTCTAAGTCACTGCGAGTATAACATCTTGTCCTTAGAATTATAAAGGGAATAGAGGTGGATCATTTCTTTGGCTTCAGGCCCCTTGCAGCAAAGGAAAAACATCCGTAGCTTCAATAAAATGTGTAAGATCAATCACAGAAACTCCATTTTATGAAACCTTTGTCTTCATGTTGAACACAAACAGCATTGATGTCTAAAATCCTTGACACTGCTGTTAAAATAAACCTCTAAACACATGACTGGTAGCATGCATATATACACTAAGTGAGCAAAAGTATTGCACAACTTCCTAGAAAACAACATGGCGGATAGCTGTGTTTCGAAAGGAATATTTTTATATTCGATTCTTCTTGTTGTTTTTCCCAGCCTACTTATATGCAAATTTGGCGCGAAAATGTGTGAAATTTATCTGACGTGATAATTTTGCAAAATAAAGTTACATTGCAATTTGTGCTCAACGTCTGCCCCCTTCCAACATCAAAAGTTATTTTGCATATCTATGAACAAACAATAAAAAAAGGAGGGATGTGTAAATTTAAACAAAATCTGTCCGAGATTGTAGGTACCTTCAGAAAGTTAAACTCAACGGCAGGAGTCTATTGTAAAAGAATACCTTCTGTTTATGAGTTGCTCCCTTGTGCTGTGCTAAAACCTTCAAATCAAGATTGTCTCAGCGATGCTTTCCCTTGACAATGATCGATAACTTGCTGAGGAGAAAAGATAGAAATCAAATTGTTACAATTATATAGCAAACTCTTATTACAGCAGGATAGAATTAATTAAAGTTTATAGATCTCAACCTACAGATGTGATACTGAAGTTTGGGTATCCTAAAAAAGGTTATTTTGATCTGCCGTCTGTCCTTTCGAAAAAATTTTACTTAGCCTTTGTACTAACATTTCCACTGACCCATGTAACAACTCCCTCTTCTTCTACGAGGGATTCTCCTATGAAAGAAAATTTCTATCCTCGCAGCCGCATTTGTGTTCACTAGCTGCTTATGTAGCCTTTTTTGCTTGTGGTGAAAATTTGTTTCAAAATAACAACTTTTACAGAGCTTGATGCAGTTCTTCATTGTTAAAGCAAATACGCCAAACAAGGCCTAGTGGTTAGAGCTGTATTACTTGACCTCACAAAAGTTTTTGATTCTGTTAGGCACACCTAAATGCTAGCTGAAAGTCCATAGTCAGGGTATTACTGAGCCTAGTTGATTCACGAGTTTTCAGTTCCATCAAAACAACCTGGAGTCACTAGGGTACCGCAAGGATCCATCTTATGTCCTTATCAATAGTTAATGTGAAATTATATTGAAATTGCATGCGCTTAGTAAGCAAATGAACTAAATAATGGCAAGATTATCAAATATAGTTCAAGGACTGGTAGCTTGATTCAAAAAGTGAAATAATAAACCCATAAAATGAATTCTTATCCATATCAATTCTCATCAACATACGCATTCATCATAGGATCTTAATTGTTGAGAGGTCAGTTATGGTTACATCAAAATACAGAAATCTGGAATATTCACTAAACCTGAATAATTTTAATGCAAGAAAGGGTAATATATTATAAAAATGATTTTGACCTTAATGCCTATTTTTTGGATACTAATTAAGTTGAGTTACATAATCATAAAATGTTTTGACTTTTAACTATATCGTATGTAAAACATGCCTTAGATGATGAATGTAAACTATATAGACAACGATTTTCAAATTCTGGTTAACATAAAAGATTTTAGGATAAATTTACAATTTACATCACTAGCAAAAGCTGCGGGAAAAAATTACTAGAATTGTTCTTATATAATGCATAAAATTAAGTTAAAAATGTTTTAGTCTTTCCCCCTTACACTGAATAACTGAGTTGAAGCTTGTTTGGCTTTCCACTAGAAGATCTAACAGTTTAATCAAGAATAACTATCGAATATTCAAATAAATCCTGAGCCTGGGATTTTGCTATTTTAGGACGTAGAAACCAGAAGACGTTGCAACCAAACAAACAAATATTACCGCGTAAAACCGGTAGCCAGTTAATGAAAGCTACAGTAGGAAACGACGTTATTAACTGTAGAAATGAGAAAGATCCAGCCAATGACATTTCAATCCTTTTAAAATAAAAATTTTATGTGGGTTGGTACCTTGTTACAATACAGAGGCATAAAAGACGGAAAATGTTTGTAACAAGCATATAAGTTTATTTTTAACAAGGGTTTATAAGCGGATAGGGCTTGTTATAAGAAATTTAGTTTCTAGCTTCTACGTCACTACAAAATCTTCATTGCTTGCCTGGTTTGGTATCTGCATCAAAACATAAAATTTGACAGCATGTTTTTCGTATTGAAACTGGCTTAGTCAGTTTCACATGACATAAACAAATCTGCGCATTTCAGTAAACTAGACCCAAAAATGTTCTAGATCAATCGCACTTGAAGGTCTTTTAGCTACAAGCTGGTAGGCTGTTTTGCGAACATGGGCTCAGCAGATGATGCTAATCATTTAAGAAAGCTTAATGTGAATCTGCCCGAATCTTATTGTTTCCTACGCCTGTAAACATCATCAGGACAATTTTCATCATCCTTATTAACAACTCAATTTGCTTTGCATTTTTTTCCAGCGCGTTAGTTCCTCTATCTTGGTACCAAAACCAAATATATCCGAGCGCGGAGATACAAGAGAGGAGCGGAGAAGCGCAAAGCGTCTACCTGAGAAGAAATTATTTTAACCCCTAGACCCTCCTCCCCTTCTCCGCTCCACTCTTCGATTTCCGTGCTCGAATATATTTGGCTCTTGTACCCATGGCGAGGGTCTTCGCGATGCGAATTTGCCTTCTGTAAAAAAAATTAAGCATTGTGATAGCTGTATGTTTTTATATGAATGATATGAAAATGCAATAATAGGCAAGTATCAACGTCTGAAAAGCGTTATTGCAGCATTCATTAAAGACATTCATTAAAGTGGCTAAACCTAAGTTTCCTGCCGTCGTTACCAATGTCATGACCGATGTCTCAATCTGTAACACAGACAACTGTCCGTCGATAAGAAATCAGTAAGAATCTGCAAAATATGAAATCTGTTGTTACTGCCCTCCAGATAATATGTTTTAGCTATGCGCCCTCTGCCTGTCCTTTTTCTGCACTTGAAATTCCGTTTTATTTGACCAGCCAACCAATAGGCAGGGCAACTTTCTTTGTAAGAATAGTACTTGTAAGTTATCTTATTATCAAAGATTTTTAATGAAAACATCCAAAAGCGTTTGAATAAGAGTTCTAGATGACGATCAGTCTTTTTTTAATGTTGGAAAAATAAGGGACACTGTCATTTTATTATTTTTAATTTCATTAATGTTATCATTGTGAGTCAAACAGTTTTTTAATGTTTAGAAATTTGAATGTTTTAAATTTGAACGAACGTGAATGTTTTATATTTGCTGAAATTCACTGAGAAGGAAAGACAAAAAACAATTTTAGTTACAAGAATTTCAAGGATTGTAACATCTTCTTTTATCAAATGATACCTAGCTTGTTTCAAGGAATATCATTTATCATTAATATGTAAAAATTTATGATTAAAACCTAAACCTAAAAAAGCATAAGACTTGTCGAATCAGTGTAAGATAAAAGCAGAAAAAAATTCCTAAAAGTTCTCAGATCCGTTGTTGTCGTCATCTTATCTAAACTAACACTCTTTTTTAGAAAATATTTTTTTAAAGTGAACAGGCCCCAAATCGCCAATTGCTAGAAATATTGGTAAGCCTCAGCTTGCGTACTAAAAGCATGTTATTGTTTTTAGAATACTTTGGTTATTAAAAACCCTTTTGCTTTTATAATTCGTTAAATTATTCTTTTTTGTCCTACTATTTTCTTGAAACGACATGGGATTTTCTCCCTTGAACCATACCATACTTATAGGGGTGTCGTAGCCGGGGGGCCGGGGGGTCGTGGCCCCCTCTGCTCTCACCATTTGATGGATTTTCGGAAAAACCGTGGTTTAGTCGGAAAATTCTCAAACTTGAGTTGTGGGTAATTCTCAAACTCTTAGCAACATAAATTACTTGGACTAAAGTACTTAACCTAAATTCGAGGGGCAATTCACTTTTGTAAAGAAAATACTAGATTTCTCGAATTTGCTGTTCTGATTTTTTCAGTTAAAATCCGAAACTTCAGGGGCAAATTTGGTTATGGAAATTGGTCAAAATTGGTATAAATCATATCTTTATTTGACATTGAAGAGCGGAACAATACCAATTTTGTGCGTATCATCAAATTTTTAAAAATTGTGTCCCAGATTTGAAAATTTATGCAGTTATGTTGCATTGGGTAAAACGAGGAAGAAGTCGAACAAAACCATCGCTTTCCCCCAGTGAATATTCAATTCTAGAGAAAGATTTTATTATTAAAATTTGCTTCAAATATTGCGATTTCCGACGAATTTGAAGCATTGGATCCCAATCTACGGATCTCAGGCGCGTTCACTGTAAATATGAAGAAACAGAGACAAAAGATAAAAGTGCATTTTTAATTTCTTTCCAGCTGAGGCAAAAGTTTTGAGTTTTTCTGCCCCACCCCCTTTACACTTACATAAAATGCTTCTATTTCAAATAAATCAAAGAAATTTTGTCTGAAAATTTTCTTTCCAGCCCCCTCTAGAATTCACTCTCCACGACGTCCCTGCAAACTTGAAAAAATTTATGAACTTACTTGGAATAAATTATTTAAGAAAAAATACAGACGCAAAGCGAAATTCTTAAGAATATCTATGCTGAAAATATTTTGTATTCGTATAAGAAAGAAAATATTTTTAGAAAATAAGAAAGAAAGAAAAAATTATTTTTAGTTTATGTTTGTGCCTATCTAAACAAAGAAAACTCAATATGAGCATGTTTGATATCATTATAATTTAAAAAAAAGAAACTATAGACCATGTAGACATATTATTAGACACATGAATCAGGCAGGAAACACCAAAATATTAAACCATACCACATCCTTAATATTTAAAAAATTACTTGGTTGCTAATTGTGTTTATGGCAAATACAGTACATAGACCGCAGACAGCTTATCGGAAAGCCAAGTTTGTTATCTTATAAAAAGGAATAATTGTGTTTCCTAAGTTTGTCGATTCGCTGTCTTGTAAAGAAATTTCCCATCCTCTTTATCGGCGCCTTGTACATGTTTAGCCAATCAAGAACAATAATGATCAACTTTAAACTTGTAATTAACCTAGATCAGTATTTTTGTATATTGTAATAGGATATCCCTAAACAAGATCCATTGGTCTGCAATGTTTTGATATCAAAATTGGCTACATATTTTTAGGTGCCTTAACCAGGATAATTCAAATTAACCTGGAAAGTGTATTAGCTGGTAGTCATATCATAACCTTTCTTTACATTAATCGGCTAGACTCTGAAGACCAAAGAAATCCTGCAAAAATACTACTACAATATAATCTTAATTCGTTTCTTTTGAAACAGATCCAGCAACAAATCATACTTGATTTTTCAGCAATGAATAATTTCATGGTTAGTTTAGTAATATAGATTGAAAGTCTTAAAAGCAAAGCTGAACGAGAAGGTGCTGAAAGCCTCATTAACAAGCCTTCGTACAACATTGGCAGAGAATGGAATAAGGATTGGAAAAATAAGTGACCTGCTGCTCCTCTTTTGTAGAGCTAACTTTAAAAAAATGTTTGGCGTAAAATTGAATGTTTCTATGTATTATTTTCTAGAAATCGTATTTCCCCTCTCCCCTAATAGGGTGGCACACCAAAGAAACAGGTTACTCGGCCAATAAGGAAGACTTATTCTAAAAAATACCTTAAATAGGTTTAAAAAATAAATTAAAAAGGTTGCTAGACCTTTTATCCAAAGTTCCTGTGGCACAAACAATAAGAAATGTCTTTTAATTCAAATATAATGAACTAGAAGCTATTAACTAAACATTTCGAGGATATGCAGTGAATATTGGACCGATATTATAAGACATAGACTTAAAATTTACCATGGATTGTACAATTTTTGCTCTTACTGTTTATTTATTTTTGCAGCTCTTATGGTTCGATTTTTAACAAGAAGATTCATAGGAGAGTACGATGCAACAGGTGAGGATATTTAATCGCTTTAAAGGAAAATTCAGAGCAACATTATACTGATTACGCGATGCAACTAGCACTGAACAGATTAAAGGTGGATCCCTGTATAATTTTTACGTGATGTTTCAGCCTTTTACAAAAATTATAAGTTGTCAAAAGTGAAGATATCGTGTATGTGGTATGTCATAGCTGCAAAATCTCCGGTATTAAGCTGGAAACTCCGCTGTCTAAGAGTGAAAGAACGACAGGGAAATTTAAATATGTATTCTGTTGTACTTTTTTACCATCGTGTTAATTTGGTGATCATACTTTCGTAACTAATAATTGATATGGGTTCTATTTTCTTCTTAGCATTACCGAGTTTTGCCTCTAATGAATACTCATTGACAACTTAAAACCTGATAAAAGTCAAGTTGGCTGTCATTTCATGACAGCTTTAAGTGAATAACTGTCACTTGAAATTTGGAAAAAATGCCATTCCAAACACTGAATAAGTTTCGTAATGTACGTATTTTTTATCTGGGTCTCTTAAAAGATTAAAAGTATACTTTACATATGAAAAAGATATTATAAAGCTAAACTGCTTTTCTTAACTAACTTAGCATAGATACTACTCTGGGTTTGTCGTAAATGTCTTTGATCATCATTGGCAACATCTTGATTGAAGAAGTGGCTAATTCTACGTGTCTTAGTACTAGGTGTACTACAAAGCAGACTGGTTCACACTGTGCCGATACCCGAGGTCTAAGTCCATACGCCAGATGGTGAAATGCTAACTTTAATTAAAGTATGGAAAAGTGGAGAATAAAGATGAATGGAGATGTTGTGGAATTCTATATTCTTTCACAGCAAATTTTTCACAGCAAATTTATCTTTGTAAGGTTTTAAAAAAAATCTACATCTTTCATAGGCATCTTCATAAATAAATGTAGCAAATACTAGCCTTTGATCGAACTCGCTAAGCTATCTTAACACGTGCATTTTTCTACTAAAAACTAAGGTTTGGTGCTTGTAGGCCGTTTTCTAAATTTTTGGGCCATTTTGCTTGCAAAAGTTTTCTACGTGTTTCTTACAGTATATGCTGTTTTTTGAACGTGTTTCCAAGGTACAGTTAAACGTTGCATTTTAAAGCAAGTATTGATAAAGCTCAAATGCAGAGATCAGCATGTCAAGTGAACTGTTGTAGTTTATAGTGGTGTTCAATGTCAAAATTGTTCTGAGTGACTGGGAAAAATTAAAACTGGTAACTAATAAAAGTTTCTTAGCTTTTTAAATTTAGTTTCGAATAATTGAGCTTTACCTATCCTATAAGGTCTTTCTTTTAAAAAAAGTGTAACGATTTACAAAACATCAAATTTTGTTGGCGTTTACGTTAGATACATGCATCTTGTAGCACTTTATTTCCAGTCTAGGCCAGTGGCATACCCAGGGCTGCAGCAGTGAAGGGGTTCTGGGGCGGAGCCCCAGAAAATTATTTGGACCACGCCCTTCAGACACTCGCAAATGCGGGGAACGCCCTTTTTGCAAAATTTCCCCCCATTATTTGATTAATGTTAGCTACGGTAAATAGCAAAGTATTTTACAATTGTTATTGACACAAGCATACAGTATACTACACCCCCCCAATGAGTTTAACATCATTTTTGGACAAATCTCGAGGATCATATTTTAGAAAAGTGGGGGGGGGGGTCTGGACCCCCCTTTTCCCCCCCTTGGGTACGCCACTGGTCTAGGCTACGTCAGTAAGTCTGGAGAATCTTCAAAAAAGACTTAAAATAGCTAAATACTGTTTCAAGAAAGGCAATATTATATCTTCAAATAATATGCTTCGAAATTATAACCATCCACGTTAAGCATTCCTGATGAAGTAAAAGTCAAACAATTTTATTTGCTAAACGTAAATTCATGAATATATCATTTATTTAACTACATTTTTCATATTGCATAATTTTGTATGAACTAGCTGTATTTATTGTCTGAGAGTAAGAATTATCGCAAACTGTTCTTACAGGAAGGCCAAAATTCGAATAAAGTATGCAGCAAGTGTGCTAAGGATTGAGTTCTGCACTTTATACTTTCTATCTGTTATCCAGATTGGGAATGTTTATGAATGGTACTTTTATCGCAATAGGTCTAAATCTTCGAACATGCCTAATTTTAGACTAGTGGTTATTCTGTGGTGCATGCGATGAAAGAAAGGCGAATACGTTTGGTCTTTTGGATTAATGCAGAAAAAATGAGGGCTTGCTGGTGACATGTTAATGAGAGTTTTATAAACCTTAAAGCTGCTCATTTCATTGATGAATTCATTGAAACCATTAAAGGATATGATGGCAACAACAAGACTCATTTACCAAAAAAACTGTGACGGATATGAAAAGTGCTTTTTAGAACAGATCTGCCATTAAAGTTTGCAGTATTTTGCTTACTTGTTTGTAGATCAGTTTTAATCAATGTTATTCCCTAACTGTACCTATAATTGTCTGAAATCAAGTTTTTAACATTCTGTGATTGTTGCTCAATATAAAACATAAGCTTTTCATGATTACTGCTTTGTACCAATAAAAGCATTTGGCACTAATAAGCTTTCGTTCTACTTCATAAAGACATTGGAAATAATCAGAGCTGTGAGTATATCTTTTAAATCAATTGGTCTGTAACATAAAAAATCATGCGTTATTTTCTGAACCTTACTATTAATTGTTCTAATTTTATCTCTATGATTTTTTGCAGAATCCACACATAGCAGGCACATAATAATTGGAAATAGCACTCTTGTTGTTGAAATCAAAGATACAGCAGGCGGGGTATGTTGACACCTGTTAGTGTATGTAGCTTAGTGTATGCATGTTTTTGACTTTAACCTTTTCATTGATGTTTTTAATAGATTTTAGACATGCAAAGATTTACAGAAATTTTAGTCTGTGAATAAGACTGAAAAATGCAAATTTTAAATTTTTTCAAGGATTTATTAAATCCTCGAAAAGAGACATGCAGATTTTATGTTATTATCGTGTCTTTACAATCTCTTGATTTGAGCAGCACTGATATGGCATTTGTTGAACTTTTTCCTTATCAGACGATAATGATAGTGTAACACTGAAAACTTAATTAGGCAAGCCCTTTCCATTATAAAGGGGATTCCAAGGAAACAATGGCCTATGACACGTGCTTTGTACTTGTAGTCTGAATAATATTTGTTTGATCCTGCATGAATGATGATTGATGCTTCGTCGTCTATGCTTAGAAACATAATGCGATGAGCCTATCAATATTGACGTCACTAGCAATTAAATGCAATCAATGACTCTTTTTTGCAAAATTCTTGACACCCCACCTGGCATATTTAACTGTGATTGTTAAGTAAACTGGCCATTGGTACCTCCACCCAACACAGGGGATATCACTTGAAGCAGTGAGCAACAACTACAAGATCTTTACAGTATAGAAAATTTCCAAATCCCTTTTGCAACTTCATCTCATCATTCGTTTCACAAAAGCGGGAAAATGTTATCCTCAAGACGCCGGGACACAATTCAGTTCGTGGCATGAACAATGCTTGACAAACCAAAATATCGACTTGATATCAAATTTAAGCCTAGAAAAGCCTCGATGGTGGCTTTAATGATCTTAGTTTCAAGTTATGATGAGTTCTGCAATTAATTTCAAAATTTTAGTTTCTTTGGTGAAATACCTTGTTACTTTATTGTCTTTAGGGTTTATGCCTTGCAACAAATTACAACTATGACATCTTGCACTACGAAGGAGCACCCTTGACTAAAGACACATTTTGATAGGAATAATGAAAAGTTACAACTTGAAATTGTTGGGGGGGGGGGGGGACAAGCGAGCAAGAATTTTCAAATATGTGAGACAACCCTCCATCCTGGAGTAAAAAAACATACCTAATATTGACTTCATTTCATGAGCATCCAGAACGGAGAGTTGCTTTAGTCATCAGATATCGTCTCTCCATTAAGAAAAGTGTTTGGTAAATGTGTTAATTCTAAATCGTAAATGTAAATTGTAAGTGCTATCTTATAGATCTTTTCCGTTGCACAGTATCTTATAATATTGGTATGTTTTATTATGTTCATTTTATTTCATTTTAGAATCCAATAAGTAAGCGGGATGAAGAAATCTCTTCAAGTGACGCATTCATATTCGTTTATTCGGTCACCAGTAACGAAAGTTTCAGGGAAGTAACAAAACTTATAGAAACGGTGAAAAATTCGTCAGCACTTTCAATAGTAATAGGTAATAAGAAAGACTTGCATCATTTACGAGAAGTTGGCTTGGACGAGGGACGAAACTTCGCTGAAAAATACGGTTGTCTGTTTTACGAGATATCAGTAGCTGAAGGCTACCATGAGACATTTCGTGTATTCAATGAACTTCTTAGACACATCATCATGAAGAAAGCAAGCGACGAAGGACTTTCTGGAAAGAAGAAAGGCAACAGCTCATTTTCTTCCATTCTAAAAGGAATAGATAAAGCAAAGCAGGCTAGGTGATAAGCTTGAGTGGCTTGTGAATATCGATGGCCGGTGGATTTTGCGATGTTTTCGTGTGCTTGCAAGAAGAAATTCCGACGATATAAGTAAAAGCAATTTTTTGCACGATGCAAGATTTTGGATCATTAGAAAATCATCTTTCGATAGAAAAGTTTTACATCATCTTTACGTACATTCCAAGGTTGACAGCTTCAGCCTCACAAAAGTGGATACAAGTCTCTTTGAAATTAATGCTTCCCGTGAAACGATTTCCCGCTACGACGATATGACGTCACAAGAAACTGTACGAAAGCAGCAAAACGTCAGTTTCGTATTCTGTTAAGATTGATGCATCATCCTTTTACCCAGCATTGTATAATATACTTTCCAAAGCTTTGATTTTAAATTTTCTATCCAAGATTTTTAGGTCTTCATAAAGTCAGATAATGTTTTTAAAGTGATATATGAACTCTAATATTCATCTGTGATGAGTTGAGAGAACATACACTCATTTTTTTATAAGAAACTGGCTATAAGAGACGTGTACTTGACAGTCAGAAAAAAATTAAAAAACTTCTGTTCTTGAAGCAAAAAAAACAAGAAGCTAATAAATTGTGATAAAACTGAGAACAACGAAATTTTGCAAAATCCAAGAACATGACTGCCCTGATGGCCTAGAAATTAAGACACAAGGGATAAAAATATACTTCCCACGTCTAAATACAGCGTCAGAACGGAAGCGAATCTCTTGACGTGAAAGAAAGCCACGAACATTTCATAACTTCATTCAAAAAATGAGTGTATCAATTTTAAAAAAGGCATTCTCAAATTCTTTGAACAAAAAATTAGTGCAAATATTCTCCAAATAAGAACAAGATTTTGTAGTTGAAAATAAAAGACTTCTAATCACAATCGTACTGAAGTCGATCATTTGCAAAACCAGATGCAGTCATATTTTGTCTTTCTTTTTAAAGTTTATAATGATTTTTTATAGTTCCAGTTACCGTAGAAATAATTTACATCATTTAAAAGCGCCAGTTTCGAAAATGATTTTCAGTATGTATGTGCATATTTTCGCCGTCATTCCCTAGTTGATAGTTTTGAAATTGTTGTCATACATTATCTCATTCTTTTAGCTCACATGCATATAAATTTCTAAATACTTTGAACTTTTCCTATTTGAGTAAATACCTGTAAATTTTTAGCTGTGCAATATACATTTTTCAAAATTTATAATCGCTAAATTTAAGCCAACTATCCTTATTGCTTACACTCTTTCAGTGACTAACGGTAATTTATGATCTTTTAAGATGTGCTTTCGTTCTACTTTCTTTAGTTGAATTTGACTTCGGGTTCTCATTCTAGATTCACATTCAACTTTACACAGATTTCCGTAATGTTCCAAAATTGCCAGTCAATTAATCGTTGTCTTTGTGATTTTGATTATGGGTTTACTTCAAAATTGTTACATTTAGAATAGATTCGAAAAATAAATTCAGCCATTATCACCAGGTCATAAGGTCAAGGTAGCAAAAGGTCAAAACCAGGATCGGAAAAAAATTAATTGCTGTATATTTGTAATTCAAGAAATCATATCTATAAGAACGAAAACATTTGAAATTATGTTGCTTCCAACTGTTAAGGTAATAAAACTCTTTCGCATGAACTCTCGATGCAGTGAAATTTGAGAGGATACAGGAAAAAGGGACATAAGATATATTTCATGCAGCTTTACTTAATGCAATTTTTATAAATATTATATATTCCCGTTTGTTGATAACGAGATTTTCTAAAGAAGCAAGTTTAAGGCTGGTAAGGGTAGCTGTCAAAATAGTACCGAAACTATCAAGGGCCACGCCTTTTAAAACACCAGAAAACGCCCCTTTTGGAAAAAACTTGCAGATTTCCACTAATTTTTTAAAAACAGTCTGATTCAGAGAAGATAACAGTTACTATGAAAACAAGTATGAATAGCTTGAACATTATCAAACACCAAGCTAACCAAGTTAGAAAATGTAACATATCATTAAACAAGATTAAACGCCGAGAAAATGAGAAAAAGGAGTTCCCAGTCAAGAAGAACTGCTACTACTTAAGCTCCGTTAGAGTAAACTTTCTAAAATTGCGTTAGAATGAGCTTGACAAAACATTTTCTAGCCTATTTTTTGCAAAAAAATGTAGGGGGAGGCTTTAGCCCCTGCAAGCCCAATAGCTGCGCGAACACATGCCTGCAAAATTAGTCAAAGGTCGGAATAAAAAACTTTTCACGCAAAACAATTTATGTTTTTGGTCGAGAATAACTTAATATCGTGCCTCTCACAACTGTGGCATGCTCCATAACAAGGCTCTTCTGGTAATATTGGATGGAAATTAGAACGTATTTTGAAACAAGCATTCTTTTATGATAATAGAGTCTATATGAACATCGAGGCTGAAAAGTGTTTCAATTGAAGAATTAATTGACAATAACTTTTCCAAAATTTATATGTCCAAAGCTTCTTCCCAGAACATTTTATGTTTATTTTTTAGTAATCAAAGTTTCACAATATGATTTGCATTTAAGGGCTGAGAGGTGAGATCCAGGCTGTGGGCTGAGAGGTGAGATCCAGGCTATGGGTTGAGAGGTGAGATCAAGGTTGTGGGCTGAGAGGTGAGACCCAGGATGTGGGCTGATAGGTGAGATCCAGGATGTGGGCTGAGAGGTGAGATCCAGGCTGTGGGCTGAGAGGTGAAGTCCAGCCTATGGGCTGAAAGATGAGATCAAGGCTGTGGGCTGAGAGGTGAGATCCAGGCTGTGGGCTGAGAGGTGAGATCCGGCCTATGGGCTGAGAGGTGAGGTCCAGCCTATGGGCTGAGAGGTGAGATCCAGGCTGTGGGCTGAGAGGTGAGATCCGGCCTATAGACTGAGAGGTGAGATCCAGGCTGTGGGGTGAGAGGTGAGATCAAGGCTGTGGGCTGAGAGGTGAGATCTGGCCTATGGGCTGAGAGGTGAGATCCAGGCTGTGGGCTGAGAGGTGAGATCCAGGCTGTGGGCTGAGAGGTGAGATCCAGCCTATGGGCTGAGAGGTGAGATCCAGGCTGTTGGCTGAGTGGTGAGATCCAGGCTGTGGGCTGAGAGGTGAGATCCAGGCTGTGGGCTGAGAGGTGAGATCCAGGCTGTGGGCTGAGAGGTGAGATCCAGGCTGTGGGCTGAGAGGTGAGATCCAGGCTGTGGGCTGAGAGGTGAGATCCAGGCTGTGGGCTGAGAGGTGAGATCCGGCCTATGGCTGAGAGGTGAGATCCAGGCTGTGGGCTGAGAGGTGAGATCTGGCCTATGAGCTGAGAGGGGAGATCCATGATGTGGGCTGATAGGTGAGATCCAGGCTGTGGGCTGAGAGGTGAGATCCAGGATGTGAGCTGAGAGGTGAGATCCAGGCTGTGGGCTGAGAGGGGAGATCCAGGCTGTGGGCTGATAGGGGAGATCCAGGCTGTGGGCTGAGAGGTGAGATCCAAGATGTTTGCTGAGAGGTGAGATCCAGGCTGTGGGCTGAGAGGTGAGATCCAGGCTGTGGGCTGAGAGGTGGGATCCGGCCTATGGGTTGAGAGGTGAGATCCAGCCTTCCAGTACAAAGCTTTGTAATTCCAATCTTGTGTTCAATTCTGCTTACAGCTTGCCCGATCTCACCTCTTGAGATGAGAATTTCCCATATAAACACAAAACTGGCTAGACAGTAGGGTGAAAGTCTCATTTTTGCGCATGTGTTCGCATTTAGTAACAAAAAGATGGCGTGTTGCAGTCAAAAGGGAAAGCTAAGAGTGGGATAACAAGGAAGGCATAAACTGGAAGGTGAGATAGAATCTGCATGTAAACATTGGATGAGTTCACTCCCTCTGCTAACGTATAGGCTGAAAAGTGGGATATATTTGCTCATATAAACAGGCCCTTGGGCTCTTAGTTTAATTGGAAGTATTGATTTGGAAATTACCAAAGGCCTCTTTTGTGCAGTTGGCAACATAGATGATTTTCAAAAGTTCCAAATGCCCTGAAATAGGCTGGAGTTTCAAAATAAGAAAACAAAAGGCAAATAAAAAACGCAACCACGTGACTGTTAAGCAGAAAGGTTTTTGTTATCGTTTAAGCGTCGATGCAACCAAAATGTAAAGTTATTGGAATCACAAACATCAAAAGCTGACGAAAAAGCAGCACGATAATAGCTATTGAATAATTAAAGGAAAATAGATGAAAATCACACCAACGAAGAGAAAATCTCTAAGGCCTGGTTCAAACGTCGTGCTTCTCATGTGCCGAACATAACTCGAGAATTAAGTACATGAGGAGCGCGAAGTTTGAATCAATTTGGTACGGCAGATTTAGTTAGGGGCGGCAGACTAGTTTGGATCGGCAGAGCTAGCCGAGCTGCACGGCTCCAGCACGGACGGTTTCAAGCGTCGAACTTGTCATGTACAGAACTCAATGCATAATTATATTTAATTTATTTCCCTTCCCAGAATTCATTTCTTTCTTGGAGGGCGCATGCGTTTCAAGCAAATATTTGAGATTGCGCGCCTTAACCAAGATACTTCATGTAACATTCCTAAAACCCATTTGGCGCGACATGATTCAGTTCGACGTTTGAAACGGGAGTCGCGCTAAACATGCTCAAGTGCCGCTCCAAACAGAGTTAGGTTCGGCACATGAGAAGTGCGACGTTTGAACCAGGCCTAAGATGATAATTCGAGCTGAGTATGTGTTAAAAGTTTGAAGTGGTTGTGTTTGATTAAAGCTTTGCTAACCAGACATTGACTGCCATTTTCTGTCATTCCTAGTAACGTATGCTGTTGTTTGGATTAGCTGATCTCAAATTTTATTCATGATTTCACTATCATATTATTCATGCTCTTTTTGCTTAATTTTAGTTTTTATGTTTGGCAAAGAAAGAAGCAGAAAATGCCTAAACTACAGACTGGGAAAAAAGGAGAAACTCTTCATTGCACTTTTTATCTTTTCCACAAGAACAATTGTTGCTTGTTCAACCTCTTTTCCAGGAAACGAGCAAGTTTTGTTATGAAAAGTAGGTAGCAACTGGTTAGCTCCAGTCCCCGACAAGGGCACCCTTCTCTATTACTATAACGGATTTACCTTGCTGGGGACAATCTTGATCAGGTTCGAACTAATTTTTCACGCGCATACGCCTGCAAAATACTTCAAAATATTAGAAGGGAAGCTCTCTCTGCCTTGTCACTATTCTGTGCCTGAACGCAGTCATTAACGACAGCCTGAAAATTGATTATTTGGCAGTAGTAAGCTTTATACAACTTTTGGCTCCCTTAGCACCTCTAGTATTTTAGCACAATAAGGTTGCAAACACAAATTTAACAATTAAAGTTCGATGAATTGTGACAACCACAGAGAGGTATTCATAGATGTTTACTGATAATGACAACACAAATATTTGGAAGGAAATCCTTTGTCAAGCCCGATCTACAGTGGACCAGCAACCAATGCGGTTCAGAGGCTGCGGTTGTCTGTCTTGCCGTTGATCACACAAAGCTTATCTTTAAGACGGTTTGACGTCATTGCGTTCTTGGTTTGACCCCGTTGGTTTGTTCAAGTCAACCGCATTCTTGATAAGCTTCATAGCTCATTATACTTTGGAGCTGGTGCCTTTGCAAGACAAGCGCACTGTCTGGAAATATGCCAGTAAGTTGAACATTGAACATGAAGTACATTTCCCAAGAATTGTTTTAATAAGTTAGGGATTATTATGATAGGGTAGGTCTGCGATATACCTAATAGATGAGGCCACGTGGGATCAAGTGACTATGAAGTGCAAAATAACGTGAAACCATCAACAGCATAATTGATCCATGAATTTTCTTAAATACACTCAAATAGCAGATAATGCATACCGTCTCTATTAGAAAAAGGATTTGGGCGTTTTCTTTTAATGATAGATATATTAACATGGTTGTTTTGGCTTAGCAAGGCTGTCATTACACATTTCTGCGTTAATTTCATATAAGACAAGTCGAATGTTCTATAGAGAATCAGGATACTCAAGACCTGCTTCTGTTTTAGCTCCACGAGAAGAAAATGCGAGAATCTTTACACTTATAACACCTGTTTAAAAGGTTATCTTACATATGCACTGCTTTAGGGCAGCACCCTTTGGACGTCTGAGAACAAAAGAGAGTACGCAAACTTTAAAACCTCGTGGTCCCTGGCTTCTAGGGGTATATACTTCTAAGGCAAACGAAAGTTATATTCTTCAAAAGCTTTTGTGATTGAAGATGTAGCATGCCATATGATTTCATTCGTTATCCACCTGTGTTTGCAAGTCTTTTTACTTAAGTCAGAAGTTACTAAATAAGCCTAGAAATTCAAGATTACACTATGAAAGCATAGCTTATCATAATAAAGGACTATTATCATCCAAAAATGAACATCAGATATCTACCACAAAGCAAGCAAAATATTATAGCACGGTGTTTGTAGCGATTGGCACTCGAGTCCAGACTACTCATTTTTGCTAGAGAGTGCACGATTAAACTAAGAAAAACTTTCTGTAACATCTCGGTTTTTTTGAGTGAAAAATTTAGAAGTAAGATCTTAAAAGATAAGGAACCAGGTAGACTGGTGTGTTTGACGTTTTCCTTCCATTCAAATCGATTCAGAAGTTGTTAGAGTACCCACATGTTTCTATGTTAATTATACCACCAGGAGATCGATAAAACGAAGATTTTAAGCCAAAATTTAGGCGAAAATAAATGTTTCCAAAATATCAAATATTTTTGCAGAATAAAAGAATTGAATAACAAATCATTGATTTCTGTTAAAAGAAAGACCAATATTTTCGTAGAAAACGTCATGAAGGTAATACGTATAGGTCTCTATTCCAATACTGGATACTTTACCAGAGTTTGAATACATTTAAAGCGTTTTTGTACCTCTGCTAGCTCAACAGAGGTATTCAAATAAACCAATGGTGTAGTGCTATTGAAATAACAAGGGGACTCTTGCACAAAATGTTGCGAGAAACAATAACAAAAGTAGAATTGTCGCAGCTCCCTTCAGACCCCCTAGATCTACATCCTTGAAACAAACTAAACTGTAAAGGCAAGCAACATTAAACGACTATATACAGTTGACGAATAAAAATGGCTCCTTCCATTCAAAATGATACAGCAATTCAACCTTGTCAAAACTCTGCTTTTGATTTCCGTGCAAGGAAACGTCAATTTTATTCGGGAAATTGCCTTTACAAAGGACATTTTCTAATTTTGATTTAGATGGAAAGAGCTCAAGAAGATTGCTGTTTCTGACAATTTAAGTAAAATACAGAAAGATTTAGGTGAAGGCCAGAACACGTTGATTTCCTGGTTACGTTATTGCTTGCATTAAAAAACTGAAATGCAAATCACGTTTTATCATAAGATAGAGGCCTTTGAAAGATATTATAAATCGCAACCTCTTGTTAGGACTTGTTACTCTACGTGATAGTATGACATAACACAACAGCTTCTTCCTACGACGTGTCTAGCTACTCACATCAATGTAAGTTTCTTTAACCATACCAAGACGGGTGTGTTAATATTTAGCCTATTTCAAAGAATATCTATGTTCTTATCATTTTTGTTATCATTTCATTTTTGTTGAATTGAGTTGTGCTAAATAACATTTCAAAAGTTCCTTAGAAAGAAAATATACTTCGGTCATAAACAAGTTTTGGGTGAAAGAAAGCTTCTTTCAGAACAGTAGGGAACCTTTGCCAAATCAGAGTTCATCTTCACTTATGGTCTTTTCAGGTGAGCCATCATTTCGGCTGCAACCGTTGCACAGATACCCTTTTCTTTAAAATAACATTAAATTTTCGTATCAATATCTATTCAAAGCAGCAGCTAACTACATAAAGGGCTGCGTCTTACAACAGTAATCAACCAAAGGAAATTGTCAATAGATTCGCGCCATACCAGAAATTTTGTTGTTGTAATAATAATAATAATAATAAGTTGTGCGCTGCAAGGAGACTTTTTAGGAACGTTGCTGTTTTTAGCAACTAAAACAAAAACTTAAAGCAATTTTATGTAATAGAGCATAAAAATAGATAAACAATAAAACCCTCGTTTGGAGAAGCAACCAATATAAAAAATTAGCAGCCTAAAGGAATCGAAACTTAACTTTACTGAAAATTCCTCTCATTTCAAAATAGTTGGTTTAAATATTATCTTTAACTTGCCCATGTTAGGAACAATTTTGATAAGCTTAGATAAGCGTAAAAAAGAGCTATATTTTTATAGTAACCAATATATCCCATTAAATCGTATCTAATAGCATCATATCCAACAAGCTTAACCGCCATAAAAATTAAAAAAAACATAGAACAAACAACAACGAAGAAGTTATCCAAGAATTTTCTTATCAAATTGCAAGAATTAAGCGACGCCATTAAACTCCTTTATCATTTTGCAATGTCAATTCTGCCTTTATTTGATTGATGGGCCACAAGTGTCTGTTCAGGACCATAAGCCTTTTATCAGGATTTCAAATCTTATAAAATGGCCATAACCTAATGAGAAAGTAGCTTTCACTTAAGGCAGGAAGCTATAAACCGATAGGTTATCAATCTAAATTGACACTATCAAGCTTAATGTTCCCTTCTGTTCATTATGCTAGAATTCTTAATAGCTACAAAGATCCAGACTCTTTGGATATCTCTTTAGAATTGCTGTAGAAAGTAGATTTGCAAAGAAATTAATTTTTCTAAAAAGACAGCTAGCTTTCTAAAAAGACAGAAATGTTAGTTGAGCGTGGCCTAATAGGTAGCCTTCGAGCAAAGGCAATTTTGCTGCAGTAGCTAGCAGACGAAATTCTGATTTGCATATTACCCCATTCTGTGAAAAGTCACGAAAAGTTCCAACTCGCATTTATGTTTATGAGTCTTAATATTAATGCTATTTGTATTCAGCTAATGTTTAGTTAGTTATTTCCTACATTTTGACATCATTATGAATCATCTTATGCAGTTTTTTAGAATTGCCACCCTTTCATGTTATAAATTGACAGTTCATGCTTTTCATTCACACACGTTATGAAACTTTAGATGATTCTGTTTGAAAAGGTTGCTTAAATATGTTGGTTTTCATTTATGCATCTAAATTTAAATAAAATTATTTAAAAATAAATATATTCATAAATATATAGGTATAGATATAAATATACATGAATAAAAATACAGATATAAACAAAAGGGTATGTCCGTGGATTTTTTCGGGGTACAATGCTCAATAAGTTTGCACGTAGAGCTTAATCTATTTTCGGATTTGAAGACAATCAATCTACAAGTTTTATCTCTACAAGCCTGTTCCGTGAATAACTTACTTTTCGGGAGATCTCAAGAGGACTGGATAGACCCTTGTTTTTAGTGTAATCAAAGCTTCTTGAACATTTACGAAAACAGTCAGTTCAGGAACACGAGCCTTGGTAACTGTTGTACTGCAAATGAACACTTTTTATATCAATCATATCGTAATTAGTTATTTGACTTTCATTTATATTCAATATTTCTCGGGAATCAATGTTTTAGAGAAAAAGCAGACATATGCGTACGTCGTATTTGCAACAGATTGTGTTGAAGTAGGTAGTATGTTTGTATTCAAATCTTTAAGTCCATTAGACTGACACATTATCAAGCATCTGTTGCTTTGGAGAGCATCTGTTCAACCTTCCTGCTGACTATCGATCTTCTGGACTTACTTTGAACTCTATGGGTGGCTGAAAACTAATTATCATCTACCTTGCAATCATTCAAAGGGATTACGATCTATCCAAGGAAAAATAAGCAATGAACGAAACAAGCAATGGAGGTAATAATAAATGATGAAGCTAATTTGCTCCAACTGAATATTTATTTAAAGAAAAAGTACCATAGCATACCATACCATACCATACCATACCATACCATACCATACCATACCATACCATACCATACCATACCATACCATACCATACCATACCATACCATACCATACCATACCATACCATACCATACCATACCATACCATACCATACCATACATACCATACCATACCATACCATACCATACCACCATACGCATAAACCATATACATACAATACCATACCATACATACCATACCATACCATAACCATACCATACCATACCATACCATACCATACCATACCATACCATACCATACCATACCATACCATACCATACCATACCATACCATACCATACCATACCATACCATGTGTGCTATGCAATATCCTATTATATCACAATGAAAAAAGGGTTTCTTGAAGAATGGCTACTTCAAATTAAAAGAGATGCATAAAGGAAACATTAACATTTAGCTAATTATAAATTTCTATCTTTTAGAGATTTTAGTTGAAATAACGCAGTTGTGTTTCACGCAGTTATTCCAAACCATAAGAACTTGCAAATAATTGCACACTTTAAAGGTTTTATTCCTGAATATGCCCTTTCTAACTGCTAAAAATATTTATGTATCAATTCGATAGTTTCAGGAGACAGAGAACCAAGGCTAGTCAAGCAGTGTCCTGAACCTTCCTCTAGATTGCTTGGAATTACAGAGAGATTCCAATTCTTTGAATTACAGAGAGATTCCAATGTTTGGAATTATAGAGACATTGTTTGCTCATTCAGAAAAAGTTTAGTTTGAAAAAATATAGCTTTTTACAATAAGTCGATTATTTGGATTCTCCTCATCTGTAAACTTCGATCTCTTAAATTTAAAAAACCTAAACAAAGAATCTTTGCGTTTAATTCAAACTTAGAAAGGTAATCGGGTTATTCTCGATCGAATATATAGCTTGCTTTTTTAATCAATTCAGAAGTGTAGGTCTTTGATATCACTAAATCATTGTACTGATCTAGATAAGACTATTGACTTACTTCCAGGTCAGGAAGATCAGAAACAAATGAAAAACCACTAAGAAGGACATCGAATTTTCAGTGCCTCGGATTTCAATGGAAAGATACTCATACATAATGTTTCTTTGTCAGCTAATTATGCTGCTATCAGCTTTACTCGTTCACTGTCGACTGAAAGTCAGCAATAAACCAACCTTTTTATAAGAAAACCCACTGCGGACTTTTGACAAGTAATAGGCAATTTTTTACTCATAATTTGCCTAGAGTGATTTTACTAGCTGGGCTTTTCAAGTGAAAATGTCGTTGATCCTTAAAATGTTTCTGTCTAAGAATATCTTTGAAGAGTTTTACTTGATTTTTTTCCCCATTAGGACCATGTTTGAAAAGACATATGAAAACGATAAGCCTTTGTAGTCATGTTCTGTAGTAAAGGTGTCTCATGGTGAAAGATGGTTCGGGGGACAATGCCCTGTAAGATAAAACCCTTATGGAGACATTTTAAACAAAAATAGAATGTTAAAAATAAGTCGCATAACCAAAGAAATATAGGCTGCAGGTTCTATGATTGTTTAATGTCTGTGTCAACCTGTAAAGTCATAAAATGAAAATCAAGGATGTTTTAGACAGATACATGAAGTAGTGGCTCTTTTTAGTCAACCTCGTGATAGTGTAGCTTGAAATTTGAAAGTAGTGACTAAATTAAAACACTTTTAAAAAAAACAAGCAAAGTTCTAAAGTTTTGATAAGTTTAAAACATAGTCAATTGCTAACAAACGATTACCATCAAGATGGATTCGAGGAGCAATTAGTTTAGCCGCATAAAGGAAATTGATTGGCTACTTCTACAGCTCCACTAATTGGATCAGATTCATCCTTATTGTAGGACCCAGCTAAATACAAGGCCCATTTTATGGTTTATTTACAGCAAGGTGCTCTATTCCACTAATTGATTTTAAGTGTCTAATTTGAGGCATTAATTATAGCTTTGAGTCTAAATATTATATATACGTTTATAAAACTTTATAATTACCAAAGAAAGCATTTTATATAAAACTCAACATTGACTCTAGTCGAATTTGTTGAGAATAAATTACGAAATAGATAGTAAAAACGTTGAGAGCTGAATAGAAGTAGCTTAGTGAAAAAATCATTTCAGCTTTTGGTTAAGCCAAAGGTAAAGATTTTGGTTAAGATTAATAAGGAAATAATTTCGAAGGAGATTTTAGATGTAATTGAAGCAGAGCCAGGGAACATGATGGTTACATTGTCTATCACAGTGTAGACGGTGGGAGAGAACACAGAAAATGAAAGTGCCACGCCCAAACTGCGCCTTGTTTTCTTTGTTTTTGGAAGGAAACTCTTTAGGAAGCTGGAAGAACTTGTCTGGAGGAAGAGGTTAAACGTTTCTGGACTTTGGATTTGGGGGAAAGTTTTTTTTAATTCAGCTAGAATGACATAAATTGTGAAAATACCTTTTGAGCAAATGGCTTCTGAATTTGATTGTGTCTTAGACAGTTGCGTCTTCGTTTTGAACGTTCCCACTTGTCATTATAAAGGTAGCCACTTCAAGTATCTAGGCAGCCTTGGGAAAGATAAGGAAATTATTACGAATAGATATAAATACATGAATAAATCTTTACATATACATCTATAAGCTTTGACAATTTTAGGCAACGCTTAATGCAATTATTGGATTCACACATACATGCATATAAATTGATTTCTTTGCTAGTTTAGGTATTTCTCAATGCCGTGAAGCTATATGAAAGTCATAATAGATGGAATCGTTATTATAAGGATAAAATCATAGAAGCAAATGAATTTGTTGTTGTCACCTATGATTATGAGACGACAACTACAAAATGAAAAGTGAAAAGAAAGTAAAAGATGTAATCATACAAAGAAAATATCAAGTTAAAAGAAAAAAGGGCACGGTAAAAAGTCCCTTATAGTGAAAGATCAAATAATGAATAAAGCGTTTGAAGAATCCATTCTCAAAAGTAGCGTGAAAATACCAAATGACGTAAGCACAAAACATAATTTAAAATCAAGAGTATATGAAAGTAAACTTTCAAAGATTTGAAGCAGAGAAAGACTTTTAAGACTTGAAAAAGAAGAAGAAATCTTCTTCAGCTTGTTGCTGACTTGTGATGATGTAAATCATAAGAAAACCTTAACCAAATTAGAAATTTTGTAATCAGGCTGATTTAAAAAAAACAGGATTCAAAAATTTGTTCTGTGCTCCAATATGGTTGAATAAAATATCCATTATATATTGTGATGTAGTCATTCATTGAATTTTCTTATCTTGTTATTAAATTTTAGAAATTTTTCATTCATTGAAACGCATGCTATATGTCACGTGCTAGTTTCACACGTGGCATCCATTTGAGGAAAGAAAGTTTGCCATGAAGTACTGATAATTAATCCTGATTTCATATGAAAGAAGTACGTAGATTCACTTCTATTTAACATTTCAACAATGTTAAACCCTTTTTAATCCTATTTGACCTTTAATGTGATATCATCTATTTGATATATCTTCTTGTTTGAGTTAATAAGCATAGAGCAAATGGGTGCAGGAAGTGCTGCCTCACTTGGAGAACCTGGATAAAAGTCGCAAGAAGCGAAACTTATGTGTTAATGTAGAGTAAAGCTTACCACAAACAATTGTATTTGGCATCTAGAAATAGCATCAAACTAGGCTAACCTAAAATTAGGAGCCATATTACCAGTGTTTGTACATGATGTAAGGTACTTTCCATAGGATGGCTAAGTCCCTCCCATGTTTGTCGACCATTTAAACAGTTTAAGCTAAAGATCTTGTTGGATATTTTAATTCTTCTCAAGCAAGGATATATGTCATCTCGGCTATTGAATTCAATAGCTAGCTAGAAAGTATGATATTCTATGTGGTATTTTCTTTGACAATCACCTAAGTAGTTTGAAATTGCAACTTTAGAGTAGAACACTTATTCACGGAGGCGCTTACTTGTTTAAGAAGCACACTTGTTTGCACAGCACTTCTTTCTTTATAACAACAATATTCTTAGAACACAATTCCCCAAATTGGTTGAAAGATTAACAACAGATTAAGAACCAATTAAGAACAAGCGGAGACTGAACTACTGTAAGATGAAATTTATAACAATGTTGTGAACCCCCTTTAAAATTTCATTTAAAAAAGGAGTAAATTCTAAAAGCTCATTCTTAATAGATGCTAGCTTGAGTGACTAAACGATACACTTAGAAAGCAACAGAGAGGGGGATTGATCGGTACTTTATGACCTTTGTCTTTCAAAAACGTGGTTCAATAAACTGTTTTCTCGAGAGCGTGGTTCTATTTCTCAAAGGAATTCGAGCAGTACAGAGATATGTCATTCATACTAAATAATTTTCCTTCATAAATCACATATAACGTTTATGCATTTTCGGAAAAAAGGATTACAGGACTACAGGCTTTAATACACACCTGCTCTGCAGTGACAACTATGATAAGGAGTCAAATGAATCACCATGGTACACAATTGGCTGTCTATGACATTGTCATTTTGCGATTTTTACCGGTGTGCAAATTTTTCGCAGATTTATTCAAACAGTTTAAGATATAATTAAAGTATTTTAATAGGATTAAGTACGTGTGTGCATGCCAGCACAGGAAATCCCTCAAAATCCCATTCATTAAATTGATCAAATATTAAATACTGGGAATTACGTATTGTTTTAAAGCACATGTTCCAGAGATCTACATTATGAAATACATGGCATTTATTTCTGCCACAGTTTTAGGCAAATTATGTCACTTAAAGTAAGGTTTACTACGCATGACTTTCCATGCAAAAATAAATCATCCAGTGCAGGGTTCAAGGATGTGTATAGGCCATTTGCCAGGTTTTCTTATTGATTGAATCTGCAAAAAGCTGTTGAACTTGCTGGACTGCAGCAAACTGTATATTGACATTCAACTATTGGTCTCTCTAGGATTTCGAAACGTTGGAGTGGCAATTGCTTTAGAAGATTAGACAAATTCTTTCGATTTATGCTTGCTTAGTACCTTCAAGACAAAATGGCCTTAAGAAGACAGGATTTTGAAGAAAACGTCAATTCAAGAACAAATTTATATAATTACACACTGTGTTTCATTATCTACTTGTTCTCAAGGAAACTTTCTTGCTCCTTTTTTGTTCACAATTAAGTTACAACTTACTACAATACATTTTGAGATACTTATTGATCCAAAAATCTTAATCTGAAAGGAATCTCTGAAATATTTCTTCAAGACACCGTTTTTGTCACTTCACGAAACCTTTTAAAACTCCGTAATGAACCACTCAAGTGTGATTGATAATGGAGATAATTTTCTTACAATGCCGTAAAATGTCCTAATAAAGCACTTTTGTTGCTGATAAAAGCCGTCAAGAGAAGAACCTGCAGCCAGTAAGCAAAAAATTCAATGTCCATCTGACCATAAAGTAAAAAGCGATTGTAACAAATGTTTTTTTAAGTTTACTTTGCTTTTAATGACTTTCCCACGGCATTCGCTCGTGCCTCAACAATCTATTCTTAGCTAAATAAGCAGAACACGAAACCTCTCAGGCACTGGCAAGCCCATTCATATTTGTACATGTATGTATGCACTAGTGTGTATTGCTCGAGTGTTTCGATTACATTTGATGCACAAAGAATTTCTGTTCCTGGTTCTTTGATGCCCTTGAAAATCTGCTTCTGGTTATTTGTGTTTGAATATGGTATCCTTCTTTATTTATGGCAGTTCTCCACTTTTCAAACAATTCTCTTGTTATTATCATTCAAGCTCTAGATAAGAATGTAAACCGAATCCTAAATTTATCCAGTTCTGGTTGGTAGGAATCGAATGCGGCCAGAAAGAGGTATCACCTCAATGCACGAGAAGATGTTTCCCCAGAGCAGAGGCGTCTTGGCGAATGAATTCTAGAGGGGGCTAGAAAAAAAATACTTTCGACAAAATTTCTTTGGTTTATTTTTAATCAACTAGAAGCATTTCATGTAAGTTTAAAGGGGGGTGGGGCGGAAAAACTCAAAACTCTTGCCTTAGCTGGAAAGAAATTTAAAATGCACTTTTATCTTTGTCTTTGTTTTTTCATACTTACAGTGAGAAAAAGGACAAGGATAGAATGAGGCGGGCCCATGGTTGCCGCTGAAGGGAGAAATTTTTTATAATCTAATGCTTCGAATTCGCCGGAAATTGCATTCATTGAAGCAAATTTTAATAATACAATCTTATTCTTAAATTGAATTTCCACTGGGGGAAATCAATGGTTTTGATCGACTTCTTCCTTGTTTTACCTTACGCAACATAACTGCATAAATTTTCAAATCTGGGACACAATTTTCAGAAATCTAGTGATAGGCACAAAATTGGTACTGTACCGGTCTTCAATATCAAATTAAGACTTAATTTATGACCAATATTGACCAATTTCCTTAACCAAATTTGACCTTTTAAAATTACGATTTTAGCTGACGAAATCCGAGCAGCAAATCACTCGATGGTAGAAATCGGTAAATCCCGAGAAATCATTTTGATTTGTGGAAATCTAGAATTTACTTTACAAAAATGAATCGCCCCTTGAAATTATGACAAGTACTTTTACTTTAGTCCAAGTCGTTTATGTTGCTAAAAGTTTGAGAATTGACCACAGCTGAAATTTGAGAGTTTTCCGAAAAATCAATTATTATTCTGAAAATCCGTCAAATTTTTAAAGCAGAGGGGCCACGCCCCCCTGCCCCCCGGTCACGACACCACTGCCCCAGAGGTGAGGTCACATAGAGCGGAAGGACCAGGACACTACTCGATAAGCATACCTTTTCAGTGTCCTAAAACTGTCTTGGGAAGCTAACAACAGAGAACATTACGATACAAAATATCAGGTATAATATTGTGGAAAAAGCGACTCATTTGTGCAATTATCTTTTTACAGAAATTGCTTTTACTATACCAGCTAGTTTAGGCAGGGGCGGAGGAAAACTCATGGAAGAGGAGCTGTTTTCTTTGACAATATTTAGCTGTTAAAGAGGTATTTGAAGGTATTTTGCATTATAAAGAGACATTGTAAATCATCAAGAGGTGTAAAAGTGCAATTGAATTGAGCTATGAATTTGGAAAGAATGTTATGGATACCAAACCCCCGAAATCTATAATAACAACAAGCTTGTGATGTCATGTTTATAAAAGCAAAAGCAAAAAGCGCTGATGCAGGGAATCGCACCATAGGATGATTGTAAGGTTCCTTTTGGCCATCCGCAATTTGTTTATTATCGTTAATACATCGAAAAACATTTTTCGACTAAGATGCCGCTAAAAACATCATTATAAAAAGCCCTTTTACCAACAAGGTATTCAGATGCTATGTTTCGTAAGTCACAGTTTCGAATTAGGTTGTTTTTAAAAACAAATAGCTTGTCGAGCTAAAGATACAATTTATGTTGATGATATTGTTTAGATTAAGCTTAAACAAACAAAAAGAGATTAACAAAGCTTTTTGACGTATTTAATTTTATTTTTCCTTCTCTTAAACTTTTACCTAAATTGTTTCTTTAAAGCTTAATTTTGTTTAGCACATATTTACTCAAGTATGGGAATATTGCAGTGGCAAAGAACGAAAATCTCGAAGCTATTAGAAAACCAATGAAGCTGGATTAGTGTTTGGTAATCTGCCAATTTTGATACCTTTACCCAATTAGCAATTTTAATACTTTTGATCATTTCCAAAAATTGATGCGTTTTCCATGCCTTGATGCATCTTGACATTATTTATTTATCAGAACATTTCTAAAAGGGGTAAAAAAAAGTTCAGTGAAGGAATTACCTACTGCCGAATAGTCTTATCTCCAAAATATTTCCCAAAACTGCTAACTAATATTGCTATTAACTAATCTATTTTTACTAATGGAATATTGCTCCAAAACATTGGCGGATTTAAGGGGGGGGGGGTAATTAGGGGCAGTTGCCCCTCCCTCAACGAGTTGAAGCAAGTCTAGCGTCCCTTTTTTGGAAATTTTGCGCCCCTTTTGAAGAATGAGAATCAGATGAAAAAGTTTCTTGGATTCTTGGACAGACCTTAATTTGCTTCAAGGATTACCTCACAGTTATGTTGTTTATTCTGAAAAGGTATCTGAAACTGTTGCATACAGCGTACACTCGTAACCAATTTTCGAAAAATTTTCAGCGCCCCCACTACTAACTGCCCCTCCTTCAAGTTTGCTCTTGATCTGCCCCTGCTCCAAAATCATTTCAGAAAAATGATAATCGGACTTTGCCAAGACTAACCCCGTTTCTAGTTTAAAAGGTATGTAGAAAGGTTTTTTTAAACAGACAGTCATTCTGAATGCTTTCAATCCAGCTACTAAGAATTGAAGTTTTTTAAACGAACAGAAAGATGTAAACCCGACTTGATCTTGGCTGTAAAAATTTGACTTGTTGGGATGAATAATGATGTTGGAAACCAAGTCAGATAAAGATGATTGGATTTGTTTTTTCTTTAATAATTGGTTCAGTTTTGCCAATAAAAGCTGATTCATTAATCGGACGGTTCAGTTAACAGAAGTTCAGCTGTTTACTGAATCCAAACATCGTTAAAGCTACGATTAATTAATGTATAAAGTTTAATAGGAAATCATTTTAAAATGTTTATAGATCTGATATATTTTTGTGCATTTCCCATTATAGCTATAAGCATGCTTATATTGTCATAATTAAATAAATCAACTTTGTACTTCATGTGGTTATAAAGATCATTTCAAATGTATAAATGCTAATAGATTGTTTGCTAAATATTGTCATGAATGTTTTTCAAATAATTGATAATCGGCCTTTTGTTGTATAGTAAAATTTTTTGGCAGTAGTTTTAATTATATAAGGATGACGAAGACTAACTATTGGAAAATAATAAAGAAAAACAAACTTCAAAGAAACATATGGAGAACGGGCACCAAAAAAGTAATCGAGCAGCTCAATAACTTCTAAAGGGAATCATGGAGTGTCGTGTGAGATTTTCCTACCATAAAGAGACGGAGACCAAAGATATTGAAACTAATATGAATACTTAGTCATTCTTGATCTACTCAATAACAATCAAATATTCAAATATCTGAATATCTCTGCATCGACCCTTCTGATATGTTATTGTGTTATTGTTCACCCTTTGAATAGTTTGACCAAGTGTTATCTCGAGAGTTAGAGCAAAAGATCAGCCATTTGTTTGTGATATAGTTGACCTACCATTTTCTTTGATGAGTCGTTCAAATGACGATGCAACGAATGTATGAAAGACCAATGCTGAGGTGGAAAACCTACCGCCACAACGTCGCTCAGTTCGTGCCTGAAAGACTGAACTTATGGCATCTTGGGTGGACAAAGTTAAGAGGGGAGATGAAATGTTATTGTGTAACCATTTGAATGAAGTAGCCCCAAGAGGACTTTTAGCTCGTGCGTTATAAAGTTATTTACGGCTGTTTTCAGAGCTTCGAAGCCGAGTATTTAGAAAGGCAGACGTGTTGTTTTGTCTTGTTTATTTAGGCCCATGTTTCGGATAACATTACACTTTCTGCTGCCACATTACCTATATTCATAGTTAAGATACTCTGTATTGCATTTTGAAGTAGTTAATCGCTACATTGTGTAAATTTTTTGAATTGCTACAATCTCCTATATGTTAAAAATACTTTCTTCTCATTAAATACCTATTTGTATTTTACTTTATTTGTCATGTTTTAATCATATCTTGGTAATATGCCACATATAGTACTGTAAATTTAATTGTTTATGTCACTTTTCAATGAAAACTTAAATAACAATTTGAATTGTCAAACGGTGATCTTATTAATTTATATCAAATGCCTTCGAAATAAAAAAAAACATTATTACAAAAAGCAAAATGCATATATCAAACAAGGATTGGTGAAGTGTAAGAAGTGCACAACAACGATAAATTACACGAGGAAATGTCTAAGAAAATGGAATGCTACATCTGGTAAGATACAATAAAAGGATCAAATTCTCGGTTTTTAAGGTCTGTCATCGGGTTAATATTCCTTTTAAGGATATCACTGGTTAGATCATTGTTTGTCAACCTTTTTGATACATAGCTTTATATTTAATTGAAAAATAACGAGGCACACCACCAACAGAAAATTTGCTAAAGTGGAAGTCTGGCCTATATTCACAATATAAAGTCGTTCTCATCAAAGTTTCTTGAATAGGAATAAGATAAGCACGAAAAACAAGTATTTTTTAAAAAGGTAAACAAAATTTTTTTGACTCAGTGTAGAAACTGGGCCTGTTTTTTAAGGCAAATTAGATGAATTCGGAGAATTTTCCATGGCACACCAACCAATCTCTTACGGCGCACTAGTGTGCGACGGCACAGTAGTTCAAAAGATGTGGTTGAAATTCATGCGTTTTACCACCAGACCATGCACAAGATTCCAATCAGTTTAGATAGGTCAGGTAACACAGGCACCAAGAAACTGCGGTAAACCCAAAATTGTTTCAAAGAGGTTTTCTTACTGACAACAAAGAACAACATTTTACCTGAATGGAAACATATTTGCAAAAGTGGACACGAAGCCTCGAATTTTGCATAATCGACGTTTCTTTTAGAAATTCATTACGATTTTATCAAAAAATGCATTCTATTCTAAATTATTTCTAAATTTCTCACTTTTGATTAAAATCATTGGTGATTTTTGATGTTTTATACGGGACATTTCGCCACTTTGTTGCTGTTTTGTTTTACTAGTCATATATATTTTGATTTTTAATCAACAAGCTGTGCCAAACGTTGCTTTGAAACATGCCTGATTTCATTATTTGGCTCGAGCTTCGTTTGTGTCACTCTTCCTGGACGATGTAATGGAATTTAAAGATCTGCGTTCGCTGGAAATGCTGCTTAAGTGCTTGAAATACACGTGAAGGAAACATGACATGAACAAGCAATTAACTGAGTAAAATTTGCATGGATCACAAAAGTATTAAGCAATGCCCAAATAAAAGGAAATCTGTGAATTAGATGATTCCATATCCGCAAACATAGTGAACAAAATCGTTCATCATTAGAATAAAAGTTTAACAAGCTGAAAGGCCGGCAGTTAAGCGCTGCTAAGCTGGCATAATGCAAAATAATCAAGAGGGATTCTTTAAGTCTTTAGCAGTTTATCCTTAATGGCAATGATCTCATGCCCATGTCTTTCACGCTAATATTACTTGATTTAGGTTCAGCATGCTTTTTATAACGGTTCCCTTTGGAACAAAAAATTTTCAGAAATAATTATGGAGAATTTATCAAGTCTTAGTTTGATGAAGGACAGGGCTGTCGTTAGGATTGGGCTTGGGAACTAGATAAGTGACAAACCCTTGGCAACAAATTTTAATGTAAAATATAGGGCCTGTATTGAACCTTCATTAGCAAGCTTCTTAGTCTTGTCAGATAAAAAAGGAGACGGCTCGTCCAGTGCGTCGGCAAATGGATATGGGCATCACCCCCCCCCCCCCCCCACCAGCTTTAGCAATGGCCTCTGATGAGATGTATTCGTATGGATGACACTATTCTACGCATATGAAATCAAGCAAATGCAACTCAATACATAAAGATTTGTTTAATGAATGGGAGGAACAAAGTTAAGTCACCCTTTATGACAAGGAAATCACTGGGATTCTGGCTGGAATACTAGGAATTTTTCAGTTTTTTAAAAGTGTGAAGGCTTATAACAAAGCATGTTAACCTTAAGCAAAGCAAAACTAAGAGCGTTTTGTTCAAAGAGGTTTTTCCTGGATTAAATCGATCTATTGGAATTTTTCTCCTCCACAATATATTTTGAGCTCAAAAACGTTAAAAATAACAAAACTATTGCATAGACAAAAGTACACACAGAGAATAACTACGGCAGAAAGATACGTAGACCCTCTAACCTTGGCCGTCGCTAGATCTCGTGTTCAAGAGGAGAGCTGAGGTCCCATTTGCCGTCAAAGTGGGCGAGCCAACCTTAACGTGCCGCAAAATCTAAAATCTTGCCGATGAAGCACCCCTACATGGCAAACAACTATTCGTTTTTTAACGGTAGTGTCACAGCCCCCATCCTACCGTAGCAACGGCCTCGCTTCTAACAGCAAGCGGTTGAAAGTTTCTTCTTTAAACAATTAGTCATCAGACTACACTGCTAAAAGTATTTTCTAAATGATTCAGTAAATATGTACTGTGTTAAAATTCGCGAGAAATTCTCTTGCTTTACCTTGAATTGCTTAATCTTTTACAAACTATTAATTGAATCATTCTTTTTACTACTGTAAGAGAAATTAGACATGACTCAATGAAATATTAAAAACGAATGAAAATCTTACAGGGTGAGATGCAATAATTCTATAAAAAAGGCTCTGTGTTAGAAAACACAACAGGAAAAGAAGAAAGAAAGTAAAATTCATATCTATCACTGATGTGAATTTTATAATTGATATCCAGAAAACACTGCATTTGATGGCCAAATGTTCAACGAAGGGTCAAAATTTAAACAAGATAACGTCAAAAACGATGTTGTTTTTATTTGACTAAAAGTTGGCATTGTTATGCGAAGAAAAATGATGAAAGGGCTTTGTCTCAAAAGTACTGGTTAGTGGCACTGCAAAGACTTGTTTGTCAAACCACTACTCTAGTGCTCTTGTTGGAGATCTTGAGAATTTAATGTACATAAAATTAGAACAAAGATTTTTACAAGGAATATAATCTTTTAAGGAAAAGAATAACAAAGGATAGCTGAAGCTGTAAACTTAGCTTTAAAAAAGCTGATATAAGAGATTCAACAATTGTTATCTAAGTGTTCGTTTTGAGGAGTGAGATGGATTGATCTCTGGTGTTTAATTAGAACACATATGTAAGATTACAAATACGTCTCATCGAACAAGGGAATGTGAACTTAATGATCTTTATGAACAATCATGAACTTTGAAATGCAGAGGAGATAGAGAAAAAAACGCTCCGTTATTTCTTGATTAATATCTCAAAAATGCAGTATAATTAGCAAATTGCATTTATAGGTGACCATTAACTAATGACATTTCCAGGAACCAATATTTCAGGTGTAGGAGATCCAGTCAGAGACATGCTGGACTTGAAAGATACTGTTTCCCTCCAAAGATATTGGACTTAACCTCTAATATACTGTTGTATCTCTAGACGAGGTTTCATTTTTCGAGACACAATTCACTCGGAAATAAATGATACGATGATTCGTGCAGTGTATTACGAAAAGGAAACCCTTTAAACAACCTGCAAAACCAAGAGGATTGACACGGGAAATCATCGGAATACCAAATAACAGTTAGAAGACTTTCAAATATGATAGGGAGTAGCATTTTGCAAAATACAACGACGATTTATGAAACAACAAAAGCAAGAGTACCCTGGCGGGGGCACGGGAGTCTACTACCCTTTCTAAAATTCAGAGCGATTTTGGGGGAGGGAGGCTCAGCCTCTCTTAAAAACGATCATATTTTTTTGGAGGAGAAGGTGTTGACAACCCTTTATTGGGCTTTAAAGTTTCTATGGATGAGCAATTTCATATCGGCTTTTTGGTTTTCCAAGCAAATAGAGGGATTTAAAATGCCAACAAAATTTAAAAAGCTTTACTAATCTTTATATCAAACTTATACTAAAATGAAACAGCTTAAAAAACTCTAGTAGGCTCTTTCTTGAAAGTCTAAAAATTTCAAGAAGGTATTGCAATGCCACTAGAATTTAAGAAACATTTGTGTTAATTGAGGTATGACTTGTGTTGATTAAACTTTGTTTTTCAATATGATTGTCTTAATTTTCTGAGTTCTCTCAACTCAAAATTAATTCGGTTGGATTGAGTGTTCTTCCTACTTTTATTACAAACGCTTCAAAAAAAGTTCATGCAATCGTTGTAGTGAAAAAGTTGAAGTGAAGAAGGGATAAAAGTTATAGAAGTAAAATATAGTAGCAACTTGGCCCATATCCTACAAATGAATATCCTGAAATTCACATTAAATATGGAACTCAATTGACAATACTAGAAATTATAGATAGCTACATCTTGTACTAGACAATACAAGATGTAGCCAACACAGCATGGACTCGTACAATGAAAACCACTATAAGTTGGGGATGGTATGAAAATTGGGCAAAATAACAGCGATCCGTATCAAAATTCAGATCATACACTAGCCATACCTCAGCCATTTTGCGCAAGATATGACTGATTTGCATTTTGATAGGTATTTCATGGTGTTCCAATCATGCTGAAAAGTTGGAAGATGACAAGCAGGATTCAAACTGGCATCCTTTGCTTATTAGACACATAATGCAATATTCATTGGCTTCAGATCTTCTGAAAAAGCTAGAGATCAGATGAGGAGACCCTCTGAAAAAGCAAGAAACCAAGTATAGGCAAAAAGAAGATGAACCTAAGGCATCTCCAGCACCATGGGTGGTCCAAAAAGCTGAGAAACAACAGAATTGTATATTCATTGCTCAAACCACACTGCAGATTATCATCTCATTGAGAAAAATTTCAGACATTCTTGATTTTTGGATGAGAGCAAAAATCGATTTTCACATATTTTCATTTCAATAATTAGATTCTGAATTTGAATAAAAAGAATTCACACATTCTTTCTCAATACTTTGTAACCATATAAGAAAAGGAAAACTTCTTAACTCACTTTAACATAATAACACTAAAAAATCTGATAATCCAGTCTGCTTCAAGAACCAGGTTTTCTGTCTTTAGAGAAATTTTGGAACTTATTTTTGAAAAACGGTGCAACTGATCTTGGAAGCAATACCCAGTTGATGCAAGGAATTTACATCAGGTTGCAAATTTTTATTGTTTATCTTACCAATCCAATTGAGACAATTACATCTCTATTATGCTAGCCTTATCCGATTCACTAAGAGCTTCTTAAATTTTAGTCATGTCATCTTATTGTCAGAATGCTTTAAGAGTATAAGCCTGGTTTAAGGGAACTTAAAAATGGGTGTGATGTTGTGCAAATGCCAAGAATTTCAGGCAAAAAGAGATTAAGAAAATATCAGTGCTCAAGAATGTGGGCAGGTTTAGCAAAGGAAAAGGGAATTATCATAGGGATTTACTTAGAATGAATGCCGTTTGGGTAGCAGTGACAACTTTTCAGATCCTTTCAAAATCATTTGTAGTCCAATTTACGTCATTACAACTTGTCTCCGATCTTCTTGTTAACATCAGTTTCATATAAACCAATTTTTGCAATAATAGTCACTTTTATTTAGAACAGTTTATGAAATGTTTAAGATTATGGAAAAGAGCAAATTGCTGTATCTTCAAAGGTGTTGCAACCGATATGATTTCAAAACACTTTGAGTTTGTCGAAAATACATATTTGTGGTGAATGAACTTCGTTTGAAGGAAATAATACCTTCAAATGGTCACACGATGGTCAAACGATCGGGGACAATATGTAAAAAAACAAAAGCAATGAAAGTGCCGCGCCCAAACCACGCTTTGTTTTTTGGTTTTCAGAGAAATCCCAAAAACTTCGGGAAAAGTTGTCCAGAGGAGGAACTAGCACTTATACGGACTCTGCTGAATGTATACACTTGGCTAAATTCAATAATTTGTTCTTCACAAAGACGTAACGATTGCTAGGTCATTTCATGTCTATTTCAATGTGAGTATGCAGGCATTGCGTATTTTGTTGCAATCTGTACATGTTGCTTAATCAATTGTACATGTTGCTTTGTATGCATATTCCACAAAAACATACAATCGTTATAGGAAATAAAACATTTTAAGCCATACATTATAGGCCATAAAACATTTTAAGCCATACATTATAGGCCATAAAACATTTTAAGACAAAATACTTCAATTTTAAACCACAGTCCAATTCACAAATACTTGAAAATCGATACCATGGATAATAAGAGACTAAAACTAACAAAGCCATCCGCCCTCCAGCGCACACCCCTGCAAAACTCCCCCAAACAGGCTGTGTGTTAATAAAGTTGCATTATATACATTGAAAGAAGTCATTTCATTTCGTTGTTATCCAGTTATGCTTAAACGTTTAATTTTCGTATCATTGTTATGAAAGATCCAATGAGGGTAGGAAAATATGCCTTCTTGCAAAAATTTAGTTCTGGACTGACTTTTGCAAGTAAAGAACAATTTTTTTGCTATAATTGGTATGGGAAAGCATCTTTAGTTTATGGGACAGAATGACATTATGTTGGATGACTGATATTATATAATAAATGCTTCTTTTTCATTAGACAAAGTGTGCATTATTATCAGTCAGTGACCTAGAAATGACACTGGATGACAATGAAACCCTCGAGGCATCCCCAGATTATAAATCATTTCTCGCACCATATTATTCACGAATGCTACAGACATGCCGTTTATTTCATTGCATTATAATATATTTATTTTCATAAAAGTCCAAATTGTTACACTGTGTGTTACACCTGTCAACCAACAATTGACCAATAAATAAATGTGATAATAATCTCAAACTCCAAATCTCAGTAAATTTTGTGAAGAGCTGTGAAGGGCTTTAACCAAGACATTCTCAATTCGCGGAAGATGTTCATAAAAAGGTTTAGATTTAGTAATTGATAAGATAAAAGTTCTTTTAAAGTTTTTGCCAAAAATGGAGGCCTTTTGGAAAAGCTTAAACCATTCCGATTGTTTAGCCCTGTGTCCCTTGCACAGGTTTCGAGCATTTTTGTTACGAATTTGTTTACCATGAAAACGAGAACTTTTATGATAAAAGAGCTTTGCTATATTTCCTATCTTTTTTCAAAATTGTAGGAATGATTGTGGAAAACATTTAAGAATTGTTCTTATTATAGGTTCTAAAGAGAAGGAAATGAAACTTTTAATAAATTATGGTGTTAATAAATCCTGTAAATTTAGTTTGGTTTGGCGTGGTCTAGGGAGGTCTGCATAGGGGCTGTTGCGGAACACAATTTTTGGAGCTTAGCTGGCTGGAACTTTTGTTTGCCAGTCAGCAGGCACATAAGCTGTAGGGGTGTTACATCAATTAGTCGCAAAGTTTGGGATTAATACAACATTCTAAGTTATAATTCCAATGCTTAATCACATCAGAAAATGATATCACATAACGCTAATAGCAAGAGGTCTCTCGACCGAGAAAGGAACTGTTGGAAAGCTATAATTTTAAGGTTCTGTTGGTAAAAATTTGGTTTATTGTCAGTTAGAGATTTCGTACCTACCCGTCACACTCGAAGTATCCGTCAATTTACGTTCCTGCTAGTCGCTAAATTTGCTTGAACCGCAAGGCATTTCTAGCAAAATGCCGACAAGGGAAAATTAGGCTTAGTGCGTCTCCACTTTTGTGTTTGTGTCATTTTGGCATTTTTTCTATGTACAATCTTTTTATGAAAGAACCCAACTATTTTGGCCGAGGTGTGTTGATCTAATTTGTTCGATAATTTGAGGCTCGGTTGTTCTTAACTTTGTTATTATTTCAAAATTGATTTTTTCCATCACTAAATGTTATAAGTTGTTTCTAAGAACATTAAAACAGATTTGCATTATTTTTGAGTACCACGATAGATTAGCTAATGAAATCGTTTCTGTTTTGTTAACAAAGGAGACAATTTTCGAAAACATTGTTTCCTGTGTCTGGAGATGTTCTTTTTTCCGAAAATCGTGTCTGTTCTTTTAGAGTGTTCCAATAAAAAAGTGTGATAAAGTTTTGATAGCATTTCGTCTGTACGTGAATAAAATATGAAGGGTGCTACCTTTAAAATTCTCTAATTAGGAAAGGGTTTGTGGCTACCCCCTTTTAATAGGCCTATCTAGGTTACAGCTGATATGAATGATTGAGAACACTAACAAAAGCACCGAATGTAACGGCAGGAAGTAAGCTATCAGTTCATTTTAAACTCATTTTATTAATTGTTCGGTTAATGGTTATGTTTAAAGCAATGCATTGTACAAACAACGAAATCTAATCACTGTGAAAGCATATGTCTGAGTGTTCATTTTCGGGTTATTCAATACAATGGCAATTAGAGTTTTTGGTAAATATAGAAATTCAAACGGATATTGATATCCATCTTTGACCATTTTACCCAAACGATTGTTTGTTGGCCGGAACATAGAAAGGAAAGAAAAGTTTTATATATATTTCAATTTTGAATACATCTGGTTGGCATTAACAAATCTCGTAACGATTATGTCGATCAACGATTAATGTAATGTACAATCATTTGTTTTCAGTTTCGATTCAATTTATCAATTTTTCAAATCCAATCAAACCACCCTTAGCTAAATTTCACGCACATTCAGCCTGGTAGAATGTCAGAGGAAACCACAACTAAATATATTAACGATCGATTAATTCGATGAAGTATCATAAAAAGATCTCAAAATGACTTACAAGATCATTAGCGCGCGCATATTTCTCATTGACATGCGCTGATTCCGGATTGAGATACAACTTTGATGGGGGTAGGGGGTAGGGGAAAACAACCCTGAAAAACGGGTGTAACAAAATCCATCCGCTAGCCCCCTTAAATCTCGGTCCTTCGCTAGCCCTCCCCCCACCCCTCCTTGCTGACACTCACACTTCGTAAAGCTAAGTGACTTTATAAACGACATGTCTCTTCATCACTATTTCTGCAAAATTTCAACTTACTTTCAATCTTGGAAAAAGTATTCGATATCTAAACCAAAACAAATGGATTTATACTGGTTTCTGTAATCAAACAAAAGGATTTCCACCAATGATGTACGAGATTTTCACAGAGTGATTTGCCCTTTGGATTTACTTTACGTAAAAAGCATATCTTATTTGGTTACGGGTCGTAACGCAATATTGTTACAAAGTGAAGCGATTTGGACAATTGTTCTACTGTTGCCAAATTTTCGCAAATCGTTGCTGGTGTTTTATATTTTAGAAAGTAACCAATCTTTATAAACGTGTTGATTTAGCAATATGATTAGACAAAAAGATCTGAATGCAAAACCCTAAATTTATCGAGCTTTAAATCAGCTTTTAAGGAGCTTTAAGTAGCTGTTCCTTAAGAGCTTCATCTTAATATGTTTTCTCGCTATCAAAGAAACAAAATCACGAGTATATGCAAGCACGGAGCGATGAAGATTTTTGCATGCAGTTGGTTAGTGATGCTCTCGATAAAGTTTTTATAGTAACTTTGATTTCTTTGAAAAAAACCCAACCATACGACGTCAAAATCCCCATTGATTATGTTGAATTATGAAACCAGTCCAGCTAATCCGATCCATTTCACAGAAGCCAGGAATTTGAAAACGAGGGAACAGGCTATTTTACTTTTATACAGTCAAGATTCTTATTTTGCTTTTCTCTTTTTCAGACAAGAAACGTAAACATTTGAATTAACTTTAACGACATAATTCCTACGAATGTCTCGATTGCATCGCATGCTTCCTCCCTTCCCGCTGCAGTGTCTAGGAAAGCTTCTTCAAGCCTTTATGTGATTCTGCCCTGCCCTACTATCCTGTCCTACTACCTGCCCCACTATCCTGTCCTACTACCTGCCCCACCACACTGCCGCACTACACTGCCATCTACCCTGGCCTACTACCCTGCTCTACAACCCTGCCTCAGAACCAAGCCCCAGTACCCTGCCCCACTACCCTGCCCAAATACCCTGTCCTATATTATGTCCCTGTACCCTTCCTCCCTACACTATTCTATCAAACTGCCCCACATAACTGCCACACTACCCAGGCACCACGCACCGTTCTAAAAGTTGGTGGGCTGAAAAGGGCGTGACAGAGAATTTTTGAGGTTGCGCCCCTTTAGAGCGCAGGAAAATGCCCCTTTTCGATAATAATTCAGAGAAGATATCAGTTACTATAAAGATTTTACACGATAAAACATCAAGAAAATGAATAAAAAAGGGTTTCAATTCAAGACGAATTGTCACTACTTGGGATTCATTAGAGTAAACTTTCTAAAAATTTCTAACCTATTATTGTAAAAAGTAGGGGGCTATAGCCCCTGCTAGCCGAAAGGCTGCGCGGTGCCTGACACTGCCCTGCCCCCCAACCCATCTTACTACCCACCTGCCTCTGTTGCCCCTCTGCCTTGCCTGTCTGCCTGGATTAACTGTCTAACGTTCTACAAAACTTTTTAGATTTACATGTAAAATGAAAATTCTTGACTCCTTTTGCATTGATACGCGTCTCTCTATGCTCTACAGAATCTTTTTTCTTGCTATTTCCAAAACCAAGTTTGGAAACAACATTTTATAACTATGAAGTAGTTTGCGCCAGGGGTTTATGTCCAGGAGCCCCGTCTAGTCTCAGGCCCCTCGTTGATGCCAAAAAGCCCCTATTTCATGCCACTAAAACCCTGGCTTACTCTTACTTCAAAAGTTTGTCTTATTTGCGTAAGCACATAGACGTAGGAAACATGGGGCACAGGGGGCACGTGCCCCTACCTTTCACAAAATATCAATAGCAGTAAAGTACCTACTTGCAGCTTACAGTGGTGCCCCTGTTTCTACTACATGTTACCCCAACTTTTGAAATGCTTCCCACGTCTATGCGTAAGCAGAGGCATTGGCACATGCGATTCTTAAAACTGCTTTCAAATCTTAAAACGCAAATGTAGGAGTAATTTTAGTCCTCATTCGTCTTAACTTTTCTAGCTATCAACTAGCTTGTGATTCAAGCAAACTCTATTGTAGCTCCTAATTTTAACATTCTTAAAAGAGGTTTTTCAGATTTGCATGGAACAACCAAATAATTGGTTATTGCCGACAAAATAATAAGAATGGCAAAACATTTACTTTAAAGTTTCAATACCCCCATTGGTTCAAATCCAACTGTGCTATTAATAGCCCTGAAAGGGGTGTATCATAATTTTATATTCTGAAAGTCTTTTCTGCTGTTGCATCATCACTTGTTTAGGAATTCGTAATTATTGTCATTAAAGGCACAGCTCTATCCCTATTTTTCTTCCCTTCTGTAGAGAGTTGCTAAGAGTGAGATCCTGGTCGGTTGCAGAAAAACAATTTGTCAGGCTATAAAAACTTTTCAATTTTAATGGGTACCTAAGTGTGAAGTAACACAGATAAAGAAGGTTCCATTTCATTTCTCATTCTGTAAATGCTCTGTAAGATTTGGCCAACTGCTCTTTCTAAAACACTTTTGCTATAGAAAACGTAAAAAAGGTTTTATGTTTATTGTGAACAATATAGATAAGAAGTCAAGAACAGCTGTGGTTCTATTTGAATGTCAACATTCTAACAAATTGGAATGCAAATTAAAATGAAACTTCCAGTATAAAAGCCCCTTGCTTGGTGCATCTTTGCAGCTCAAAACGTTAAGTCTCGAGCTACGACGCTTCCAGATGTCTTGATAAACTCAATCTTGCTTCTAAAAGTAAGACATCTAAAATAGGAGGCCTTTTACGTAAAGAAATGGGAAAACCTTCCGAAAGTTCGTATTGGCATGGGAAGCACTTGAAGACCAACGATTGATCCTGGATAACAAACAGCCAACATTTATTGACAGATTTTGCTGTCCGCTATTCTAGGAGCCATTCATTTACTGACTAAAGTGGGCTTTGGAATAATTTTTGCAGAATGGTTTTGATACGTCTATCATTTCATTGGATTAATCGACAGGTTTTATAAACAAAGGCTCCAAAGCCACTGTCAAAGAACAGTTTAGGAAATTACCTCGTTTTTAGGCCGTTTACGCAAAGTTTTATCTCTTGGCTTAGCAATGTTTGCCCAGGGAAAAGCCCGTGCAGTTTCAAGGCATCAACGAGGCATTCCTCTGCACAAAGAGTGCACCTGAGATGGGGCAGCTGTAGAACAACAATTATTGACACTTGTAGGCAGGAACATTATTTATAACAGCCGATAAAATGATTTTAGGTTTTAGTGGTTGATAAGACAAAAAGAAGTAACATAGCCTTTAAAAGTCGAATGTAGCTCTCTGCCTGTTGAATCTATGTATAGAGCCGTATGCTGTGTTTACTTATCTGTGATTACTTTCTGACCAAAATGATAACAGAGCAATTGCCTGATTGTTTCAGATAACAACAAGCAGTCGCCATTGTGATTTGTTATTGTTGATTGTTACAACGGAATGCAGATACGAGTCACATCGGATGGTGTGTCTGGGTATTGAAAGACGTCCTTTCCTGAAAAACTCGTCGTTGTAATGGTAATTTTCAAGTCGGGGCCCTAGAAGAGCATTGTGGTTGATATTCACAACTTGAGCAACTTCCGTTGGTCTAAGACTGCCAATCTCCGATTGAAAGAGGACTGTGGTTTCAATTGCTTTTCAAACTGAGCTTAAGTCAGGAAGCAGGAAATTTAGAAGTTTACTGAAGAAAAGAATATTAAGTATTCATGAAACATACCCTTTGTTGATCGTGTGTTTAATGCAACTCAGTCTTACTCACACAGTAAACTTTATCACATGTAAAAAATTATGCTCATTGGCATAACTGTACAAATGATCTCTAATTCTAAAACATACTGTAAATGTTTTCCCAGTTTTTAAAGAGCCAATCAGAATGTAGACTGTCAGTCACTGCCTAGACAAGTGGACTACGGCCAATGGGTTTTAGCGAAAGGCATCTGTAAATAGTTCTTCAGGTCTGCTCAACCGGTGTTGGATGCTTGCCAGCCCGTCCTTTCCGAAGACGACGCAGATAGGTGCTCGATAGGCAGCCAGCAATCATGAAAATGTTTCCTACTCAGCCATCGATCCCTCAAGGACACAGCAACTCTTTAGGAACTACAGCACTGGATATAAACAGCGTTGTGCAGAGTATCCAGAAAGAATTATCAGTTGGATCGTACTCAGAAAATCAAGCAGTGAGTTTATAATATTTTGAATTTTAAATTCTCTTTACCACGTGTCCCTGATCATTCCTCTCTAGATTACCCATTACACTCACAAAGAGTGACCGGTCGAACCTAGATGTGTAGCCATGCACCCAACACTGGCGGGGGTGCAATGAAAGAAAAAGCTTGCTACATTGCTGGCATAGTTACACTAAGGTGATGATCATGGTCTCTGGTCCTTCGATTTAATGGCGTCACATGGTTGGTTTTTAGAGCGAGAAACAATGGAGACCCATTTCTCCTTTGTTGCAACAGAACTAGCTAAAGATATTATTGAAACACTAACAAATAGTTCGGTAAGTGCTTTCAATACAGTAACCGAAAAGGTGGCGTAGATGGGGGGGATTTTAAAGGCTTTTTCAGTGATTAGGCCCATTCTTTTGCAAGAAAGTCTCATTATAAAGAAGAGGTCATTTGCAATACCAATTCTCGTTTAGCCTTTCACTTTTTCGTTCGGGACATTTGCTTGTTTTGAGCTGTGTGGAGACTGTACTTTAGTCTTGCACCAAAGGCTCAATTGCTCGCTTGGCTATTGCTACAACTACCCTCGCTTAGACCACCAATAGACATGAATTGAGCTGGTAACTAGAGGCTACTGCAGCACTGAATACTGAATACAATATAATTTAAAATTTTGAAACTTTTTCCAATTTTAATATAAATGAGAATTGGAATACACTATGCATATTAGCAGACACTAACAATTATTTTGTTACATGTGATGGTGGTAGAGTTGATCTATTTAAAACTGCACTTAAGTAATTACTCGCATTTTAAACTTAAAATGCATTTATCTAATTTTCATCATTTTAATTTGCAAAGGTAGGAATCATTTGAATTCTTTAAATGTTAGACTATGCTTAATACACAGATAAAGCAGTACAAATCGATACCCAATAGGTCTGCAAAGCCCTCATCCATATGGAATACATCAGTCGAACAACACAGCATGTTAACACACCGTAATGAAGCCACATATAAAGAAATACAATTGATTATTAACTAACAACCGTTCATAATAGAATGGACTTCCCTGTAATAGGACGACATTGTTACCGAAGGTCGCCATGTCCATTTCCAGAGTAATCTAAATGAGTACTCGTGTGCTTAAAAGTCGCACAGGTTCCACAGCCAAATATCTGCCCCATCTAGATCCTCTTTTCCTGTCATAATCGACACAAAAAGAAATTAAATCCTTCAAAAATAAAAACGGACAAGAAACTCTCATAAACTTGTAGCTAATCCGTGTTTCAAAGAAATGTCCGCCATATTTTAGTCGTTGGTTTCAAAATCCATGTGAGTCACCCCGCAAAACAATACGTGACCTTCATGTTTCCTCCATAGATTCATTCGTCACCCATCACTGTATGCAATTTGGTAAATACTTCTGAATTATCGTTCTTGGAAAGACAAGAAAGGGTGAATAATCTTGGAAAGGACAAGCCTAGGCAAACGCAATGTCAAAAACAAGTTCATTTTGCATGATAGAAATTCCCTGTACCCTCTATCTTTCAAAAATCTTCACACATCTGGACCTATATTTCGTTAAAAGCATTTGTTTAATACGATTTAAAATTTTGATGCTTTGGATATAGATTGGGTTTGTTGAGAACACATAACAACAACAAAATTCTTGAAAGGTGATGCATAGAGGAATAAGAACTGTGAAATTTGTAATTGCGACAATTGCTAACAATCTTATCTTTGCTTACACTTAAATCTTAAATATGTAACCATTATATATTATCATTTTGTTATCAATCTGACCAATATAATTAGGGCCTATCTAACTTATGTTCAGGAGAATTGAAAAAGAACACAGGTCTCCTTTAGTTCCTATTTTCATAATATGTAATGAATTTTGATATTTACTTCAAAATATACAAAAATCTATTTATTCTGTAGCATTCAGAACAAATTTCCATTAGCTGACATAATATAGGAGTATGTTTACCCCAAATTATGTCAGTCTTTACACTTAAATTCAAGGGAATTTGATTCAAAACTTCCAAATTTAACAAAATAAACCTATTTATCAGCAGTTAGCATTGAGCTTTTCTTGCTAAGATGCTTTTACCAATGAATCCATTATATTTTTATTTGTCAAGTATGAATTCGGTCTTCTATGATGGGTTTGACATCAAAATACATTTGCAACACCACTTGCTTTTCCGAGATTAAGATTATAAAGGAAATGAATCATTATACTATTCTCGAGTCAGTCATTCTGTCGGTTTGTATTTGTGTTTTTAACAAGGTACAATGCACACTTCAACACGATTTCTTGTTATACCTGCTGCATTCATAACGCAATATAAAGTGAGACATCAAGGAGTGCATATGATTGAGCCTGTATAATGCTGTTGACCTGTCATGCTTAAACAGATTGGTTGTAGTCAAAATGGATGCTTTAATATGATATCAATAACTATTTCAATAGCTTGATAATGTTACCGATAGTTATTGGTAGTATATGACATCAATAATTATTTGAATAACCTATATAGTTATTGATTGTTATCAATAATTATTGATAGTATATGATATCAATAATTATTTGAATAACTTATATAGTTATTGATAGTTATTGATAGTTATCGATAATTATTGATAGTATATGATAACAATAACTATTTCAACAACTTATATAGTTATTGATAGTTATCGATAATTATCGATAGAATATGATACCAATAACTTGAAGCATAGTCAAGCTTTTGAAGTTTACGTAAACAGTACAAAAACAAAGTTATATGATATTTAAATCTGCCTTTTTCTTTGCAATAATGATAAAAATTGTTAGATAAAATAACTAGCAGTGCAATCGGGCTGTGATCTTATGCAGCTTTACAAAAGGGAGGGCTGAAATCGACGAAGTAGGAAATTGAAGTAACTATAGCCTCAAATCAGAAGATAGTATGCAAACGAAATTTCTAGAAGCAAATAAAATTGTTAATCCTGCATCGGCCTAATTCGTAAAACCCCTTTGCTCCCTTTTTTTTAAATGTGACGTATCTTGTTTATTATTTGGGCGTTGTATGTTCTCCCGCAATTAGAAGGACGTGCACTATCTTTCTCTGATCATGAGTAACACGGCGAACTTATTTATTTTAATACGGCACTTATGTAGTCTTGCGTTACTTCATATTTTCTTCAACTTTTTTGTTTTTTTACTGGTAGCTTTCTAATAGATACAAAGTTAGATGACACAAATAAAACAGAGAGATATTACTTTAGTCTATGGAAAACTTGGTTTTTACTCGAGCTTTAAATCCAGTTTTCATACCTGCAAATTCTACTATCACGCTGCCCTCCTGAAGCTATAGCTTTAGTTGTTATTTGGAGATATTTCATGCATTTTGATCAGCTGCTTCTTATTTTGAAGCTACAGTTGACTAACAGCCCTTAGAAATGGAGAACAATGAAATATTCATTTTATCAAAAGAAAGAAAATATTCATGGTTGGAAAACAGAACTCCTCCGCTTAGAAAATACGTTAGATTCCCATCACAGTATACTTTTGTCCATCACAGTATACTTTTGTACCTATGCCCAGACCTCTAGAAGAAATATTTAAAGCTTGGTCTATGTTTATAAGATTTCATTGTAGGTTCTTACAGTTAACGTTATTGCAATTCCTTCATGTATCCAGAAAACTTTGTAGCTCGCAACGACAATTTCTTGTGTAATTTTTTTGGCTCCAGTTCAATAATACATGCATTTGTTAAAGCGAAGAAGAATTTTAATCATCAGCTCTCTCGACGAGCGGAAGGGTGTATGAAAGATAGGCCTCAATAGCTTAACAGTGTTCATATCCTTGGCTGTCTCATTTGCCTGACTAAATTGTTAAACCAGGAAAGAATTCGAGTTCTCGTTGCGCCTATACTCGCCAGTGTGTCTCGCAACATCGTACGTGTAATGATACAGTATCGAATACACCTCCGTGTCTTTTCTAAATAAGAACCAAGTAATTATTCCTGTGGCTCGGTGTCCTTAAAATTGCTCTTATTTCATCAGCTTTACATGAAATTTTGTTAGCGCGGATGATCAACTGATAAAATATACGCTGTTTTGTTAAGATGAATGTAAACTTAAGAAAAACATTGTTGCTACTTCTAACTTTTCATATTAGGCTGGACCTTAATTTTTCTTCTTAACTTCACCTTGGAGAAAAGCGCGCTCAACGTTGTTTTATTTTTGTTAACTGAGGCTCAATGCCCTTTTAAAGTGTGTTATCAAAAAGGAAGTTTAAACGCCAACTATATTAACAATGCAATCCAAAATTTGCTACATCTTCAATGTTCTTATCCCAGCTGACCATCAATAGAACGTAGCTGTTCTTTTCATCGATTGAAAGCAGAAGTCCAAGTTTGTTGTAACTTCACAGCAGACCTTAGATTTCTCTAGCGATATAGATGATGTCATTCTAACAAGATTAAATCTCAATACAACTCATTTTTGTTTACTTTTTTCTAAAATTAGCATTTCTATTCTCTTTTCATGCTTTTGACGATTAAAGAAATTTCCCTACCGCCCTTTATTCGACTCTCCAAAACCTTATATCTTCACTTTGACTCGCAAATAACACCAAAACGTCAAATGTATGCAATGTATCAGACGTTTGATATTTTGATGTATAATCTGAATTAGTGCCTCGGTCCTTGTTTCTAAAAAACCCAACCAGATGTTTCTAAATGCTACAATCATGGTTTATACACCATTCGAAATGATATATTGCATACGTAAGTTGCGTGTGGTACTTCATTCTAATAACGACAGTGACTTCATGAAGAGTATATGCTCGAAACGTGGTTTTAAGCAGTCAAAACTAAATTTATTCAATTTTGGTACTTGATTTATTCCCTCATGATATTGTCGCTATTTTGAATTATTCTTTAAAACAGATTGACAACAGCATGTCGCACAAGACCATTGGAGCTTAAATCATGGCGACGTAGATTGATAAAGTTTGTCCATATTTACGAATGTTCTAAGCTGCCAATGAATTTTCACAATGATACCGGTGAAAAAAACTTGTGCCATTTCTCATCAGTTGCAATTTTTGTTTTCAATTAAAGCTGTTGATTAGGTAATAAACTCCGTAATAAATAAACTTTTTTGTAGATATCTGAAAACAGTTTTCGAAAAACTGAGACTCGCAATGTTCTTGCTTTGTTTTTATTATTTTAGAAATAGAGCCTCGTTGTTCTTATAAAATGTGTTTTTAGGCCATCTTTAAATGTGCGTAGGCCATCTTTAAACGAAAACACGCAGACAGATGTTTGTTACATGGTGTGTGAAGCAAGAGGTTTTCCTCGCGATTTGTTAAAAATTGGACGTTCTTTTGACTTCATTAATTAATGATTCACTGCTTTCCAGTCGAAGGAAGGAAGATGTGGTCTCCATGTAACAAGATCACAACACCTTCGTGCCCAGTTGGCAAGGCCTCCCATAAGCCATAGTCATCAACTGACCACGCTGCAAAATTGTTTGCTCAAAATTGCCCTTTGATGTGAAGTTTCGCTTTCATGTATTTGTCTTTATATTTCTCTTAGAGTCCTTTTCGCTTTACGTCCTAAAAGAAATTACCTGACATTGTGAAATTCGTTTTCTTCCGAAAAATATTCAAATTATATGTAATTTGAAGCGGACAATGGTGTAATTTAAGTTACTCTCTTTTTCTGTAAGAACCAAAAAATTGAAGTTGAAGCAATATGTTCCTAAGTTTTCAAAATTTTTGAGGCTGGATTGTTCCTAATTTATTGATAAATTTTTAAGCAACGCAGTACAATCGCAAACTATTGCGCTCAAGGGGAGTGTTCAGGCCTCGTTTGGCAAAAAAGTGAGTAAGACATCCTTTATTTGCCGACATGTTGGAAAATTCACCGACAAAGCACCCATAGATGGCAGAAAAGTTTTCTTATTTGAAATGAAATTTCGAAGGGGGTTTCAATTTAAATTTAAATTTTACCGTACTTTAGCCTCAGCATGACTTTAAGTGACAAGCTGAAGCATAGGGACTAAAATTAATGTTTCAGCTTACTTAGAATCAATTGCTGCCACTAACGAATATATTTCACATGACTACATCACAATTTTCCTATGTAGTGACATAAAATGCAAATTACTTCGTTAGTGTCAACAAGGCATGTAGCATCTGTGTTGACAATGGAAATATTTATTCACACAGAGATGAATTTTCCTAATGTAATACTCTGTACAATTTTCTTTATTTGAGATGCAATGGATTTATCCAGACATGATCCCGATACTTGACAGGTTCGGGCCTGCTCTTGAGGCTTAAAGTTTTAATGAAATTTTAGTAGTGCAACCAAAGTTTTTTAAGAAATGCAACTGTCCGCGATTTGAAAAAAACCTGCTGAATGCGATCCCTCTCTTGTATAAGCAGTATAGTGTATTCAAGATATTTACAACATCAGGTTTCTGTATTTTTAAGGAATTGTTCTTTTTTAGGGGAAAGACAACTTAAAGCCATCTGTATCATCATATGATTATCTCAGAATATTTTCGGCAATTCCTGCTACCCTCTCTTTCGTCCCTCCATTTAAAATCGAGCAATTGAATCTTCATCTTAGTCCATATCTTCATCCACATTCAAGTTTCATACAAGTTAATCCGGTAAATCGTATAGGTAGAGAGTTTTCACAAATAAAGAGAAGATGCTTAGGTCACCAAAGATTTTCCCGACGTCCCTGGCTTGAAGTATTCTAATGACCTTTAGCTTTAATAAAGACTGCCCTGACATTACCATAAAGTAATTCCGCGGTTTTATGTTTGAAAGATATTCTTGGATAGGGATTCATCTGCCCTGGGTATCTGAGCCACAAAATTTTGAGGGTGGAAAAAAAGAATGGAGTGGAGACGCTCCCCCGCTACTCCGCTTGATTTTCTATTTGCGCGCTCTAAATTTTGTGGTTGTGGTATACAGGGTAGGTTTTGTTATGCTTCAAAAAGTTTTTACTCCTACTGTGTTGGATCCTTGGAAATATGGCTACCCATAGGAGCCTTTTGTTACTGGCCTAAAACAATTGTCAGAATTTCATCACGAGCGTTACAATTTCCTGGCATTTGAAAGGTATCCGTGGTTTTTCTTCTTTTCATAACGAGACTTTGATAAACCTCCTTCTAGAGAAACCCCCTTCTAGAAAGCTGAAGCTGTTGGCTCTGCATCCTAGGCTACTGTGTACCAAGTTTTGTCAAACTGCTGTACATGCAGTGGCCAGTCGTAGAATAGAGAATAGAGTACTGAGGACCTTCTAAAAGCGTGTATTCTCGATGTACACAATTAAGCTCTAGAGTATCTTCTTTAATTTGCAAATTTCAGTCCTGGTTCAAAGGTATTCCGTGAAAGGCATTTCTTCATCTGGCCGCTCTTCAATTAATAAGTCAATTCTCGTCAAGTTGTACTGTGGCAGTGTTGAAATTCTGCCAATTGTGCTGCCGTTTCTGGGTAGAGGGATACATGAATATCAATTTTGGATACAGGGCAATGCATTACAAATGACTGCATATAGCTCCAATCGAATTATAAAATAGCGCAAGGGTGGTCTTTTAGGCGTTTGACAGAAAACTAACGATGATAAAAATTGAGTTGTTGACCCCTCATCCTCAACAACGATGTCACTCTGCATTTCAGAAAAAATCAACAACAACAGCAACAACATCAACAGCTTCCGCATTAGATTTATCTGAAATTCTTTAAATTTTGCTAATTTAAGAGGCCCAATAATTTAAGGACAGAAAAGATAACCTTATCTTACTGTAAACCACATCGCTGTGTTTCTTTTCTCTCATACTATGTAGCAGTTCTTAGGGATTTTTGAATAATTTTAGGCCAGCCTGAAAACATCTGCCAGACGAAGGGGCTGTTACATAATGGGAGGACGCTTCCTGCAAACAGAATGGATGTCTTGATTTGTTTTACAAGATGAAGCCAGCCTATCTTTAAAATTTCATTAAACAAGATAGATTTTTTACGTCATTCCCCTCTTGTTATATCGCATTCATCTTTATAGACAGCGACTGTCACTTTTGGTCTTGACTGGCATAGATTCTTTTCCAAAACCTTTGACGTATATTCCACTTAATGTCTTTGTTTATATAACCTTCTCAATATATTTCAAAGAGGAAATAAATTTACTTTAGGGAAGAACAACCACATTTCAAAGTTCAGCGCCCATTGACAAACATTGAAACCAGACTGTACTCAAGACAGTTAAGTAACTGTCAAAGAATGCAAACGAGTTCCAAAAGAGATGTCTTTCCACAATCAAGTGCATGGGCCTAAATATTTTAACTGTCAATGATCACAGACATTATCGGTTAAAGCCATAATCACCACATGACGTAGTTTATACTGATTGCATTTAAAAAAAACCAGTTGAATCATTCGTGTTTGATTAATTTTTATTTCATTCGTCGATGGAATGGAAAAAACCAATCAAGTAGGCATTTCAATATACGATCTTCGATGCAGGTATGTCGGTTTGTTACAGATTTTTTGCGTGTTATCTTGTCCACCTTTAGCATAGCCTATACATAATGTAGAAGAAAAAACTTTGTTTTGCTACTCTCCAGATCATTGCTGACCAACGTAACTTTCTTTTGCTTGCATATTCATTAGATAAGAAGCACTATAAGTATTTGATTAACGTCTGATACCAATTTTGATATTAAAATCAAGTATGGTTTATAGAGATAATACACTCTCTGGTCTCTTCGGACCCTTATTCTGAAGTTTTATACTCTGAGGAGTGTAAGAGGAAAAGATTTTAGTAGCAAGTCACGTATCATACGAATTGAAGATTATTCTGTCCGTTTCCTCAACAAAGTCTTTTGTAAATATCATACATTAATTAAAGAGATTGCCAATCTGACTTAGAGCAACAAAAGAACTCGTTAGATCTTTCCTCTACAAATGTAATAGATAAATTGACAACCATTTTAAAATTCCGGTAAAATCATCAGTTTTCAAACAAAACAGCAGTTTAGCTTGACAGGTGGGTTTCTCGCCCTCTCAGACCTTCCTCTAATCTACGCCACTGGTTGTTCATATCATTAGCCAGAAATCTTTCAATATCATTTGAATAATTGTCATACTCTTACCTTGATGCCACAGTAATGTTAGTAAAGAGAATTACACATAACAGCGAAAATTATAATATTTCTAATACCAGGTCTAAATCTTTTATTCTATGACTTTTTTGATGGGTATTTTTGGTCCACTTTGTACAACTTCCTTAGTATACCATAGGCGTACGGGACGGAGGGGCAGGGGGGTTTCAGCCCCCCTAGATTCGGGCAGCTGATTTTTTCGGGCAAATTCGGGAAAGAGCAATTTGTAGAAAAAAAAGGATAGAAAAACTACTTTATGAACATGCGTAAAAATCTCTGAGATGACAAAATCAAGTGGTTGTAATCATGAGCGCTTTAGGAAGTAATGGAATATGGTAAAAATCTCTTGGGTGAAAAAACACAAAAAAGTGACAAGAACAGCAACAGCCCAATTATTGCTTGAAATGATGGTGGTAGAAGTAAAAGAAAGCGGCTATTACGCTGTCATGATTGATGAAACATCTTACTTTCGTCTTCACGAATAAATGTCAGTTTGTGTCATTTTTGCACTGAATGGTGTCCGAAAGGAAGTTTTTTGCTAAATTTGACAAAACTCGGTCTTCGGCAATTGTACGAATTCTGCTTAAAGGCATATGTATAAACTTGTTGGCAAATGCTCCGAAAATCTAAAATGAGTGGCAAAGCCAAGTGCTTGGCAAAGCGAATGGAGGACTGTTCTCAGCTGAGCATCTATGTAGACTGCCCTGCCCATTAGTTTAATCTCGAAGAAAGTAAGTCAATTGGAAATGGACTGGGTGCTGTTCAAGGTCTCTACAATTTCATTGAAGCCAATACCAAAAGACATGCAATTTTAAGAGAAAAGTTGAACATGAACCGTCATATAGTTAATAGGGACAAAGCGCAAAGCACGTGGCTTGCCAGAGGGGGAAGGCAGTTGGCAGGACACTTATTTTCTTTGCAAAGATAAAGGCTCCGAAGCAAAGCTCTGTTCCACTGTTTGTACAATGTAATGAATAAAGTTCTGGAAGAAATCTATGCGCAATTTAGTGATAGTGACTATCGCATTTAATGTGATTTGGCGTAACGGAGGCATCTGGGACCCTAAGCAAAAAACTGCTACGTACAGGACTTCTATTCACGGACAGCAAGAAGATCACGTTCAATGGTGTAGAGCATGTCAAACACAATAGAAAAAGAAAAAAAATGAGAATTATTTTCTCGTGAGCTGGGGAGAACTGAGTTTTAGAGCTTCAGTTAATGAACTTTCAAAGTTTTCAAAAGTCATTTGAACTTGAGCAAAGCTTTAAAGATCTTGAGCAAAACGCTGAATCAGGGTGCCCTAAACTGTGTTACGCCACTGGCCCGTGATAAGGGAATGAAAGCGTGAATGCTAACAGTTCGACAGAAATCATCATAAAGGTTTGCTCCTTCTACCAAATAGATTATGAGTTTTTGGCCTCCTAGAAATGGAACGCAAACTGTTCAATAATCACAAGAATAGGCAGGTAAGCAAAAAAGTGCGTGAATTACTGAAAATGATGCAAATCATGTTCACAAAAAGATATCGATAAAATAATTGATATATTTGGTCGCTGCCGTGAAAGAAATTCGCTTATTTTAATGAAAATGTGTGAAGATTTAAAAATGCTTATTAGGTAACATTTTTCAAATTATGTGTATTTTAATTTTTAGCTGACTAATATAAGAAGCTCACAGGTGTGTAAGTTACTCCTTGAAACTTTGGGCGTTATCATTTTTAGGGCAAAACAATTTCAGCCCCCCCTCTTCCCGAACTCACCCCGTACGCCTATGTGGTTTACTACACATATCTTATAAGCCATCTTACTTCAAGACAGAGCTAACAAATTTTAAAGATTTAGCTTCATGTGTGTCAAATTTCGTTTAAATGCCTTTTCCAGCACAAAATGCTCATCATTTTGGCAACTCCTACCTTCTACTGAGAAACTTTCAAAAAAAGAAAGTCTCTTAGTGGGATTTTTTAAAAGCAATAAAAAACACGAGAGGGTATAATCAATTGGTTTAAGAGAGGGATAACCAAAAAGTACGTTGTACATCAAACTGGCGCAAATTAGCGTCAAGTGTTCAATTTCGAGACAATTGCATCATTTTGGTTACAACAATGATCTATGATGAATATTTTTCAGATCATTGGTTAGGCTAGAAATCTCGATGCAAGTTTGCAAAACTAAATGATTATTGAGTGTCGAACATGCCAATTACTTACAATGTTTCCCAGTAGGAAATTCTTCCGGTGTTCGTCATTTTATTAATTTCTTCGTGTCTGATTTCCATGCTTCTTCAGTGTTTGATAGACAAGCTTTACTATACAATAACATTTCTCTCAAGTATTATAATTTCATTTTTAGTGAAAGGTGGTCTCTTTGATTAAAAAATATTTTTTATCTATCAAGCAGTTATTTAGCTGACATTTGCTTCGAATAACTTTTATTAATTACAAGCAACGAGAACAATGATTGGCTTGAGAGGAGAAATAAATCCAGTTTGTCTCTTCCTGTCAATAAAAGCTACTGTTGTTTTCATCATGTTTAAGATGATCTTCAAAAATAACCTCAGAAATTGAAATTTTATTGATTAAACTACGAATAATATGATTTCTTCCATGAAGTTAATAGACAGAAATTTAATAAATGATTTCTGATCGAAGTCTGAAACTTCAGATACCTGTCAGAATGTAGATTTCATATATTTTCTTCTACTTAATTGATTTGCTTAATGAAAATGCCATTAATTGACTTATAAGGATAGGATTCTGATAATCACTCCTTCAAAGAATTTCAAAATTGGTTTTACGAGAACCAGGAAGAATTTTTATATGCTTTCTATATTCTATATTCCACGTTGCCAAACCGCAGTGGCTTCACAAGGCTCAGTTCTTGCTTCTATGCTACTTGATATATTTCTTACCATTGATTTTCCGCATATATAATACAAAGTATAGACAATATTCATGTTAGCAAATCTAGAGTTATCAACTGTCACTCACTAAAGAAGGAGCTACTGTATATTTAAAAATTGCAACATTTCTCTGTCTCTGATTGGCTTATTTCTAGCCACCCTGGAAACCAATGTTTAAATAGTTAAATATCAGAACACTGAACAGAGACAGAGAAATGTTGCAATTATCAGAACTCCTTTTTGTTATTTCGTTCATTCCAAACATAAGCAGACTTTGGTGTTTTAAAACAGAAAGGTTCTAAGCTGGCACACCGAGCAAATAAAGTCCTGTCTATACGTCATCGATATCTCTAAGTTATCTTATATTTGGGACACCAGAACATCAGTCATGACATCACTCTTTTTGTGCCACAAATAGCTTTTTTGTCTCAATGTCTACAACACTTGCAAAAATTCTGGTACTAAACTTCTGAAGATTTGAAACTGCATCCCCTCTCCCTCTCCGAACAATGTGGTTATTTGCAAAATGTTAAGAGATTCGATGTGATTCCGTTAAGAGTTCCAACGGTTTTTTTTATTTAGATAACAATGATATTTAGCTCTAAAACTAACAATGTTTTAAAGGAGAAGGGGTGCAGTGTCTGCCATTTATCCCTGAAATAGTTAATCTTTTACTAAGCATATTGGTTGAAAGAATGTTCGCGATAGTATTAAAGCTTGTATTTGTGCATGTTTAAGTTGGAGTACCAGGGTTGAAGCTTGTGGTTGAGAATGAATGAAAAGATACGCCAGTTACAAGACAACTGTATCTTGATTTTTGTTATTGACCACATAGTCATCGAAATGAAATATGATAAGTAACTATGATAGTATTTTGAGGTCAGTATGATGTGAAAGAACTTTTTTTTCATGGCCAGGCTACGAGACAACTTTATAAGAGTGTCACTTTACACAGTTGTAAAATGGAACAAAGACCAATATCGCCATTAGAGAAAACTTTCTAGGGCAGGGGGGGGGGGTGATAGCACCTTTGACCACCTCGTGACCTTCACGCCTACTGTCTTCTACCTTCTGTCAGTCCTTGTTTCAAAACTAGTCAGAATTATCATCGCTTCAAAGTTGTATTATATAACGTAATTAATATAGCTACGTGCGTTCTTAATTTTTTAGCACAAATGCAAATTACATTCAAGTATGATAATTTTTGTACCGAGTGCCACTGAAATGAAAAAATGAAAATTTTTTTATGGTTGATTCTGATGAACTAATCATCGCTGTTTTCGAAAATAGTTTTTTCATTTAGAGCCCATAAATAGAGATTTCTGGGGTTTTTGAGAGTAGATCGTGCGAACAGAGTCTGGGCCGAGTGACGCATTAAGATTTACAAAGTCAGTTCAGCCATAGTGAGGGCCGTAAGAAGATAATAAGTTACCAATTGTATAAAACGTGAAACCAGCATGGAACTTGATAGAGATTGATACGCTGAAAAATACTGGATTTGAATTGACACTGAAAGATCCCTCTTATGTACTGAAGCCCGCATCAATTTAGCCTACGCCGTAGACCCTCCCTTAGGGCCTACGGCGTAGGTTAGCATCACTTCCGCGACTTGTAAATCTTATGCGTCACATATTCCTGAAATTCCTCACAGACCGCGCACAGATTTTCGCACGAAAAATCTTGAAAATCGCAAGTTTGAAGCGTTGCAGCTTCAAACCTGTTAACAATTCAGAAAAAAGGACTTCACCATCGGATCCAGAAGTAATGACTTGACAGAAAACATCAATAAATAAAATTTCGATTTTTTCATTTCAGTGGCACTTTAAGAAATAACAATGATACCTAATAATGTTAAAAAACATGGATAGTGATACAATAAAATGGCATTGAAAAAGCAAAAAATTTCAAAACAAACTGAGATTTTGAAATGAGTGCTTCTTCAAAGCAATTTCTATAATCACGGAATCTTGAGAGGTTATATGAATTTTGAAATTCAAGAGAGTAAAATTCGCAGTGTAAAAAAACGTAGCACCGGCATTGGTAGAGACGACGTAGTTTATTCTTGGCAGATGAATTATATTATTGATACCTTCCACCCCCTTGTCTGAAAGGTCAAGCTACAAATGCGTTATTTTATTGAGTAGCGTGAGGATCATCTTTTTTATCATAATCTCTCTCGTTTTCCAGTGGTCTACATGTTCATAAAAATGTAGAAAATATGAAACACCGCAATACGCCGAGAATAAACAACAATAAAACACGTAAATCAGTAAAGGCTAAAATTGCGGTGTTTCATATTTGCTACATTTTTATCGACTTTTCGCCGCAAGAACTCCTTGGAGCCCGTTGAGCAGCCTTCTACAGTGGCCTTTTCTTCATTCACACATACATGTTTATAGCCTGGCTTTCTATTTCAAATTTTCCAAGACTGCCACTCTCATGTGCCTCTTTTTTAAGGTAATGCAAAACTTTTAATGAGGAATAAACCGTTCTTTAATGTACTTGTAATAGCGACACGCGATAGGGGAGGTGGGGGGAAGGGGGATGATCTGTCTACACTAGCATTCTCTATACATTGTGCCGTTTTCTGTCCGAGCGAGACCAAAATTTCTGTCCTTAGAATCATTAAAGGTTGTTTCTTTGGAACAAATGATAAATTCGTCTTTAAAAAAATAATTTAAAGCTGTTTATAAGACAAAATACTTATTTGCTATAGTCATAAAATTTTTTAAATACAGATTTTATGAATTGGTTTCAACTAGCCAAAAACCGAAACTTGGCCTTGGAAAACGTGACATAGAAGAACGAATGTTGTTGTCGATCGATTTAGAAGTAGTTTTGATTTTATTAGACATCTCTCTAAAAGCTTGAGTTGTTCCAATAATGCCCTTAAAAATCGTTAGCAAAACACTTGTGGCGGATCGCTGCGGAGCATTGAGCATAGGCGTTAGAAGTTACCCTGCGTAAGGTTGGCAGCGTGCCAGTGTGACACAGCGCAGGGAGAGGCAATATCAATCAGTGTTGCCACTCATAGGAGAAAATCCCTACAGTAGGGGGATTTGGGGCTTTGTAGGTTGTAGGGGAAACCTACAGGGGAAAATTCACAGGTGTGGGGAGAAAACAAAAAAATTGTAGGGGTTTAAATTGCTTCTGGAATTATCTCAGTGTCGAGACACAATTACAGGAAAGTAATCTGCATCACAGTGTCAGAGCCTGTTGCATGGAAAAATATACCTAATCTAAACAGGTGGATATTGAAGCCAGTAATTGATTTACTTAGAACTTCAAAAGAACTGGATTTTTCTTTTTTTGACATTTTATAGCTGAATTGAAGTTGCCTTTCTTTGTTTGTAATATTTTACTTTTGAGTCTATGGCATCGGGCATCAACTTTTGTATCAACAGTGAAACACTTTTTACTTGCGGTCTTTACGGTCTAGAAGAAGACTAATTTCTAACAAGAAATGAAGAATTAAGAAGGAGATGCTTTGGATGAAAATATCGATTTATTTACATTTTTGTTGAAAATTGCACATTGAATACAGCAAAGAAGCTCAATCTGATTGATTCTGGCCACTGACTCAGCAATTAAGCTGTTAAAACTGTGGACTTAGTCACTGTCATTAAGGTTTAGTTGTGGTGATCCATAATCGATTTTATCATAAAAAGCCTTAGCCAGATCGAAAAGATCGAGCACTTTGATGGAGTGTGTGAGAAACTGACCTATATGCCTTAAGCTTCTTTGCTTAATATAAGCCAATAAATAAGTCAAGATGAATCTGGTATTTTTACTTAACTCTGTTCCTTTATATGACAAATAACAAAGGCTCTCATGTGAAAATCTTTTAGAACAGTAGCACTGTTGATTATATCCATTAGAAGAAGATTTCCTGGTGAACCCACCAAGGCGGGTTCTTGCAAGAACCCCAACCCCCTAGCCCGAGGCTGCCCTTCCGTGATCACCTAGCCGAGGCGGGTACACGCAAGATTCCCCGCCATCCTGAGATACAAATTAGCAAAGAACGAATTAACGCCGAGATTGAACCGAAACCCCCTTCCTCAACACAAAACCTCCTCGCAGAAAACCCCCTCACACAAAACACCAACAAAGAAAACCCCCCTCAAACAAACCCCCTCACACAAAACCCTCACACAAAACCCGAATAAAAAAAACGTGCCCCCGAAGACTAGTGACTCCCAGAAAAAAGAGGCTCCCGCCCAAAAGAGACTGTGGAGTGCTCCCCCGCAGAAGCTGCTAGATCCCCGCCCTCCGCCATCACAAAATTCCTCCTCAAAAAGTGTGTAAAAAACACTCGCACTCCTACGTGATTTTTACTTGCACTCGTGACTAGCAAATGTGAACTGCGGCGTACCACAAGGATCATGCCTTGGTCCACTACACTACTGACGACAGAAGTATTTCGTACTCATCCAAATCTTTAGCCGAGATAAATGAAGCAGTTAATTCAGACGTTAAAAGGCTTCAGATTTGGTTGGAAGGTAACAAACTCTCCCCACAAAACATGATCCTTGGTTCCTCGAGTAATTTGAAAAAACAGCATATGGACAACGAAGATTCTGTGATCAATCTCCATATAAACGATGAAAACCTTGATATGATTAGATCAAATGAATATCTGGGCATTCAGATTGATTCAGAACTAAATCCGAGAGAACATATAACTTTTGCTATAGGCCAAATTTCAAAAGCACTGGGCATGCTTACATATGCCAAAAAGATCTCCCATTGGAAATTGTATTAAACATGTATAGCTACAACTATAGCTGAACCGCATTTCAGAAACTGCTTCTCGGTGTTGGGCTGCTATGGAGAAACCCTGCTCGATAAGCTGCAAAAGCTGCAAAACCGTGCCACACGAATCGTTTCTAACAGCTCTCACGATGCATCATCTCTTCCATTGATTGGAAGCCTAAGGTGGTTAACTATGAAAGGAATTAAGACATATTTTGTGCGGGAGTCATGTGTCTGTGGGAAGCACGTTTTCTATGTTGGGGTTTTGCGTAATGGGGGTTTGTGTGAAGGAGTTTCTGTGATGGGGTTTTGTGTTGGGGACTTGGTTGGTTAAATATCGGCGTTGACTCGTTCTTTGCTAATTTGCATCTCGGGATGGCGATGGGGCCTTGTGTGTACCCGCCTCGGCAGATTAGGGGGGCTTGCAAGAACCTACTTTGGTGGGTTCTTCAAAAAGGGCAGGCCTCGGGCTAGAGGGGGGGCCACCGGGTTCACCAAGAAAGGCATCACCAAAAATAGAAAGAGGTCAAAAGTGTTCTAAAGGGATGAAGTCAAAAAAGGTTCTTTCTTAGAATCTATTTTATTTTGATTTCATAACCACCTGAAAGAGCAACATAAAATGCCTTTTGCGGAATCAGATAAATTTGTCCCAAATTCGGGTAAATGGCACAATCTTCATCTCCCCCCCCAATCAAATCACTTCAAACCGTTTTCCTGTGTTTCTTTTATGTTTTCCAAACAAAACTTGAATTGTGTTCTTAAATTTTTGATTCTACAAGTTCTGAATTTTTTTTAGTTGTGTAATTGTGCCAGAATGTAATTAAAAATGCAATTTTTATCAAATTTAAAATATAGCCTGAGACCGTTATGTAATTAGTATAACAGTCACTACTTTATATCCTTGATTTTGTAAGTATTTTGTACTTTGAATAAGCAAAATGCCCCTTGGCCTAGTTTTTTGTGATCATAAGTAAAAGTAATTTTGTGCGTGTTCAGAACTTAATAAACAAATCCGATAATAGTTGAAGTATGTAAAGCATTTCTAACACTGTGTTCAACGAGTAATAGTTTGTAATACAAGGGGTATTCCATGGTACTCTGTCGGGTAATGTGATCGAAATCAAAATATGTTTAAACATAATTTTGATGGCGTCATGATACCATAAATCCTCGAATTATCCCCCTGGGGGCTTATGTATTTTTGAAATTTTTTGAATGGAGGCTTTTTCGAGGTGGGTGGGCTTATTCGAAGGGGGGCTTATAAAATTATTGTAGACATTAAGAAGACATTATCAAAAGCTCTCGTTTATTTTATTAGGAATTCCTTTATCAGCATTTAATTAATTGCTACTAAAGTATGAATTAGTTGTGGCAATTCAATAAAACGCCATAGGCAACCTCGTCAAATAGAGGGGTCCAATTCGATGTCGAAAATCATCCACTGGAGGGGTCTGGTTCAAGAATTTACGGTAGCAGTGGGAGCTTATTCGAGGGGTGGGGGCTTATTGACAATTTGTAGTACTAGGGTGGGGGCTTATTCGAGGGGGGAGGCTTTTTGGAGGGGGGGCCAATTAAAGAATTTACGGTAGTTTGGTATTGGTTCTAAATGATCAAAAAACTGGCATTTGCCCAAGAATTGGCACATTTTTGACAGTGGGTATATCAGAGATGTTTTTGGTACGTAATTTTATCAATGTAATGAAATGGCTAGAATAGGCTTCCTCATAGTGATAATTAGAAAATGTAATGTTTTATAATGTTTCTCCTTGGCACAAAGGTCCAGCCTTTCTAGCTGGTAAAGGCCGATTATTTACAACATATGGCAAATTATTTATATAATGGCGATATATCTAATAACAATACTGAATGAATTTCGAAAATCGAAAAGGACTAAAATTATCGTAGCTTATGAGCAGAAAAGAGCTTCACGAATTACATCATCAAGTAATTCTGGATTTCTAAGGGAACAAGTATTATTTATCAAGTACACAGAATGGTTTATTTTTTTTTGGATAAAAAAATTGTTTGGACGCATAAGGTATATACCTGGGTAAATCGTTAAGAGCCTTCACTAGTAAGGTTTTGATAAACAGGTTTCTCATTAATAATGCGTGTAGTGTTATCCATTAGTACAATGCGATTCTTTTACTGGCCATCTTTTAGCCATATTGGCAAAATATTTAACTTATGTTGCACGTCTATTGATACCTGATAGTGATGTTCCTGGCAATTTGGGCCATCATAGCAGAATAGTATTTCTGATTGGTCGAAGCACTACCATTTTGAATCTATGCAAATTAGCATTCTAGCAGTAGATTTTTTCGACGTCATCACTGTGCCACTCTATTCAGAAAACTGTTGAAACGACTTTTCCTAGCATGGCACTTCGTTTCAATTTGTTTTCAATAAAGTAATACTTAAACAAGGAGTTTTCTATCGAGCAATTCATTTTAGTTTTCGTTTTAGAAATGTTCATAGGCACTTCATTGATAATCTCGTTTTTTGTTGGGGTGTAAATGTCACGATATACACCGACTTGAAAGAGTTGCTTTTTGAAGAAAGAGCGTGTTAATTTAAGGCGATTACAATGTGGCTTATAGCTTGAATACACAATATTGTATTTGCTTATTTTCACCTCGAATGGCTAAACTGTCCCTTTTCACACTAGCTTGTATTTACTAAGCATTGGGCTATTTTTTTTGTTATTTTTGCACGTGATGTATGAAATGCAGATTGTTTAAAAAAGACATCAGCAATTTTGATACTTACCAACAAAGTTGATGGGATTTACGCAAGTGACAAAATTGAAAGAAGAGAAGAAAATATTTTCGTGACAAAAAAAGGTTGGTCTCAGCCTACAAGCTTGAGGTTTGAAGAATTGAGTGGACTTTTTCTCAGTTCAAGAGGTGAGAGTGAATCTAGCATGAAACTATCCCGATCCAAAGGTTAAGCAATGTTTCTTTGTGATAGTCTCTGGGACACTTAATGTCTAAAAAGGCAGTGAGTTTCGCAAAGGTTTTTCAAGACTCTCGCAAAAACGGTTTAAAGGTGTTTTGCGTGAATTGTCCTTGAGACCATAATGTGAGAACAAAATGAATAGCACAAGTGTCTTTATTTAGAGCCTGGGTAAAAGCCAGTCATAGTCATTACAAGAACGAGTGCTTGAAATTGTCGAAAATGTGCTTTCACAAAACGCATTTTTTTAAATAGAGTGGCATTTAAGGGCTTGAGCTTGTTACATTTTTTAGTTGATAGTTGATAGCTTCACTTTAGGAAGAGCTTCATAGCAAGAAAATGACTTATTCGTCTGTTGTTTAGAGATGTCCGTTTTTAAGTTGTCCGTGTAGGAAGGTATTTGAAATAGGGAAGTGTTCATAATATGGACATGTCTGTCATTGAGATTCACTGTAAGTGTAGTTAAAGGAATTTAAGCAGCATATTTAGTCTCCGTTGATCTTCAGTGCCATTTTCAACAATAATCAGGGTTGTAACGAGAGAAAAATTTTGCTGGAGGGCCTACAATAGCGGCAATGTTTGCAGATTCCCTGACAATTCTTCTTCTGGGTGATTTTAATATGATATTTTGTTGATACTAAAATGTCGTCTAACATTATACTTATACCATATAACATTATACTTTATCGATTTCGTTACCCTTACTTTTCCAACCTAGTCTTTCCAGACTCTGGTACCCAGAGCACTTGTTGAAATTTTAATTGTCATTGCAATTGTAGTTTTGCAGATTATTTACTGTTACGATCGCATAAGACAGATCAGTTCCTGCAAAAAGAACATGCGCACTTGTTTTTAAGGAACCAAGTTTCAATCATATTATTGGAGTGTGTAGCATTTTGGGATGTCTTTATTGACTCTGGGAATGAACTTTAGATTTTAGGCCCTTGAAAACTTAATGATTTGATATTTTTGTTGGATGTACCTTTCCAAATACCAAATGAAGCTGTTTTCTTGTCTCTCGCAAGATTTTAAAACTAATTATGGAAAGAAAGAAAAGAACCTTAAGGCGGAATATTTTTCGGAAAACAAATTTAAAAAAGTGTATAATTTTTAGCATTAGAACTTTCTGTTTTACCGTTCTATCGTAACGTGCACATTGCCGTAAACATGCTTTGGTGTATGGAAAAGTACAAGCAGTGCTGTTATTTAAACTAAAACGTTTTACTTGTCCCGTATATAGTTTATAACTTTTCAAATCAATCCAGTGCATTTACCAGTTTTTTAAATAAACAATGCAAGTTTAAAGCATGAACAATATGGCCTTTTCTCATAAGTCTGCTGTAGAACAACTCTTATGACCCTATAAAACTAATGTTCTATACTGAGCCTAACGACATAAACTTTCCGACGAAAAAGACTGAAAAAGAGCGGCTTTCAATCTAATGTACTCAAATCCCATTCATTTCATATTGCTAGTATTGAATTTCCTGTCACCTGCGCTATGGACGAGGGAGGCTCTGTTTCATTCACCCCTCTCTCGTCGGCGTAAAAAATCTCCTTCTACCGCGTTTTTTGAAACCGTTTTTGCTGGAAAATTGTCTCATTAAAAATGGGATTCACTTTCCCACTTCACTAATCACTTAGGCCTGGACTAAAACGTGACAGTCAAACTCTACTAATTCGTCACTTAGTTTTACCATTGAGAACAGTCCTCGAAACCATGTGACTGGTGTTTGTATCCCCTGTAGACTTAATCAATTCCGTCAGTCTCCATAATCTTCCTGCAACCCTATCTTACTGCACTTTCATTGCTGATTTTGTTCGAAGAAAGTATTTTTAAACACTATTTACCGGTTTTAAATTAGCTAAAATAAAGAAACCTTGTTCTCAAGCGGCATTGTGAGAAAAAAATTGCAACTGCCAAAGAGACCTTGAGAAAATCTTTTTCAATATGCAAAAGTTTACGAGAGCTTAATTGCGCATGTTTTGTTTTGCCTTTGCTAAAGATGAAACCGCATGTAAACGGTATCCGTTGTTTTTGGACATGCATCCCAATCGAGTAATCCCCGTGAGATGACTAGTTTATAGAAATCACCATGCGCACAAGGAGCATCAGATGCAATTGGGACAATGCAAAGCCTCTCATACCTTTTTAGGGAAAATGCTCTGTCAATCATTCTCTCTTCTTCATTAGATCACTTTTAGCAGCATGAAGCTCTAAAAGAATAATTTAAGTTAGAAAGAAACTGTCAAATATGACTGAAGTTATTTACAATGATAATGATTAACTTGCTACAAAAATCGAGGTACAGATCACTTCGTTGAAACCCTATACATTCTTGGTCGAAGTAGCAAAGGGCTCAAATATTGATTGGCTTAGAGCTTTCGCTAAATCACGTGGCTTCTCTCATCGCTGAGCCAATCACATCCATAGAAAGTGTAAACAAACTCAGACCAAAGCCGAACCTTGGGCATTTCTACCACCCTCCGTTAATAAAATAACGCGTAAAATCTGCTGTGACAAATTTCAAATTTTTTTAACCACAGCCCTACATTTTCCACAGATCTACCGTGGAACATGACACCTATTTTGGGTTGTTTAGAAAATACAGCGTTGCAAACCTAGCCACAGGAAACCTTCACATCTCTGAAATTAGAAATTAGGGTCAAAAGCAGCTGGTACCCCATAAAACTAAACTTTTCAAATTACGGTTGTTTAAGTCTGAGTATCACAATAAACTCAGCTCAGTTTAAGTGAACTATGACGAACTATGCATGCAGACTTTTCTAGAAATAGTCCAATGCAGAAATGAGAGTATTTCCCTTGTCATTAACTTTCAACTGTTCATGTAAAAATGTTTCACGTAGCCGGATAAATTCAACTTTCCAGTCCGTTGCAATTTTTACTTAGTAGACAGAAATGCTGAAGACTTTCGAGAACAGCAACTACTCGCATGTTTCTCAAATTTAAAAAGTTAGCAAATGATAACATTATAACAATGTGAATTATCAAAAGTTAAATTCAACTTTTAGAAGTATTGCAAAGCTTACGAAATTGCATGATTTTTCAGTAAAAAGTCTACATTTTGATTCCTCGAAAAGTAACTCATGAAGCACCGTGACTTAGCGTAAGCTCTCAGCCAATCAAGATTTAAGCTCAATGCTGGTCGAGGTCCTATTCCTTAATCTGAAATGTCCAAGAAATCAATTGATTGGGAGAAAATCTCGCGTTTCCTTACAACTTTGAATTGCTTGCACCACGATAGAAAAATCGCTGCTTGGCTTGTATATACTTGCCTTTAGAATAAGAAAAGGATTCATAGACATCATTGGTCTATTAGAAATAATATATTCAGCTTTTGGCGAAATAAAATTATTCCAACAATTAAGATATTGAGAAGGTCAGTGTTCGGTAGTAAATCTCTTCTCGGTGTTCCTCAAAAACAAAATAATTTCTTATAGATATCTAACATAAACATACGTTGAAACAGCTATTTTTATTCGTTTTCTATTTTTGCATTCTGTTTTGATTTCAGAATATCTAAATATCCTCTTAATAATCTCCTTCTTTCCCTCGAATATTCTGTTTTTCGGTAGTCCTATTTACTTTCCTTTACGTCAGGGGTCGGCAACCTTTATAAACCAGGGGGGGCCAAATTTGAATTTTGCAATGCATACGAGGGCCGCAACTCAAAATACCGTATAATTTTAAAGGTAATGTATCAAGCTAAAGCAAGCAGCTCTGCGGGGGTTTGAAGAAACATGTGATTTTTCATATCATCACCCCAGCCATTACGGTCATTTTGTGTATTTACCCTGCTGCGAAGTTTACGTTTCATGTAAGCAGTTTTGCATCGCAAGATTACTGATCAATCAAAAGCCGTTATTTTTTATATTACTTGACAAAATGGGTATACGCAGCCCTTTTATATGGACACGGTGCCTTTAATATATACCAATTTTGCCTAACTACTAATCTATTCAATAAAAATGTATTTATCGGTAAATGTACTGTAACTTGGAAGCAGTTAGTAAAAAGAAACATAGAGGTAAAGTAGGTGTTCACTGGTCAGTATATTACAAGAAGCTATTGCGCAACTTGGTGCTGCATGTCCTAGGCCAACTTCTCAATATTTGGCAGAATTGTTGATTTGACAGCCGCAAGGTGTCTTCAAGGTGCTGATAGTGGTTCGAGGTTGTAGTCGACTCTCCGCATTCTTCATCTTTGAGAAGAGACTTTCGCAAAGATAAATACTTCAAACATGCAACACATCTTCTTGGCATGCTGCACCAGACCTGGATATGAATCATCATCCTGGAGATACTCTTTATAAAACTGTACTCTTCTCCGCAGAGACTATTAGGGAGGGAGATTGGGAAGGGAAAAAAATTAGAATAAAAGGAACTGCGGAAGAAAAGAAAAAGTGGAAGAGCTGCAAAGGAGAAGGAGCCTCCGCCCCCCCCCCCTATTCTCCGCAGCTTAACCATTTCTCAATCCCCATCTTCCTCCCCAATAGCCTCTGTGGAGGAGAGTAACAAAACTGTATAATGTCAGTGTCCTTGTATTTAAGTTTCAATTCACTGGTATCCTGCAGCTCGATCAACTCAATTTAAAGATTTTCAGAGGCCATCTCAACTTTGACTTCAAATGGCGAAGAAAATAGCTTGAAGTTTTCGCTTTGACGATGCATGTCTTGAAATCGATCATCAAACTGCACGCAAAGGTCACCAATGAACGATGCATTATGGACACATCGACAGGCTGCTGTTTCTGCAAAATTGGAAAGTGATCCAAGTTCCCTTGATCCAGCTGAGTATTCCAAAGACCAAAGACGTAGCATACGCTGGAACGTGACAACATGTTCATACATGACATTCACAAATCGACAACGGCCTCAAAGCTTTGTGTTCAGCTTGATCAAGTGATCAGTAGTGTCAACGAGGAATGCTAATCCAGACAAGAAGCTAGGATCACTGAATTGATACCGTGCCGACACTCGTGCATTGGGCCATGCGGGCCGCGTGTTGCCGACCCCTGCTTTACATGGTAAACCTTGACCAATCTTTCCAGGAACGGATTCGTCTAAAAAAGCAATTATGGGTACCAATGCATGTTCTTTGTTAGTTGCTGGCACAAAACTATAAAGCGCACAGTTCAAGCTATTGCCACTTTGTGTTCAATTATAGTCAATATATTCGAAAATGTAGAGACAGTGCAATAGAAGTTTCTTCTAGAATCTGTTGGTTATCCATGTCTATATTTTTTCATTTTTCGCAAAGTTGTAAATTATGGAATTGACCCAGAATAAATTTGAGCCATTAAAATAAAGTTTGTGCGGTGTCAGGTGGTCTTTTGACACCTTCCTCATTTAATTAATTAGAATATATTATCAGTTTAAATGACCAATAAATATAACTTCATTAAAACTCTACGTCAATATATAGAAAAACGTGCAGTGATGATATACGTTGTATATATAGAATGATTAGCAACCATTTTTAACCAAAGAAATTTAGCCATAAACGTGCAATGTTGAGCATTGACTTTGAAACTGCCCTTTTTTACACACTAAATCTTATATGGCAACCAATGGAGTTGAATAGGAGAAGGCTAATCTTGCAAAGAAAAGGCTGTTTTGATCAAGTAAAACATTAATGAAAAACTATAGGGGTATTTTAACTTTGGAGTTGTTAGAATTTCTCGTGACGTTTAACAGTGTGCATTTGCCATCAGTTTCAAGATAAATCAAGGCCACTATCCTTATAAAGATCCTGTAAATTGAACAAAACTTAACTTCTTTAAAAAATATTCAGTAGTTAGCAAGACTAGCAGAATGTCTTCTCAATGCAACGCGATAATCATGCTTTTGTACTATCATGTTTGTTGTTTATCACCCACCAAGAAGATATTTTGTGTTCAGCTAGACCCCTGCTATTGTTTAAAATTACATTCGTCATAATCAGGAGGGTTTGTCGTAAGATACGACCAGGGTCGTCGAGAGGGGGGCAAAGGGGAAATTGGTCCAGGGCTTCAAGGTCTTGGGGGCTTTATAAAGTAATCAATTTCATTATTAAAGTGGAATGAAGCAAACGCAATGAACGGATGCCTTAGAAATAGTAAAATATTATAAAGGCTTACAAGAAATGACTGCAAGAAATATTCTAGAATGCATTTCAAAGAAATTTTCTGCTCGCTTTGCTCACACGGGACTAACCGTTACACCATGGTGGATTGGGGATTGGGGAGTTGGACTCCGCTGTAAGTCTAATCTAACCAAGAGATCAATGCTGAATGCAAATCATATCCATTTCATACAATTTCATAGCTCACAGACGAATGTGAAAACTGCAATTAGAAACAGGTTGTTGAGCTCTTTCATTAAAATAACCCAAGCAAAATGAAGTGAAAATGATCTTTCGATAAAATTTTGAAGCCTACAACTCCAAAACCATGTAAGAAACAGTTTGGCACACGATTAAACATATTTTTTGCTACAATGATGTGACAATTCAATGTATTGAATATTCATCAATTATGCTTTCAACATAGAACTTTTTGGATCAAGCATAAAATATTCATGGTAACTGCTTGTCTGTACAAAGCCATCAACAGAAAATTTCAATTCACAAACAGAGTAATTATTGTTAACCTAAAACAGCTTGCTCGACAAGAGAACGCTGGTGGAACCACGAATTTGGTGAATGTTAATCGGATCGGTTTTCCGGCGGGATACAATCTTGTTAAGTTGCTTTGGTTTGAGATCTTGCCTTGTTACTGCTCATCACCCACCAAAAGATGAGTTTATGTTACCAAAATCATTACCAACATTCCTGTTGTTCATGTACGTGTTTCTTGTTACACAAAGATGCACTTTCCCTCCATTTTTCGAATAATTTTAATGTTTTACACAATTATACTATTATTTAATTTTAAACTAACTGAATATCAGTAATAGAAATACGGTTGAAGCTCAATTTGTGTTTGCTTCTTGAAACTGGGCTTGCATAGAGGATCTGTCTTCACGAGCGCCAATGCATTGATTTCCCTGTTTTGAATCAGTGTCGAAATCAGAAGAGAACATGATATTGCGAAACCATCTTTAGATAATGCAAAGGAAAGCAAACATTGTTATTTAAGAGTACTCTTGAGCGGCCACATTTTAAAATGATACAGCATTAGTTGCTTTGATTCAAGTCTTTTAAAAAGTGACTGTTCCAGTGGCGTACTGAGGGCAGCCGGGGCCCCTAGGAATATTTCAGTTCGGATACCCCCACCCCCTGTTTTAAGCATTTGTAATACGATATTTCCAGAACATAAAGTGGTAATCAACAGACTTTTTATTCATTTAGTCTGATATATCACACAGGCTTAGGGCTTCTTGAACTCATGTATTACATCAAAAAAAGCCTGCTTCAAAAAAAATAACAGAAAACAGCGTTGGGGGGCCCTTAGTTCTTAAATTAAAGGTAACTTCAGTCCGTTACGCAGCTGGATTGCATCCCTATAATAAGATGACGGTGCAAAACAGGGGCACTATTCACCCTTATAAACTAGAAAAAAGAAGAAAAGTTTGGTAAACTTTGTTTGTGCCGTAGTCACAAGTTTTTTCCTTGCCCTTCTCTTAATCACAAGTTTGTCCCTCGCCCTTCTCTTATATAAGATTCTGTCTAGAAGCTAAAGAAATAGCTTTTGGATCTCTTTGGTCAAATACTCCATTTATGGCATATACAAGCACCCAAAGATTGGTAATTTAACATTCATGATTAGTTTTCCGTTGTTGTAAATGTCATACAGAGTATAACAGCTGAATAATGTGCCAAGTTAATAGTTTTCAAGGCTATCATTATGGCTTTTGCGCGCCTCCTTAAACAGATTTAATGCAGATTAAATGCAACCATGATTTAAGAAAGTAAGACTACAAGCCTGGAATTGCAAATTGTTTAAAGGCAAAGCAGCTCATCGCCCAGATTTGTGGCTTGAGGCAGACTGAGGTTATTTCTATCTTTGATAGTTTAAAGTGTATTGGAGGTCGTTAGAAGCATTTTTCTTCTTTGGAGTTTGTCGTGGCTGCTCACAATTGGCCTGATGGAGTGCTATCAAGTGTCATAACTTATAACCAAACCGAACCACAAGCATGTACATTGTTAGCTTTATCGAAAATTGCAGCAGCCAATCCCTCCATATTTCATCTCCACAAGCGTTATAACGACTTTTAACGGGGAGCTTCTTAATAAAATTCTACAGCAGACTTATGTACACAAAACTTGCAAGAAACTTGCAATTTAATTGGTATACTGGTACAGATATTCCCATTGTTTTTAAAGACTTCTCGCGCAACCGGCATGCTTTGGGACTTTATTTTCAAAACCGGCTCGATATCGTACTGCTGGAAATATCAAATAAAGCCCATTTTCGAATCACATGCTAAAATAACTAAGATACCTGCAAAGCATGCCGGTTGCGCAAGAGCTTTTAAGACTTCGTGTACATTCTGCAACTAATTTGCTGCATTTTTAACCATGTTTGAAGGCTTCTTTTCTGATAAAACTGTTCCCGTTCCCTTAAAAGAAAGGAGTGTGTTAGCGACTTTTAAGGTCATTGCTTTGAAGCTTGTTCGATTGCTCTTGGGTATTTTTTTAATACATAGAAAGCGTATAACTGAAATCTGAAAGCCCAGAAGTTTTAATGCATCAGCCTATCCTTTGTTATTTTGTTCTTACCATAGTATGTAGTTTTTTTATCTTGCTCAAACTTATCTTATAATTTTATGTAAGCCTCTTTAGAAACTACAAACTGTACGTACTTCGTATTAGCCAAGAAAATGCCATGTTTGATAGATGACAAGGAAAGTGCTCGTTTTCTTTAAATTTTTTATTATATTATAAGTATTTTATATGATCTTTTACATTGCTTACCCTCCCCAATCCTTTTGCAAATGTTTCAAAAACAAAAATTTGCAACTGCTTTGGGGGATCACATAATAACTTCTAAAGTTTAGTTATCACTTTTGCTTTGTATGGTTCAAGCGAGACCATAATCACAGAATTGAACATTTCGTGATAGTTGGCGGCTAAACGCAAAATAAACGCTCAGGTTTGATTGCATCTATAGTATAAGCGAAGATAGAAGCAAACTAATCTAATTGATCTTTGAATGGACCAAGTGAAAGCCTTTTTATAAACTTCATTCCGGTTTGGTTTTCCGTTTTCCCTAAACTTTCATAAAGTCGTTGGTCATAATTATGCTATCTTTATAAAAGATCTACTGAACGGGGCAAACTATCTTGTTAAACAGCATTGATAAACGCTCGATTTTCTTTACATAAATCTGTAACAAAAGACTTTAATACCCAAATTTCCCAACAGAAACCAAAGAATCGTCACAAAGATATAACTTAGAAGGTCATCTTCATAGCCATTTGCCAGTAAGGTGGTCCCCTCAGGCAATAAAGCCATCTTCTTACCAATATCTTTGATATGATTTCTGCAGTTTATAGTCGAGACCGAACAATACATATTTCTTCTAACAATAAATCGAATTTGTAAATTGTGGACAAAAGCCCGATTGCTTCAATGGAGAGAAAAGAAAGTTTGACAAACTAAATCTTGTTCGTGTCCTTTTCTTTATTTGAATTTGGTCATGTTATTATTTCGATTCAATTTGTTACAAATATTGCTTATAATGGTCTCCTGACCAACATCATCGACTAAATACAGCTATTTTAGACAGATGAGGATGTCAATTCACTGTCTTAAACCTCTTTTTCAAAGAAACAATAACAATCGCAAAGCTAATACAAAGGAATCGAAAATAGCATTGCATCACACATTCACTCACGTAGAAACCATTTCAAAAAGTGGCTGGGACTCATGTAGCCAAAAAGGGACACCGCACTGAGCTGAAAATAGGCACTTAACCTTTGTTTCAAGAAAATGGAACATGTTTCCCCTGCAACCCCGGCCCTTAGGTCTATGCGCCTAATAAAAGCAAAGATGACTCCACGTTTTTTATAAGGAACCTACCTCAAGGCCTAGTTCCAAAAGTTCCTTATTCGTAGACCTCAAATCATCAAATTGTACTACCAAAAGTTCCTTAATAGTTCCTTAACTTGTTTTGACTAAATAAGCCCTTACACTTAATAGAGAAAGGGGCGAGACAGCATATGTGGAAACTACTCAATGAAGCACTTGACACACGAATAGCAAACAATCTATGCGAGTATTGGCTGCAAATGTATGGAACCAGCTTTTTAGTTCTTGATGCTTGCAGTTTTAAAAATCTTTCAAATCGAAAAGTTCCTTAGTGATTTCGTTTTTAGTAGCAGTAAGTTCTTTAAATATCTCGGCCTTCTACATGTAGGTATTTTATAAAGTAGTTCCTTATAACAAAAAAAGCGTGTATTCGAATTTTTCAATTAGTCGTAACGTAGTTCAATTTAACTTAACTGTAGTGATCTATGGTAAAGCAAAAATTGTTGTCAAGGAAGGTGAATGGACTAGACACTGGACCTGTCTTCATCCACTGAAACAACCCGATTCGTGACAAGGGGCATACAAGGGTGGACCTATTTCTAGAAAATATGATTGCTAGACCTTTGGAAACTGAGAGTGAAATCAATAAACTTGTGTACTAAACCTTTTTCAAAAGTTTTTTAAGGCAATGTACCCAAAACCGCATAAACGTAAGATAAAAAGAAATGAAATAGAGAAATTAATCTGCAATTGAACAAGAAAGGGGTTGTTAATTTTCGTAAAAAATCATTTCTATCCCGTCGTAAAGAAAAACAGGGAGATCAATACTTTGGTTCCTCAAATCCTTTTAGAGCGCGGTTTCTTGTCGACAGTTTTATTCGAATTCTTCAACCATAATGATCAATTTTTCATTCTAAAATTGATTGATAACACAAAAGAATAATTATAAAGCATAATTCTTAATTTTTTTAGACGTAAATTACATTACGATCCCAAGATGCGTTTATTCAAGAAAATGGTTTACTAGGCTTTTTCATGTTCATTATATCATTTTTTAAGTGCGCGGCCAAACTTGTGAATAGTTTAGAATATTTTAAATAGAATATAATATTTTTAATAGAAGGAAGGGTTATAAATAGCAGAATATGTTTCTTCCAAATAGCACGTGACTTGGCGCTGTTAAAGACCCCAAGAGTTTAACTTATATATAAAAACCACATTTCATACAGACTTTTTTGCATATGTCATGAACTAGCTTCAATTACTGCAGCCAATATGCATTCAATAAAGTTATCTTTCTACACATTTTCATATGCGAAAGAGTTTGGCTATTTACAAGCCTTCTAACTAAACACACCGCTTTCTGACTATGTCAAACATTCTTGATTTCTTCTTTGGCCTATCCACAACACCGAACACCCAATGTGATAAATATTGTGTTGATACATTTTTCTTCGAATAAACACATTGTATTTATTAAAATTCTTTGCAAATTTTTTCATACTGTAAATTATTAAAGATCTTGTGTCGAACATTCAAAGGTAAGTGTACCACTTCCGTGGTATGGATAATACCTCTCACTTACATAATATCTCCAATTTCCCTTGTTTATAAACAAATATCCTAAATTGGCCCAAATATTATGAAGTCTCTATTTTAACGGCTAAGGAAATCGGCGGAAAGTTCTTTTAACCCCCAATGTGTATACAGCTTGACTACCCTGCTTAAAAACACAATTATGGCTTTTACCTTATTATGTGATCGTATATATTTTAAATCGACCTATCACAAAACTGACCATTTGCGGTCAACATTCAGCTGTCTAGCCAATACTTGAATGGTTGCACAAAAATACAGTACACATACATGGCAAGTCCGTTGCATTTACCGCCTTAACTGCCTTATTTTTTCCATTCATAATTTTATCTTTTTATGTAATCTTAAGAGAATTCGAAAAATGTTGTTTCCTCTTGAATGCTCGATTCAGCAAACATAGAAGGTATATCTAGTGCCAGCATTTCATAGCCTATCAACCATCCCCTTTAAATAAGCTTAAAATACATTTCATAATATTTCTTGCAGTCATTTTCATGATATAGTTTAAAACGTGTAACTTTTTAAGGCATACGCTTGTCGCGTTTTGTTCATCCAATCCTTAAAGTTGAGTTTACTTAAAGAGGGCCCCCAAACCTCGAGGCCTTTTGGCAATTTGCCCTCTTTCCCTTTCCTCTCGGCAGGCTTGGTGGTACATGGTGGTATTTTCAGTCATGTGCTCCTTTTCTGATTGGCCTATTTCGATCCACAATTTGGTTATTTCCTAGCTTAAAGGTTTCGATCTATGTTTTAACTTTTTATACTCTGAAGCGTACTCTTAGGTTCCGAATAAACGGGGGTCCTAGGAAGCGGGGTTTCTAATAAGCGGGGGAAGAGGGGCTGGAAATTTTTGAAACTAAAGGAACAATAATGTCCTACTTCTTTTACCAACCAACTCAACCACAACTGTTAACCCTTTTTGAAGAGCTGTCCTACAAAAATTGAAAATTTAATAAGCGGGGGGAGAGGGTCGCTTATTGGGGACCTAAGATTACCAGACGAAAAGCATTAGTATGTTTCAAAATTCAGTATGTGGTTCCTTTTAGTGAATCATGATAACAAAAATGAGAAACTCTGAAGTCGTAAATGGAAAGGACGCTAGACTTAGACTTCATGGTGTTATTGACATGTTGGAGGAGAAGGCCCTGTAAAAGACAAAACACAGTACAAGATTATACCATACTAATTGATCTTTGCATTTGCATACGGAAACAATACTGTATCTACGTATATTGAGGAGAATCTCTTCTTTGCTAGTAGTTGGGAATCATTGGCTTATCCTTGGCTAATTTTATCTGTTAAATTAGTGGCTTCATTATTGACATTAAGCATTAAGAACTATTCAGTTAAATGCTTTTCAAGACTTGAAATTAAATTCTTCTTTAGAACGCTTATTTTTGCACATAATCACTTACTTTACAAAAGCTGTTTTATTGTCAACCATATCTCAACAAACTTTCAGGCTTTTCAACTAACATTGCTTTGAGGTGGGGTAGGTACTATATCAGAATATGAATCCTATCAATATTCCAAATAATTCCGAAACCACCCATATATGCACGTTATTTAATTGGAGTACAGTTCTAGATTTGTTTGCAATGATGAAACGAACGTATTTTTCAGAGTGGATTGATGAATTGCAGTTCATAAGCAACTGAGCATGCTGTGTTATTCAAGGGTCTCTTGATGCACACTAGATGGTCTTGATGCACACACTGGTCTGTATTGGTTGGGAAATGGGCGTGAAATGCATACTCGTAATGAAAGATTCATTTTCTTTGTTGTTAATTTACTAACTCGAGAGTAAAATACCAATGCAATATAAAAGGCATAAAGCTCCCTCAGAAAAACTGCCATAGACATCAGAAGGTCAGTCATGAGGCTACGTTCCCACATCATCGGGAGCGAGTTGGGCCGTTGGTGCATCGGCGCAAATCGCTCAACCTACAATGAAGGGGTTACTAAGGGAAGTTACACAATAACCCCCAAATATGATTGATAACTGGAAGGGAATGGACAGGAAAAGCCTCTTTTCCCCACTAATAGCCGATGCACCAGTCCTACCTAAAAGCATCAGAAAACGCTAAAAAGCATAAAAGATGCCGAAAGGTATGAGAGGTTTTAAAGATTCCATAAAAGAAACTCAACACGCAAAGCTATACTAAAAGGGCATTTTGCATAAAGAAACAAAATGAGGGAGGGAGGGCTTGGAAAATACAATAAAACAGCCTAGTTGTATTGTGGCTTCACCAAGCAAGGTGAGACTCACGCTATGCCAAAACTTTAAATACCCCTATATTAACCAAGGAATAAAAACGCCACGAAACACACGTCTAACACTAGTTTAACAAACCAACTTCTCAGTAGGCCGAAAGACCAGTAGGCCTAAACTAGTAGGGCAGGTACAAGAAAAATGCGAGGAAGCGTGGCACAAGAAAACATAACGAATAAGTAATAACAATAATCTCAAGCGATTTAGTTAGCGCTCAAAAGCCTCTCATGAAATTAACTCAGATTAAATTTCATTTAGTCACCATAAAGGCAATTTGTGGCCTTTCTCGTGTCATTAATTCTTTCATTACACTAGTGACTTCAAACTTGTTCCACAAAAGCTCCAATAAAGGCGTTGTGTCTCGTCCCTATGCCTCTGCAAATACGCTTATCAAAGTATGCATGGAATAAATCAAATAATCTAGCATTTCGTAAATCTGTCAGCTTCTTTGGGATTGCGGAAACTGTATCCTGGCCACAAAAATTACCATGTTGTAGATGAATTCCTCTGACGTCAGAAACAGATCTAATTTGGAAGACCTTGGACACCGATACTTCTGCATTTATCCAAATGTCATGCCGGGAAACTCTAGATTTTGGATCTAATGTGAAACATTTTGCGAAGTGGCTTTTTATTGTGGTTGCGATACGTTTTGGCAATCATTCAGATTTTTTAAGCATACAGAGGGCAGAAATGACGTACATTTTTTAATCAAGAAACCACGCTCTTGCTCACACTGAATAATTGCTCCAACCGAATTTTGCAGTTTTCATTCCTTTTTTCTTTTCCTGTTGCTATTTAAAACCAACTCTAATGGGAAAATTATGGGGAAATGTTACTATACCGAGACAACCTGCAGCCATATGATACTGAAGGATTGGCCCTGTGGCCAAGGGCAGACGGCTACAGCCAGCCAGAAGCACGAAACTTTTCGAAAATTTTGGAAATTTTCGAAAATTGTTCCTTTAGCCCCCCCGTCCCAATTTGGCCCCCTCCTACTGCACCCCTGTATAGGATATCGGGATTAACACTAAGGCTCTCATTATTCATTAAATATTCTTATATTATATAATCATCAAATATAATGTTGCTATTTGTTCGATGAAGAGTTGAGATCAACTAGATTTAAAAAATTGAAACAAATGGTGCGAGAAATTTTCCAACTTATTAACAATGCGATTAAGATTAAGCTTTAACATGTGCTTTGTAGCCGTGCGAATATATCCAAGGAATGAAGCTCAAAGATCAAAACAACCTTTCTTGAGGAACATCTTTGTTGTTGTTCTTCGTGGCTGCTATTTGACGTTTCTCGAGGAACGTTCTTCAAGCAAAGAACAAATATATTGAAGGCATATGTATTTGAGTGCTGAGGATTGAAGGATTTCATACTTTGACCCAACCCGAGCTTACTCTTTTCTTTTGTGGTGACTGTGAAATTTTTGTGCGGCAGAGAAGATAAAAGTAACAAAGAATCTGGCATGAACAAACACTCTTCTTACAAGTTAAAGAAAGCCAATATCTTCAGTTATTTAAGTTGTATAGACAAAATATTATGTTTAATTGTTTCATGAATCTTTTTCTGAATCTTTGCAAAAGGGGTCCTTGGCATTCTAGGATGTTGCAACGAACGCTGGATGAGGGGACTAGCTCCTTTTAACTACCATTTTCCGATATCTCTGCTAAATTTGAACATTGAAAATACTCTTTCAGTGTCTCTACATTGATTTAAAAGTGAAAAACTATCTTGAAGCACATTTTAATTTTGATAAAAAACAGGAGCATCGAAGGTCTTATAAAGTATTTTTGTTGAGAACATTCATATAAGATTTTACTCGAATTCTTTTTTTTCGCTCTAAAAACGTTTAAATGTTTTACAGGGTAGCGCTCGTTTACTTGTTATTTCAAAAATCTTCCCTGAACAATTTGATGAATTCCACAGCATCTAAAGATCTGGTCAATTGTGTTTTTTTAAGACGCATTTGCTTAAGATCGGATATAAATGTCTAGATAATTGATTTATTAACGAGAGAGCATAATACTTTCGATGTAAGAATTTTTTTCTACCACAATTGTTTTTTGTTGACTAAGGAACATTGAAGCCGTTTGTAACATAAGTTAGACCACTCCAAAACTAACAACGCACTAATAATAATGTCCCTATACAATACAATTCACTGTTACATTATGCTCATGACTAAAACGACACACCCAGATTGACATACAAGCACATTGTACAAACAACAGTTTGCAATAACTCACAAAGAGACAATGAAACAATGACATAACCAATATTACAATTAATTGTTAAAAATTTGACAGTTTTGGTTTTCAAGGATAAGATTATTGAGTTCCTCTGGTAGATAGCGAAATGTGCTTATCACTTGTTCCCCCACTAGCAGAATTTAAATTTGAAGCAACTTATATGTCCCACTCTCAAATAGCATCCTTCGTGAATGGAAGCAGCATATGGCACTAGACTAAGTAAAGAATGATAAAGCTTTTCATCTATAAATTGAAAATCCATCAAAAGACATGTTGTATCTGCTTCTCATCGTGTATTCTAACGCAAAATGAATTGGAACAGGAAGTATTTGACATAAAAGTGGATGGAGGTGACTGGAATCGAGACCGAAATGTCAATTGTTAGAAAACAGAATGAAAGATTCCACTAACTGTTTCCAGCAGAAAGCTACAGGCAACAGATTATAACTGCAAAAACTTAAACTTACAACCAAAGCATGTTATTTCATTGCTAATGTCAAGCTCTTTTGCTTTTTCTCAAGCAGCGAGAAGTTTCTGGTATTCGGCGTTTAAAGCAGTAGAGTGATTAAGTTCTAAAGATCATCATCATCATCAGTACCAATGTCACTTTATCTGTTTCTATCCTTTATCTATAAATTCACTGACAAATAAGACCTCTTCAAGTCAGTTCAGCATGAATCATTTTCGAAACGTTGTAATGTCAACAGGTTAAGGTAATCTTCGTTCATGTGTCATTCATCAAATGTTTCTCGGAAACAGAATAAAATGAAGCTCAAATTCAATCGTCAAATCGCTCATTCACACTTTGTGGAACGGCAACAGCAACGATTACAATTCAATAGCTATGACGCAGTGGTACTACGGAAGTATCAGTAGGTTATTTCTATAGGAGTGGCACTACCCCCTATTATGAATTGTTTTCCTGGAATTGTCTATAAACACGTCTGCGGCTTCCAAAAGGAAGTACTAGCGATATCAAAGCATCAATAGAGTAAGCAGACTCTGTCAATCTATTGATCTCAAAATCTCTTTTTCAGAATTCTCACGTATTCGGAAACAGAAGGCAGCTGCTGGCAAATGAGGTTTGTGCATTTTCTTTCCCTAAAATTCTTAATGATTATTTTTATTTGTGTTAGGTATCTTTATTGTGATTTTCTGATCCAGCCAAACGCTAACCTTGCTTCTTTAATGATTTTGGAAAGTATACTATTTTCGATGTTTTTGAGTTATTTTATTAGCTCTCCTTGGAAGGTAACCATTTAGACATAAACATTTCATTTGTCGGGATTGCTAGCATGTAGCATTGACACAAACGTGACTTTTTGATTTCAAACGCACACTTGAAAAAGCAATCAAGATAATTTTTTTACCGTGTCGAATATAATTTTAAAACATCAGAACCAGAGACAATTATTTGAAATTTGTTTCATCGACACAGGGGTAGCACTAGAAAAGTTTCGTTTGTGTTCTGCACCAGGTTGTCGAGGGAGAGATCTTTGAATCAAATCGCTATCGGTGATTTTGTTAATTTATGCCAGCCACCAACTTTGCAGAGTAAGCGCGAAATAATTCCGAATCTTTTGTGTAAAAACCGTCAGACCAGAGCGGAACTCCAGACTTTTTAAAAACTATTTTCTACTTGCACCCTACCAGTAAACATTCCATGGCCCATCCAACTACTTCGTCTTATAACATGATGTTTAATGCCAGTATAAGTGCCCCCACTTGGCAATGGCTATTAGAGGCCAGAAAAAGTGACCTTCATGTCCTTTTTATACTGTCAGTACCCAAATACTGTAGCCCTTGAAAAAGCCAAGTAATCTCTGTTTCCTTCTTTATAAAGCACGTCTTTCCAATTCACCTTTGTTCGCTTCTCCTATTTTATAGTATCTTTGTGGTTTTTGCTTTGTTTAAATTTCAATGATAATTTAATCATACTAGTTTATATTTGAAAAAATTGTGACATGTCACAAGCTTAAGCAGTTGTAGTTATGTGAATTGAAAACTCTGTAAAGCTACACCCTTGAAACAAGGCCATCAAATTTTGTTATCACAAAAGTGAACGCAGTTCAATTAAAAAAGAGTTTTGCTGTTGCGCAGAAAAAGTCTTTACAATCCCATGTAGACGGTGTCTAGATTTTCTGTCCGCCCCCCTTTCAACCTCCTCTCTTTCCTCCACTTAAATGTTAGTATCTGTGTTATAAATATCGATGTTTTTAGTATTACATGATTCGAGGACTTATGAAGAGAGAAATACTACATAAAAATTTTTATATAATCTCACTTAGCACTCAGTTATACGAACCAAGGAACTTCGATATAATTTCATACCCGCAATATACCCAGGGGTGTAGAGCAAGGGGGTCTCAGGGGGCTGAGCTCCCCTTGTCGATGCCGAAAATTGGCAAATCTCTACTTTTGCTATTGTTTTTCGCAAGATTTTGGGCAAGAGCCCCCCTTGTTAGCATTACACCACTGCATATACCCTACCCTGAGATCTAGTGTCGCAAATAAAGCAATGTCGACCATAAGTCATGTTACGCTATCTTTTATAAGAACCAAATACAATTTTTTTTGTAAAAACTAGCCAGTTGACGTTCAGGCTGGCTGTTCTTCACTTTTTCCAAAACATTGAGGCTAGATTGATCCTAATTTGTGCTTACGTTATCAGGATGTAAGCAGTACAATCGTGGATGTGTACATGCTCTATTTGTAAAGTAGTTATTGAGCCATCCTTTATTTGCCGACAAGTTTTAAAATTCGCCAACAAAACAGCTCTAGATGGCAAGAAATTTGTTTTTTTTTCATCTTTTTTAAAAATTGCATTTTTGCATCCTGCAGCCTTTTCTTGTTCTTAATTTGTTCTTAACTTCTGACAAATTTTGAGACTCGTGTTCTTATAAAATTGCTCTTATAAAAAAATATAGTTCCAGCCGAGGCTTGATATTCTTATATATTGGATACTTGAGGCTTCTTAATAATTGTTCGTATGTGACCTTATAAAAGAGATTCTAATAACACAAGTTTATACACGCTTTTTTATAAGAAACCTACCTCAAGGCCTAATTCCAAAACTTCCTTATTCGTAGACCTTAAATCATCAAATTGTAGTACCAAAAGTTTTTTAATAGTTCCTTAATTTGTTTTGACTAAATAAGCCTAAATGACTAAATATATAAAATAAAGGGGCGAGACAGCATATGAGGAAACTACTCAATGAAGCACTTGACAAACGAATAGCAAACAATCTATGCGAGTATTGGCTGCAAATGAATGGAACCAGCTTTCTAGTTCTTGATGCTTGCAGTTATAAAAATTTTCAAATCGAGAAGTTCCTTAGAGATTTCGTTTTTAGTAGCATAAGTTCTTTAAATATTTCGGCCTTCTACATATAGGTTCCTTTTAAAGTTGTTCTTCATAAGAAAATATCCCGTACTATATGATACTGTGATGCTGACAGTGATTTGCATATAACTTTTGACTTGAATGTATTCACAGTAGCTAACAAGCCTAACAAACCTGAGACCTATTCAAGCAAAGTAACAACAGTACTCGTTTTGTTGAATGATATCGAATGACTGCTTTCTTTCGAGGTGATAGGTGAAGCAAGTATTGTATTAACAATGTTAATCATTCTCCAGAAAGTAGCATTAACATAGTTAGAATGTCTATATTTTATTTCATATGTGGTTAACTAACAATTTTGAAGAATAGTTTGCCAGGTCGAAAATATTAGAAAGTAACCTAGCCCGGGGCATACACTCTTTTTTTATAAGAACACACTTTATAAGAATACTGAGGCTCGATTTGCCCAAAAAATAAGAACAAGGCTAGAACATGCTCAGCTTCAGATGAGAAATTTAAGAAAAAGCAATTCGCATTTTGAAATTTATGTCTTGTCAACAGAACAAAACTATGCAATTTATAAACATAAAAATAAATCATTTTTAAACTTTACCTAGTAAAACGTTTAAAAAATTATATTGAGTATGCAACTTCTCAAATATTTGCAAAAAATCAGTCTAAAATTATTAAAAAGTTAAGAAAATCGAGACTCGGCAAAAATTATCTGGTTCTTATAAAAAAGAGTGTAGTTACTGAAGTTCCTTATTTTTGGCCCTTTTTGTCGAATTATAGTGCTAACTACGCATTTGGTGCCATGAAAACTGCACATAAAACATTGGCATTCTGTATCAGTGTCGCTATATTCTAAACTGTAGCTAGAAAACAAGTTGAAAAGAAAGAACGCTAGAAAGACTTTTGATATATGAAAAAGTGGAAATTCAATCAAGAAGGACAATGAAGCACTCGAAATTACAAAATGAAACAATCGATAGCCACCTTCGTAACACAAAATTCATGTGATTTTTAACTCCAAATGAATGGAACAGGCTTCTTAATTCTTCAATGTTTGCAATTATAAAAATACTCAAAATTGAATAGTTCTAATTTGTTCTGCCTTCTACGGGTAGGTCCTTTAAAAAGTGGCCCGTTATAAAAAAAGTGTGTATGCTTAGGCGCTGACTCTCATAAATTGTCAACCAGATTGCTGGTGGCTGCTCGTAAATTTGCTGAATGTAGCTTCAATAAATTTACATCAAGCGGTTACTCAAATTGCAATTTAGACTTCAAATAATTTAGAATTGGATGCCAAAGCCTAAGAAAGCCAAAGAGCTCTCTCATACTTCGACATGCCATTGTTTATACAGAAGAGCTCTTTGCCTGTTGCTTCGCTTCTTGATTTTCTTCGATTTCATAGAACTTCTATGAAGGTATACTACATAGAACTTCTATTAGAAGAAATTTTCACAGAACAGAGATGCATTTGCAACAGGGACGCCGGAGAGGGGGGTGCGGATGGACAACTACCCCTGTTGCTTTTATAATAGGGGCAAAGGGACTAAAGTGCCCTTCTTATAGAAGTACTCTTGACGCCGGCCATTTGTAGGAAATCAATTAGATTCATATGAGATCCTGACTGTAGTGCCTTATTTATGACGACATTTCTCAAACTTGCAAAGAAATTTCTTATGCCAAAAGTTAGCCGATTTTTAAGATACCGACAGAAGATCGAAAGAAAATGACGGTTAAGGAAGAGTTGTTGGTAGCTGAGCACTAAAGCCTGCCCTCTAGCCCCTTGGTCGTTCCGACGCCCCTGTTTTGCAAAGTGTATATGCATCAATAACAGGGTGCTGTAGTAGAATATTTCCAGACGGAATTTTTTTTGGAAGAATCTCGCTTTTGCTTCCAAAAATGTCGCATATACCTTGTGATGCCAGTTTATATATTGGACAAGGCCATTAGGAGAGGGTTGGAGGGTTAGTATGGCTCTAGCCCAAATATTACTGGCATATTTTAATTGACCCTAAATAGAGAACCCTAAATATTGTTACATATTTAGGACTGCCACTTTAGTAAAATTTTCTTGAATATAACACCATTTCTTAATACCCTCAACAAAAGATATGTTTCAAAATTTAAAATTTCCCTTCTCAGACCCCACCTGTCGGAGGAAGGTCGTAAATATCGTCAAGAATTTGAGGAAGATGACCAAAAATTTGGAAGTTTGAGGAAGTTGAAGAAATCGTATTGTCCTCTAGTTTTCAGGATATACAGTCAGACAAAAATTGAAAGAAACAAATAATATTTATAAACCTCCTGCTTTTTATATGAATATGTTTGCAGAACTGCTTTGCACCAAAATTTAGGCTTTAACTTTTGAAATTTTAATATTTAGATTATGACACCTTGTGTTATTAATTTATTTAAGCATGTAGCTTTATAACAGTCATAACAACTTTATAACTATGATTGAAAACAAACTACAATTTACTTTTAAATTTTTTGGAACAACAGATTTGCATAAAAAGGCATGTAGACTAGTTGAGTATCTTCAATCTCCTTTCCACGCCCATTTTCAATCCATTTAAAGTGCGGAAGATTTTGGTCGGAGGAAAGTTGACAACTTTTCTGGAGTCTGCGATTTGCCTCTCTTTTGTCAGTCCAACTTTATTGAAATTGTTGACATGGAATTATAGAGATTGAATAAAACGTCAAACTGTCTGGGGGTTGGGCCGAGTACTGTTGTTTCCCGAAGCATTAGTGAAATCAAATTTCCGAGCAGCGATTATCCCTGGGTCGATACTTTTTTCATTGTTGATGTGTCCTATGTTTATATAAGATCAAGCAACATAATCTTCGTCTTGAGTTTTAGCTATGTTATTTTCGTTATTCTAAACTTCTATTTTAAGGTGTATCTGAGGAAAACGCCCTTTTGCGAGAAAAGGAGAGTATAAAAAACTGTTATCTCTCTCCAGACTATAAGGAAATTCCTTAATTCTTATTTAAACGTCAGGCAGGAAGTAGGGGCTCAAGAGTTTAGAGCTGACTCTTTGGAGATTATGATTGGTCAAAAACATGTTGAAAGAGCCTTAAACAACTTTGAAGCACTGAAAGCCCTTGCTCTTTTTGACGTCACGTGCAAGTGACGGCCACGCCTCGAAAGGCCACTTGCCACCCAGTAATCCAGCGGATATTACACTTACAAAGCAAATTCTGAGCCCGTGCTTTGTATGGGAAAATAGCATGCAGGGAAGTGCAAAGTGATGCGTTGATCCCTCTCAACAAGCTTACTTGCAGCGCGTACCCATGTTATATGGCCAATATATCAGCAGTAATAGTTTGAGCTGTCAGTTAAAGGAAATAGTTGTTGGAATCACGCTACCAGCTAAAGAGTCGCCAAGAGAAAGTTATCAGACTTCATATTATATACAAGAGTGCAGCTATGGTATTGCGAATAGCAAGTAAACGCGCAAAGAAAGCAAATATTTAGAAATCTCAGCCTACCTTTAAGCATCGATTTTAGCCGCAACAGAGAGCTCGCAGCCCGCTTGCAACGTTATTAGGTGAGTCTTCGAATTCATGAATTTGCAAAGTGCAACATCTACTACTGATGTGCATCACGTTTTAATGAAGTGCATAACACTGTAAAAATTTTGCCAGGCTGCACCTGACACGACCAGACAAACAAGGAAATATTAACATATCAAACAGTGACATTAGTTTGGGATAAGGTTTCGAAAAAATGATTTGTTTTGATTGGAAAAAGTCAGTTACTGTCGATAAAGCATTTATTTTGGCACTAAAAGCATTAGAGGTATCAATGGAAGTTTTTCGTTTGTCTTAAGATCACATTTTATATTTTAAAGTGTTGATTTCATCACCAATAATTGTCATAATTAAACAATACAGAGGCCAGCAAGGTTCTAGAAAAAGATGATGTCAACTCTTGCTAATTCACTTCGATTTTCCATCATTTTTCTCTCAGGAGCCACTGTCACCATCTTTTGGAGATTAAATTTTATCCAGTTATTTTCGATACGCAAGTAAACATTTCGAAATGCAGGTAAGAGTGCTGAAAATCAGCAATTGGACCCAGTGTTGTAGCTTAACCTTCCAGACTAGGGGGTGGAGGGTCATGGGTAGTAAAATATACCGACAAAGACATAGATGAAGAGGAATTTGGGTGCTATTTCACCTACCGATTTACTTTTGAACTGGAAAGCTATTTCAAATTGCTGTATCAGCCAGACATGTCAATCAGACAAAGTACAAATGCTAAGATTTCAAATCTGACTAGAATTTTAAATGTATACAAGGACTATAGTTTGACATGGGCATAATGTTTTTGTGTGTGTGGCTCATCTGTTATTCATAAACACTAAAGAATGCGGCATTACTTCGAAACCATATTTAATTAAAAGAAATTGCCAAGCCCCACTAACACAACAGACAAACATCACTTGTGCCTTTTCCTGCGTCACAATCATCACAGCGATCCTCACATCACGATAATGTTGACAACTTTACCGCAAAAATCACACCCTTATGACGGGAATTGCGTGATGGATTATTGGCACTTTTTGCATTCAGAACTGACAAAAGACGAGACTAAAAGTTGTCAAACCCTGTTTGCAAGAAAATATACGATGAACACGTAATAAGAAATCACATAACGATCACAACATATTTTATTCAAGCTAAAAGCATCAGGGTCCTGGATTCAGCCTCTTATAAATATGGCATGGGTGCGTTTTATACAGTCGTTTTATACGAAAAGTATTCATCGAATTCTAATAGATTTTTCCTATCCCTCAATTCAAAAATCTAAATGGTCATAAATTTCGAGAGTTGCCCTGTTAGAACAAATCTCGTACCGTTTTTGGTGGTCAGAAGTTAAATCTTGTCAATTATTTCCTACCTTATTATTTTTATATCTCCATTGATAAATCCAAAAATGGCAACTGAAAAATGTAGATTAAATTATGTCGTGAATTTGTGCTCCCTCCAATCCAAATCTTTGCAGGCGTGACGCAGTTTAGGGCACCTTAGTTCAATAGCTAAGTCTTGTGATCAAAAGGGGCAATCAAGATCTTATTATCATCAATGTTTCTAGACTTCGCTGAACTTTGCCTTTATTCAAAAACTTCAATAGTTCTTTAACTGAAACACGTAACTCAGCTTTCCTAGTTAACTAGAAACGTAATCATTTTCCCATCTTGCTATTCTGTTTACATGCTACACACAAATGGGCGGGAACTTCTTTCCGTCCGTAGATATAGGCCCCAGGTGCCCCAATTACGCGACTGGTGATTCTTAACGTATTCTTGCAATGTGTTGATTGAAGTACTCACTGATTAAATTGAGAAAAAAAGCAACGACAGAAAAGACTTCAACAACAACGACACTTGCAATAACAAATTTAACATCGTCCACCATGGACTTGCTACAAGTCTCTCTCTTTAAAGAAAGGGAAAAAAGAAAAATTTTTCCCTTTTCCCTTTCTTTAAAGAGAGAGACTTGTAGCAAGTCCACGTTCACCAATACACTCATTTTTCATAAGAACCAAGGCTCGAAGATCTTAATGTTGTTCGTATTTCTACATTGATATTTCTACACTTGCATACTGGAAATTTCTATTAAGGACATAACTAACAGTTTTGCATGAGATTTTAAGTCCCAGCGCTCATTAACCGATAAATTCTGCTGTGTTTTGTAAACACGATAAAGTCTTTTTCAGAAACAAATTGTTCTTTCTCGGCTGAACATGACCTGTCGCTGTTCCTATTTTTCGGAAAATCGAGTCTCCACGCTCTTATGAAAGAAAAGTATACACCAATTATTCAACTTATGGCCTCATCATGGAAATCACTTCACACTTTTATTGTACTAATTTATTTGAGCTCAGATTAGGATTTACCACAATGCTTTCCTGGATAAAAAATCATCTGACTTATGTTTGTATTGTAGCAAAAGTATTCTTACCGCAAGGTCGAGCCAGATAAAACTTTAAACTTTTGTTTAAAATTCCTCACTAGAATTCTGTTTAGAATTTTTGACTTAGGTCGTCACAATCAATATCATGAGCCACACGTTAACACAATTCTGGTAATCTTTATGAATCGGTTGTTTAATTGCGCAATTTATAACAAAACTTTATTAAAAAGAAGTTAGAGATACTCCAGGGTTTAAGATATGTGATTTTGCAAATTTTAGATAGCTTCGAAAGGTACACCAGAAACAAAAAGTCAAAACGATATCAGACGCTTATACCCATTAAATCGATCATAAAAGCCAATAAAGGCAAACCGAGAAGAACACTTTGGGGGTGGGCTTGAACAAACCACAATACCCTGCCCTCAATAACTGTTTGATCCCTTTTTAGGTAGATCTTTGGATAAAGGGGTACCCTCCTTCACCCAAATAAACCAATATTCATCATTTCATCCTTCTATTGTGATATACCCAACTGTGGTGAATTAGACTACTAAATTTTGGCTTTTCGAAGGCAGCTCAAGCTGTGGTTGAAACTTTATATCGCAAAAAGAATAATAGAAATTGTATAACGCTTCTTTTTGGTTAAATTAGGCGATGATAGAAATACAACTGTTCGGTCGTTCATAATATATGTCAATTGCCGAAGCCTCAGTCCAGTAACAGGAACCTCGCTTAGAGCTTTAACCTTGCTTCCCACTCCCCTTTTCCTTGCTCATAACACTATACCAAGTACTGTATCCATGATATCTATGTCTCACTCAGGGTTGTAGAGCCAAGGGGGCAATAAGGCTTTTTCTGATACTGTTTTTTATAACTTTTTCGCGAGGGTCTCACTTTTACTTGTTATTGGTAGCAACTATGAAGTTTCAAAGTATTTCTCTTGTCGTAGAGAGTTTAGAGTTGCAGGGTGCCAGTTAACGGCCACAGAACAACGTTTGCAACTATGACGAATGGCTTCTCCTTTCCGCACCAGACGCGATTTAATTGACGTCATACCACCAAATACCAGAAATCCAAAGCTTTGAGTTGGTAATTCATTTCAGTTTCTCATTCCCACTTTAAAAGATACTGGTCCAACCTTTAAAGGTATTGAACAGAATCACGAGAAGAATTCAGACTTATCGGTTTATAGCTTCAAAACCTGGGCAAAAGAATGGGAAGCAACTTGTGTTACATATTCGTGGAATGCCGATATCACCTGATATTGTAATTAGATGCTACTTTCAATACATGCAATGCACGTCCTTAGTACAGTAGGGGAACCTCCCCGACTGTAGACGGGCTTGTGATACCCTCCCTACAGAAGAAGTAACTCTCCACTTTAAGAAAGATATCCAGAGACTTGCAGATGACATACTGAGCCAATTTACTTGACTAGAAACGAGTCAGGGCAAGCAATTTTGGGCGTGCAATTTTGGGCAAGCAATTTTGGGCGAGCAATTTGGGCGAGCAATTTTGGGCGAGCAATTTTGGGCGAGCAATTTTGGGCGAGCAATTTTGGGCGAGCAAATTACATGAACACCCAGCTAGCGAAATTCGATAAATTTGGTCCCTGTTTGAAAACTTAATTTTCGAAGAGGTTTTTGTATACCTGATCATCTGTGACAGTGTAGTCGTTTGCGACTTGTTTGAAAATATAGTTAGAGATACCATATTGCAGACCACCTCTAGAAACGGTCATACGGCAAAAAAACCAAAATGAAGGCCATTGATAAACATTTCTTGAAATGCCACACCCCAATTCAATGGTTCAGGAAGAATTTAAAACTTGTGAGTGTCCGGAATAAGGGTGGAAAAATATCTAAATTTGATAAAATTTGTCTTACCAATCCCCAAAAATGTAAGAAATATTTGGAAAAAACTTTTGATTGCAAAGACCCTTTCGATGTATAAACATGACAAAAATGCATACTATTTCTTGCAAAAGAAGCCACTTTCCTGTCTGATGAATTGAATTTTTTCAGAAAATAGTGCTTGTTTCAGGAGCAGTGGCGGCGCCAGGTACTGCAGAGTGAAAGAGTAATGGGAGTGACCAGCTAGGCCACACAATTTTGCCTCGTTTCAGTGCGTTGTATCAGGTGTATTTTCCTTAGGCAAAAATATGATATAGCTCTGCCAATTTCTAGAAAAATATGTGGGCCATGTTTTGGCAAAAGTGGAGGGGGGTCTAATTACTGTTGAGGAGCTAATCTAACGAAATAAAACTTGTTTTTAGATATGTATTCATTTCTTAAACATATAATCAAGCACTATGTAATAACTGTACTGTGTCAATTGGAAGTGACATAACTGCAAACCATGTCTAGGCCAATGACGGAAATATTGTTAAAACAGGATGGTATAATTCTGTTATTTAAATAGTTTTATCCTTTCATCGAGTTGAATTATTGCATTCAGTGTACAATCGGAGTTAGATCTAATGGGAGTGACAAAGATATTGATTGAAAAGTGATATCACGCAGGAAATTCGATCTTCCACGTTTTTTACATTGTATTGAAATAAAGGAAATATGTAATGCAGCAGAACGACAAAGGCCACCTATGGGCCCTGACTCACGAATCATAGTCTTGCGAAGCAAACTTTGCTTCATTTGCAGATTCATGTTTCACCTGACACACTCTATAGGATGCGCAAACAAGCCTTTTACGTTGAAAGGCTTTGTGTAGACAGAAGTTGAACCTAAGTTGTGGAAGGTCATTAACATGGGCCTCGCGGATGCTAAAATTTCTTGGGTAAGCGGCTTAGTTCGGATCTTGCCAGAAATTTATTGCTTCATTTGGATAGAAGTCAGGCTGAAATTCAATAAATTGTGCCTGAATAAGAAGACCGCAACCCTGCAAGCCCCTTGTCTCCTATCCCTGTGGGTGTACTTAGCGTTGAAACCGTTTAGTTTTAAAGTGGCATAAATTCAGAAGTATACCAAAAGCCATAAAAGTGGCTTCTTTCAGAATGCCTAAACGCCAAATCTTGGAAAAAAAGCAAAGGATTTTTGTGGGATTACTTTGATTAAGTTAAAGTCTTCATCAAGGAGCAATTTGTTATCAGCAATTTTTCTATCGATTCACTCTCGTACACAATTGCTTCGATTAGTAATCCATTCATTTATCTAGTATCGCTAGTTAAAACTTAACGTTAGTTTGTAAATTGTTTTAAAACCTTTCTTTGTTCTTCTCATTTTGAAAACCGACAGCCTATCAGTGTATACTTATTGCTTTGTTTAGTAAAATCAACGAAAATAAATAGAACTCGCAATTTTAATGACCGATGATCTCAAATATATTTAACTAGACAGCTGACTCTCTGCTTGCCTCCAAAGCAGGCTGGGAAATAGATGGCTAGGACTAACATATGGACCCCCTAAGCAGCTTCTGCACTTTATTCTTTTAAACTATACAAGCGCATTGTTATAACAGAGTTACAAAAAAGTCAATGAAACTACATTTTGGATTAAGAGATTCTTATCAATGTTATAGATGTTTTCAGCTATGTAAAGGTTGTACAATCCCGGACAAAAATTGTTGAGTCTTCTCAGGAAACCCAACATCGATGGTGGCGGGGAAGGTGGGTTATTACAGGGGCAACGTAGAGTAGGAAATTGCACAAGAATTCTTTAGCTTGACAAATTTGTTCAGGGTTGTAGCTGCATATGCTCTGAACAAAAAGTAGGATCGTGCATGCTCTTATCTGGACTGCTCAAGACAGAGTGCGCAAGACAGAGCATGTATTTTCCTGACTACACTAATCGGGTCCGTGTTTTCTGTATCCAATATTTGCTGGTCATTCGAAAGCCAATCACTACAAACGTCTTGTAAGCCAATCAGTGTGTACTTTACCTCAGCAATATTTAACGCGAGCATTGTTGAATTTGATTTATTAGATAAGAGACCACTTGTGTCTCTGCTGCGGTAAAGGCAACCAATAGGAATCAGATAGCCCCTGTCCTTCAGCCAAAGAGCATGCGCATTGAGCTGAGTTGTTATTACTCATGCTCTTTGACTGAAGGATACCCTTTGTAGTATCAATAATACAGATTCTATTCAGAAAAATTGGGCGGTACCCACACAAAACGTCGCGACTTCTCTTTCCTCCAACCTTTTGAATGGTCAGAATTCTGATTGAATCCTCCATGCAGGAACAACTAGTTGTATTGAAATTTGAAACAGTTGAGGTAGGATGACCCGCCTTCTTTTTACACGTTTCTTTTAGGCCCAGCTTTCATACGTGCAGGCCCAACTATATTTGTTTTGACCCCATCAAGCAATACTCGTATTCCTAGTTTGTGGCTTTTCTAAAAACGATCTATCAATTTTTTTAGGAAGCCAGGAGCCTTGATGAGGTTCAGGCAGCTCTTTACTCCGACCGAACTTTGCTGGATGTATAACTAGAGGAATACACTTTCTTGTGAAATTCGCTATAGAACAGAACGGCTCTACGTCGCTACTCCGTGCACAGACCTGCCAATAGGGTATCGTGCCCTTTATGACAGACCTGTAAACATATTTTTCATAAACTAGAAAATACAACTTTGGACTAATGAAAAGTTCCCATGCCATATCTTGATTACCAAGGATAACAATCTTGCCACCTCCCCCCCCCCCCCCTCAAATTTATCAATGTCACTAATAGAATTTTTCACACCGTTTAAAGGCCCTGGAGGTATAACAGCATTATTTTCCAATACCTTGCCTCAGACATGTCGTGATTCTTATCAAATCATCTCCAACTTTCTTGGAATATTAACATCCTTCTTGAGACAGGAGCAGGACCGCATTTCTATTCCGAAAGGAAGGGGCACAGAAGTCTGACCCCGCCAACCATCTTCCAATCGCAATCATAACTCTTATTCATAAAACCATTGAGACAATCACCAACCAAACAGCTCTAACTCTCCTTGAAACCAATAAATTCCTTTCTGTATGATTCTCGTCAAGCGAGATCTGATGGTGACCTGTTAACGTCTGCTACTCTTAGACTTTTGTTCTTGAATTCTTTGGTTTGAGCAGATTGATCTCTCTCGGTAAATGTAAGGACTGTAATCGTGTCTAGCTCAAACGTCCTCTTTCTTAAATTCCCATGTGTAGACTGAACTAAACCTTTATTAAGTGGATTGACAGCTTTCTTTGTGACATGTCCATTGCCATTAGATTTTGTGGCTTCTTCTTCTGTCTTATATAAATAATTCTGGTGTTCCACAGGGCTCTGTTACATCCCCAGTTTTGTTCATACATTTATCAGTGATATACATTCTCGTTCTTCTACAAGTATTCATTCAGTATCCATTATATGAGCACTTCTTTTTTTTGATTCACAACACATTGCTGTTTTTCTGCCAAACGTTCACCACAAACACTTGTTTCTCTCTCTAGGGCACTTGGGCTCTTCTCTACCCAATCCTTCAGCTATTTACAAAACAGTCAGACTCAAACCAACTGTCTGAGATTTTGTACGCTTTCTTATCGGTGCCAAGTCATTTGTATTAACACGAATGTGATTCAATTGTTTTTCTCCTGTAAATTTGTGATATTTTTCGAAGATTATAGCTCTTGAAAAATAATGATGCAATGAAGCGCTTGCGGTTCAAGAAGACCGCAGAACTTGAGTAGAACTCAATTTCAGTTTTCCAAGATAGTTTGCTCGCGGCATTTACTACAAACTGTCCATAATACTGCTATTTAGGAGAGATCCTTTTCCGCCAAATCCAGCAAGCAGGTTTCCGTTCAAACCGTGCTGCAGTATGCTAATGACTACGGTTTGTTCAAGACACGCCTCTTTTCATTCAAATAATTATATTTTGCATTTATTTAGCGTATGTTTCTGGTTGGCTTGACTGATTTTAATCATAATTGTAGACTTTGGGGTACTCGTTTGGCGTTCAGGCTCTTCACAAACAATACGGCCTGTTAGTTGCACCCGTCTGCGTGCAGACAGAAAGGACCGGCATTTGTCGAATACCTGCCCTTTTGTTGTACTCCGTAGAGAAAAACCAAAATGGTTCCTGGCTATGAATAACTTGACAAACTGCTTGATAAGGCTCTTTATCCCAAAGCTCAGTTTTGCAGGTTGAATTTATGACAAGCATGATAATTTAGCGAACTTTTTAATTACAGCTTAAATATAAGCTTCGTCAAGAAAAAATTATATAATCAACTGATTCCATGATAAATGATTGGTTTTTTACAGTTAGATAGTATTATTATATGCTACATACTCCATTGATTATTAATTGCAAATTTTTTTAAGAATTAGCATTCCACCCAGCTCGAGTCCCGTTTCAGTTTGATTTGAGACCTGCAATCCCGGACAAAAATAGTTGGGACTTTTCAAGAAAACTGTATCTTTTCTTTTTCCTTTGAAAAATAGCTTTTCCCCCTCCCCCAATTCAATGTTGAATGCATAATCTTAAAGCAAAAATGATAGAACTACAAATCCAACATTGCTTTGGGGGGAAAGGGGGGATAAGAATTTACAGGGGCAAGGTAAAGTAGAAAATTACAAAAATTGCATTTTGTCTCAACATTTTTGTCCGGGATTGTAGGTTCCAGGTTATCTATCAGTGCTATTGGTTTTTGTTCGTGGTACGCATAAAATGCCAGATATTCAAAAATGGCAATGACCTTCTAATAAAAGATAAAATGAATTAGTAAACAATAAATTCTTATTAGAACAATTTTCCGAGAACACCAGCCTCGAAATTGGTGAAAAGTTAAGAGCAAACTGAGGTTGCAATTGCACTGCTCACAATCTAATAATTTAAGAACAAATTATGTCCAACCTCAGATTTTTTAGAGAATTGAGAACCCTGAACTTCAATTAACTCGTCCTTTTAAAAAAGCGTGTAACTGATTCCGGGACATTGTCAATCCATACAGAACAGTGGCGCAATCCAAGCACAGAAATGCATTATTCTTGATCATTGCAGCAAAACCACAGATGAGCTGATCACACTGTGGACGCGCCCAAGCCAACCTGATATCGATCACAGGTTCAAAAACCTAGGCTGCCTAACCGCATTTCAGGCTGAATTTCTTCGCTTGAATTCGTCTTAAATTCTCTTGATCATATTTCACGTCATACCGGTAGGATAAAATAGTCATATCGAATTGATAAAAAGGATTTGATACTGTTAATTAATCATTTTTGTTAAAAAAGACCAAATTTGTTTACAGTTGTATTACTTCGCGTGTAGCCGTTTTTGAGATATTACGGACACCTACACTTTAGGCCAAGAATATCATCATGGAGATTTCTCAAATCAATATGTTCAGTCGGCCAGAAATGTTAATGTAGCCATAAACCTACTGACTCGATGCTGGTGCCCAGAGATAATCGTTTTTACGGCATCCCCAACCTCATTTTATAAAAATAATAGTTAACAACATTTACTACAATGTTTCTCGCTAACCTCCAGTCGCCTCCAGATTTGATGTATGAATTTCTTTATTCGTTTTAAGGCGCCTAAGGAATAATATTTTCCTTAAACCCTATGCAGTGGTGTTGTGGTTAGGGGGTCGATAGCCCCCTGAATTAGTCTGATTTTTTTTGGAAAAACAGATTGAACGTTTCAAAACAATAGGTTACACCGAATTTTTACTATCTTTTTTGCAAAATTTATCGGAAATTTGTATCTTTGATCACCCTTAAAGTTGTCACCGCGACGCTCTTGAACCCTATGAAAGCATCTCTGTTTATAGGAATCCCAAGACCATTTCTCTGCCACAACATCGTGACCAGGGATGGCGGGGTTGTAGCGGATAACTCCAATCCCCTTCAAGAAAAAATATGTAAATACACATTAAATAGCTTTTTTAAAGAAATTTTGCATTTTTATTTGGATTAGGTATAGGTACGTTATGGTGGCGACCATTCCCGGAGTCCTCACATCCCATGTTATTGGGTGCATCTCCTTTGCGTTTCCAGTTGATAGTTCATTGAAACCGAGACCCCTGTTAGAAGATATTCAACGTTCCAATCTCGAACTACATATTTTTCTCAACGACCGTAACCTCACGTTGCCGCTTTGTTATAGCGATCATTGTTTCAACTGCCCTCATATACCTAATGAAAAATAAATATCTACCCATTGTATGCACAGTTTAAGAGCAGAATACAATTCAACAAAACTGTGCCTTCAATTTAAGTACTAAGTGGCTACAGATTCATATAACTTCGTCAAAGATCTGCAGTTTTGGTTTTGCTCTCTGCCCAAAATTCTTTTCAAGTCTAAGTTTATACAATAGATTTCTTCCAAGGAGCGCACTCTTATCTGCCTTTTGTTTTGTCTGAATGGATATAAAAATTCACAGAAGGCTTATTTTGATTTAGACTGGCAAATCAAGTCGTATTTTAATACAACATTTTGATGAATACACCGTTTTTTACATCAGGCTTATTTACGTGACCCCTGACACTGAAAATAATAGTCAAACCACAAGAGGTCTCGATGTTATTAGTTGGACTTGTCATGCAGTCGCGTCGGTCTGCAGTGCTCTCCTTCTAGACCGGGTCTCCTCTCATCTATCTTTCCTTCTGTAGGTAGACAGCTGGAGTAGGGACAATTCAACAGGAAACAGCAACCAGGTAGCAGTTTACCAGTCAAGAGCTGTGCATGCACGGTATCACCCATCTTCATATTCGTCAAACAGTGGTGGTGTCAGCTCGTTCCCTCAGCATCTACCTGGAGCAGCACAGAATCAGTGTCAAATGGCGAGTGACATGCTAGTACCAAGTGTCCAGCAGCACTTCGGACCAAGCCAAGTTCCCGCAGTTTATCCTGGTACTCACTACCAATCGCCGCCTCATTTAGTCGACTATCATCCACAAGGCACATACAGTGCCGTTCATTATCACAGTTCCAGCCTACCACCATCTCCTAACATTCGATTCCAATCTTGGCCAGGCCGTGAGAATAATTTTCAGAGCTATCACGCGACGTCGCACGGGCAACTCCCTCACAACAGTATGGTGGTAGCAAGCGAAAGTCAAAACGGGCAGACGTTATCTGCGTCCAATAATCAAGAATTCGATGATCTTAACTCTTTCGGAAGTTATGTCTACTCAGGCAGGGCGAAAGGAGATGGAAACTCCCCGGCATTTGCAATGCTTACCAACGTTAAATCAAGTCCTAAAGTGACCAGATCAGATTCTTACAAAAGTTCCAGTGGTAGCAGGGATAGTTTGGACAGTATTTCGACCGAAGGTTTATCAACACCGCGAGAGGTAATTGAATTTCTTACCTTTTCCTTACTTATCTGCCTAACTTAGTTACAAAGAATCAAGAAACGGGAATGCCTTTGTGCCAAGAGATTAACGAGAACCCGCAATCACAGCAAGTAAAGCATTCACACTGAAGAAAAGAAGATTAATTTTTGACTTGAAAACCCATGTTTCCAGAGCGCTTTAAAAACTTACAATTCAAAAATTTTAGAGCTCTTTAACAGGATTGTCACCAAGTTGAAACTGAAAGCTCCAAAAAGTAATCTAGTCCTGGGAAGTCCCTTGTTTTCACCTAAATGTTTTCACCCAATTTTTGCTCATAAAATCATTTAAAAGGTCTCATGTTGCCATCAAAACTATCCAGATTTCGTAAAAACGGCCGCAACTCAAACATGCAGTAATCCAACCAATTTCTTTTAAGCTAAGGCCATGTGAAAGCTTTGATTTATGGACACATGAAAGGTTTGATAATGCAGCTTACGTTTTTCGACAAAAAATAATTTGACACTTTGCCTACAGTCAGCATATTAGAAGTAAATGGTTTATTCAGTCCTGTGTCTAATGGAAAGTGAATAGATCGCGGTCGAAATGAGCTACCGCCGCATAATCTTCAATAGTTGCTAACCACTCATAATTCGTCTGTTATACATTTATTTTGCAAAATAGCACATCAGCTAAGGTTTGTTTCGTAACCTCTTGACCGAAGAGATGTGTCTCAAGTAACGGGACATCTAGGGATCAATTTTTGGGACTCCTCGAGAGCTGTAAATGTTTGCAGTTGGCTTCAAATTTGAGTAGTTGAATTACGTATAGCTGTTGGGCCTGCTGCCAGTCGGACCCTGGGTGCAGAGAACGTCTGAATGATTTAGGGTAACTGGACGACCATTCTGAAGCTTTGATCTGAAGCATGAATTTGTCCGTGGAGAAAAACTACATCACATTTTACCACATTTTCCTAAATCACCGGAAATCTTTTTTTAAAGTTGCAATGTCCTTCCGTAGCTTTTTAAACTATTTTGATCGATAAGTTTTAAGAATGAATCGGCCTTTTTACAAGTATCAGCTGATTCATGGAGAAGAGATGTAATTGCATACCCTAATACAATTGCTTATGGTGCGCACACTTTGCGTCTTATCAAAATAGGAAATGTTTTTTTCTTGCAAAATAGTTATTTATTTTCTGATTCAAAGTATTAATCAAGGTAGATGAATGCAAGAGAATAAAGCATTTTCTTATCAAAAGCGGAAAGGAAAAATGATTCAAAAACCTGAGGCTCGTGAAAGTGCGCAAATTTTGATATCATGCTTAAAAACCCTACTTCTCCTTACTTGACATTTTACGGATCACGGACCCTTTCACCGCAAGATTATGTCTGGTTCAAAATTATTTCCCATATCCCTTATAATAAACGTTTGTTTCTAGGCAGGCGACGACCTCACTATTATGCTTAACATCAAGTACAAATCATGATAACACGAGACCGATCAATCGTCCCATTATTCACTAATACTAAATACCACTTCCATCTTTTTACCTGAGATTTTGTCCGCGAGAGATAATCTTCGAGGGAAATTTAACAACAAAATGTAGCTGCTATGAAAATTGACATAAAAGTTGAAAAAGTTATTTTAGAATTTACGGAAATTTCTCTTGCTGAGTTAATAGCACCGTCATTTTCGGAACTCATGTTTACAAAATATTTATAAAAACGATATCTAAGAGGTTCCTTTGAAGAAAGAGACATTCACGACCTTAAGCTACCACTGGTATTTCCAAAAGAATGGGAATGAACAGACTATCAAATATAGCGATTTTGATGAGAGAGAAAACTTTACAGATCGGCTAGCAAATACTTGTGAATCGTGACTGCAGTGTTAACGAAGTTTGCTAAAAGGCAAAGTTAACGGTGCGGGACTATACTCATTTTTTATAACAAACTGTCTATAACAAACCCCTTAAGATGGCCAAAAAGCTTAAGAAAATTTTATTACTGGTCACGTTCAATCTTACATAATCGAATATTTTAAAGTTGAGTTAGACTTGATTCTTTGTTAATGAGGGACTTATTTCCTGTTAAATTGACAATTGGAAAATAGAATCCGTGAGACTCTCTAGATTTCTTCCCCGTGGTAATACTTTTTATGTTTGTAAAATTAAGCTCTTTAAAACTTGATATTTGAGAGCCTTTTATTAAACTTTAAGCACCAATATCAGCACAAAATGAAATTTGTTTCTTATTAAAAATGCGTATGTACCAAACTAGCGAAGACCTGTCTGGCGTTTATTCGTTCGACCTGGGTGTTGCTATGCGCCTGTCCTCTGAATAGGAAACTACACTCTTTTTTATAAGAAAAAATTTAACTACACTCCAAATTTGTTAAAAGTTTAGAACAAATTGAGAACAAGCTGAGGCTGAGCCACTGTAAAATGCAATTTTGAACAACGTTTTATCTTTAAAACGAGGATTATTAGCCATGTGTGGGTGCTTCTTCGGTAAATATTCAAACATGGCGGCAAATGAAAGTTGTCTCGCGCACTTTGTTGGCAAATGAGGCTTGAACAGCAATTGCACTGCTTATACCCTATAAAATCGAGAACAATCCAGCCTCAGATTTTTGTAAAAATTGAGAACGATCAGCCTGAACTTAAATTTATTGGTCCTTATGAAATGAAACGTGTAGCCAGTAGTGGGTTAGAATAATGCTTTTCCACTTTTAGAGATTAAAATTTCAACACGCGTATGCAAAATTTAAAATTTTAAATGAATTGTTTCCACGGCTCTGCGTTTTCTAACGGTGTATTATTGTGTATCGTCCACTTGACTAAGGTTAAGGAGGGTTATCAAGATTTGATGTCACACAATTCAAGTTAACTTAAAGAAAAAGATCAACCGTGCCAAAAGATTTTGCTAATGTATCACGTAATTCACGCAAAGTTAACAGATAGAAAACCGGTCCAAGTGGCACCGTGACATTTTGCCTTACACTCATTTTTTATAAGAACCAGATAATTTTTGCCGACCCTCGACGCTCTTAACTTTTTGATAATTCTAGGCTCAAATGTTCTTAAAATTTTCCTATTTTTAAGATTGTTTTTTTGCAAATATTTGAGAAGTTATATGCTGTATTCAGTTTCTAAGACGTTTTACTGGGTGAAGTTTTAAAATAAAGCAATGACTGCTAGTGTTTATAGACAAACTCATCAAAGTTTTTTTTGTCAAGAGAATGTCGGTACAGTAGTTGAGTGCTTGCGAATTTCAAAATGCGAATTGTTTTTTTTAAATTCCTCATCTGAAGCTGAGCATGTTCTAGCCTTTTTTATATTTTTTAGGCAAATCGAGCCTCATTGTTCTTATAAAATGTATTCTTATAAAAAAAGAGTGTAAACGCTTAACTGTTAACTTTATTAAGTCGAACTGACGCGGGAGGTTATATAACTAAGGTAGGGAAATTAACTCAACATGCCTTTTTAAACATAGCCAAAGGTTTCAACCTCCCCTATGCAAAATATCCTTTTTAAAACGATATTTTCCCGCAAATGTGACTGGTTGACGGGCGGGACTTACACTGACTTACAACATGAGCCACGAAAGAATTGGCTCATAACGTGTCTTCGGTGCCAATTTATGAGATTGGTATGAAAGTTGCTCAAAAACTAAGTTTTCGAACTCTTGTATTTCATTCTATTTTTGTCAAATCGAAATTCTATTTTATTTTAAGTGTTCATTTAATTTACAACGGTTTTATACTGGTCTGTCATAGAGTATATTATGTCGTATAGGCAGAGCTAAACATGATTTGGTCTTGAGAACAGTAGGGTTCCTAGTTGGCACTCCAGGTTTTAAGCTCAATGTCATCATTAGGCAACTTACCTTACGAGTCTATAAACTTATAGCATTCTGCAAAGTTTTATAATGTGCAGTTTATAAACGGTTAAATTTTAAGAGGTGTTACCAATGATTTGATAGGGGAAAATGCCTTTCGATAAATTTGATATTAAATCTTAACATGTGTCCGGTACAAAGATATCGGTTTTATTTTTCTCTGGCTTTGTGGTAAAACTTTCCTAGTGGTTTTTAGGAGACTTAATGTGGTTTTGCAAGAAGAGCAAACTCTCCTTGTGAGACGTGTGTGTTCACCCAGGAAGCGGCTGCACGAAGGTTAATTGTCACCGGTTGATCTCTCTCTTCTTTATTCTGAAGGAATCCAAATGAAACAGCCTAGTGGTACAAACGGCGTAAAACTGTTTAAGAGTCCTTTCTATAAAAACGTTATTACGAGCTGTCAGGTCATTCCTTCCGTTCATTGGACTATATAAGCCAATAACTTAATTATCAAGCCCTTGGATTCATCAAATGCATCCCCTTCTATGAAAGCTGAGGCAAGGCCTTTCTTTGATTAGATCTCGAGAGTAATAAATTCATTTTGGGAGTTACGGCCGATTTCCATTTGCCATTTTTTGTGCGCGCGGGCGTAGCGCCCAATTCTGAGCATGCGTAATTAAAATCAAGTGGTCTCGATTTTGCGTCCGCTGTGAGCGCCAGAAAGTTGACAGGGTCTCAACTTTTTTGTGCGCTCGGCCACTTGACAGCAGCACTAAGCTACGCATGCTCAGATTTGGGCGCTACGCCCGCGCGCACAAAGTGTCAAATGGAAATCGGCCTTTACGATGTCATCTCTTATCGCGAAAAGAGTTTGGGTTCCTAACCCGCTTATGAGTTTCAAATACCAAGCAACATGCATAAACATAGAACAGCGTTAAACCTGGTATCCAGTCTGATGAATAAGCTTGCAAAATGCCATAAACTCAATTGTTTACCGCAAAGATTAGCTTGGCTGCCTGTCTGGAAATATACCTAGCTGGCTAGGCATCATTGTGCTATTTATAGATGACATCAAGCTGCCCCGCAGTAATAATAATAACAATCCTTTTAAGTCCGATAAATATTGTAAGAACTTCTCGGATGATGCTGGATTAAATCTTGGCTTTTGAATATTTAGCGAATTTACCATCAAACGGAGTAAAATACATAGAACAGGAAACATTGAATAACTAGATACTGTATGCACTGCACAAAGGCCTCATTATGTACCAGCATTGAGCCTCGACTCGACGATAAGCCAAACAAAGCCCACTATAGTTAACTGTGGATATGTCACGCAAGATTTATTGCTGAAGAATTCTAGCTAGACAAAACCGCTAGCTATCGCCTATCGTTTGATCCAGGAGTTGCGTGCTCGCGTTAATAGCGTTGGATCTGCTGCTGAGAAGATATGCGATTGGCACTTTTATTAGATGTTCGGTTACGAATTGAAATCTCATTATTATGCATAAGTTAATTACACTTATAACCAATTTATTGAAAACCCTTAACTGAAGGGCATAGAACATAAGGGCTAGATATGTTTACTTGCTTTTGCAGACTTATTGCTGATGCACAAACAGTGTGGGCAGCATAAATTTGACGTTACAGCAACTAGTAACTCTGGATGTAGCAAAAAACAACATGCATCTCTTAGCAACTTCTCGCAACTTTCTTTCGTCATTTTATCAATTCCTATCTAGTTTAGAAAAAAAGTTCTCGAATTTCAAGAATAAATGGTCTCCACTGCTATCTTTAACTCTATTCATTTGAGATAGAATCCGTCATCATGAACAGTACGTAACAACTGTGTTATAAGTTAAATGGCAGCTCTATTATGTCTGCTCCTTTCCTACTGCTCAATTGGCAAGTTCTCTAAAAGAGATCCTTTAACGTTTGGTGACCTGTGGCCTAAACCGGTGACAAAAGCAAGAATTAACACTTTCAAAGACCTTTAGAGCAGTACAAATATCAACCAAGCTGCCAATATATACATGTATGTATGTATGTGTATGTATATTAAATATTACTATATATATATAACAGTATGAAACAGTATGAAAAGAGAACATAGACACCAGAGGACTCAAACAGCCGGCTTGCAGCACCCCAGGCAGATCTTTGAAGCTTACCTTTGGCCTTACTGACAATAATAGGAATTTTTCTGTACCAGTCTTTCTTTGAATTTGAGACTGAATTGCAGTAAGTTTGCATTAGCTGTTTTCATAGTCAACATCAAACAAAGTTTGAATATTTTGAAGGTAATAGGCCTCTTTCATGCGATGATTAAAAGTATATTAGTGTATCCTCGACATCTTAAGTGTAAAAGCAAAAAGACTTGGTAGATTATTTTTTGAGGGTTTATTCTCTGACATCTGATGTGGCATTGAAAAGTTTTAAGCAATGAAAATTATATTTGATATTTATTAATATTTGTTATTCAAGCATCCAGCTCTCTGCCTTGTGACAATGCTTTGCCACGAACTGTAGCAATTCCTGTCTTGTTAATTGAGGTTGAAAATCCGTAGTATTTTTTGCTATCTTTCTGCTAGGTGGCTTATTGGCTTTTTGGCCAAGAATAAATCTTATTGTTTTGCAATATATATGCGAGTTATATATGCGAGCTGCAGAGGCATTGCAAAAGATTTTTGTCTGAAACAACATGTGTATCTATAACGCTTACTTTCACAACCCAAGCTGAATGAACAAATTACTATTCAGACAGACCATACCAAGTTTAATTGCCATAAAAAACCACTACGGCAAACCTTAATGGCAAATTTGTATTCCACTGTGCATTCACATCACAATTAATTGTGCAGAGAATTGTAGCCGTGACGTTTATACATTAAGCCTTGTTATTTGCATTGTATAATGCAGGAATTTCGTCAGTCTGGAGACTTCCACATAAAAGCTTCTGGATATGGTTAACCCAAGAATTAATACAACCACTGCCCATCGATAAGGCATTTTAAAAAGAACACTCTAGACTGCCCTCTTAACCTGTCTGACTTATTCCCCTTTAGTGCCTTATTGTTCTTTCGTGATATATTTATTCTAATAATCCCAGCCCATTTTTCACATCTACAGTAGCATGTCTTAATTGAACCATAGTTTCATCAAACATTTTTTGATAAAAGCTAGAAATTCAAATATTTAGTGAATTTGTTTCAAAGGAATAGTGTGTGTTACATTTTTCCCTGAGGTCTATGCAATGTGTATGTGTAATACAAAAGTATTTTTAATGAACCCCTCAGCTATGCTAGACAGACCAGACCTCCATGTTTTTGAAGAAATGGGATAATTGGAACGTCCATGTGTATGAACTACCCACTTCGTGAGCCCATCGGTAAAGTTAGCCCTGTCAAGATTCTGTTTTCCAGCAATCCTTTGAGGATTTAAGCTAAATGTTTGTGGTTTGTGGACCTCCATCCGCGCACTTTGAAGAGGGAAAACATTGCCAGTACAAAGGCGCCATAGAGGACGCACAAATTTACCTATACGAAAAAAATTGATTTTTATTTTATCTTTCGAAATGTGTCGTTTGGATTTGCTTTCAGGTTCTTTTTCCATGGTAAAAAAGAGAAAACCAAAAAGACTGTTGGTTTTTGTTTAAGCCTAAAAAGCTATTGAACAATTGCTTAAGTGTTTTAGCCATAAGTGCATGGCGTCAATGTGAGTGATACATGTTACTACTGCGCCTACAGCTACTGAATTATGTTATAAATGAACTTACCTCATTACAGTGTCTCCTGAAACGACTGAAACAACTATGTTCTTTGCCTTGTTTCCTCCTGATAGATATATTGACTGCATATAGAAATATATGAAATTAAACGAAACGAAATTAAACGAAAAACGAAACGTCATTTTTGAACAACAGCGATCAATTTTATCGCTCAGAGATCATCTGCACCTATTCTTTAAATCCTTAAAGGCAACTTCTGGCTCATAGTCGATTTAGAATTTAAAAGTTTGAAAAATTAATGGTGTTCGAATTAAAAAAAATGTTGATTTATCACTTGATAGCAATAGCGTATTTTTTAAGCTTGTTGAAATAATTTCTTATTTTTTAAGCGTTAATAACGAGATAAATTTCAGAAAAGTGAGCATTGTTTTGATCAAATCTTCACATTTTTAACAGCATATCAACAGAGTTTTCATGACCTATGAAAGTGAAAGAGCATGTGTAAATTTTCAGCAGCAACCTTTTTTGGGAACATTTTTCTTAGACAATTGCTCTCAAAGTTCAAACTGTGTAGTATCAAGGTGGCTTGCTTGATACAAACAGAATTACGAATTGACCAACCCCTATTGATGTGCCATATGGACTAAACTGTTTCCACAAAGTTATTTTAGGGTGTGACAAACTGTCTTAGTCTCCATATGTGGATAAAAAGGCATCGTTAATCCTTCATGGCCAAAAAGGACCAAAATTGTAGAATCTGTAGCGTTTAATTTCCCATAGCAGCTACGAGTTTATATCACTTCTCGTCTGACCCTGATTCATTTTCTTACAGATAACGTCAAATGACACGTTACTTAGCCTGAGGTCTGATGATCCTTACAGTTTTCATGGTAAGTAAGTGCTCAAAATCCTCCATAGACTACACATAAATGTTCACATCTATTGCTGTAAAGGCATTACATCTTTACGTAACTTCGAATACTCCTACTCAAACGATAGAGTTAACCAGCCAAGTCCCTGCATGCTAAATATTATCGGATATTTTCTTATACCGAAGTACTTAGCATGCTAATAGATCAAGAGTACTGAAGCACTAACAGGCACTAATTTACAGGTGTCTAGAAGATGTGAAGCCTGGCGGGTTCAGCTTCTCAAAGATGAGACGTTTTTGTCTTCAACTCCAAACTCCAATTTTTATTCAAATCAAACTTCCCGCCAATCTATTTCTGTAAATCATCTACAGTCTCGCTATCAATTAATCTGTTCCCATCAACCCGAGTTTTTAAATCCTTCTTCAAGCGACATAGAGCCTAGCATTGTTTGATCAAAATTTGGTGTAATGTTTTCAGCAATAAGGTTGATTGTAGTGTTACTGTTGTTTTTTACCAGAACCATTTGAAGTATATAGAGTTTGCTTAATTATACAGGATGTAACCCCTAGATTTAGTTACACTGCTCGTTCGTCAATATATTAAACTGCATCATTTATAATTACAGAAGGCATTGCAACATAAATAAACTGCATCTTTACTACGTTCCTCAACAGAAATCAAAAGAGAGCCGGATGATGACTCAGCATTCATGGAAACCCCTGCCTCCTTTTCCTTCCCTGCCAGCGATAATGAGGTTTTCTGTTCTGTTCCTGGCCGGCTGTCATTGCTTAGTTCAAATACAAAGTATAGGGTAACAGTAGGAGAAATTCGGCGAAGAATCAACCATCCGGAATGTCTCAATGCATCGTTACTTGGTGGAGTACTTAGAAGGTGTGTGATTGTTAGTTAGTTATGCTACAGAGAATGTTACTTAGCACTCTAGTCCTATTTGAAAATGCTAAAACTGTATACATTACGTCATATTTAACCAGCAGTGGTGATGTACAAGCACTCTCTATATAATAGCAAAGAAACACGTCATATTTTAGCAAACTGGGGCATAAACATGATAAAGTTAGTAGATACCTGATCCGTCGATATTTCAAAGGTAAAGATCTTTATAAAGTATCTTTGAATTTTACGTTTTCAGATTTCAATGTCAGTTGTAAATAATCTGAAAATACCAAGACCTCGCGACAGCCACTGGCAACGTTTTACCTCAAGTTTTAATGGTTCATGTCACAAAGGTTATCCCTTCTTCTTGGCCTTCATTACGACGGTGACAGCTAAGACCTTCCACAATAATACCATATCGGTTTCGTTTGCTAGAGAAAATCCAATCATTTGATTAGCTCAATCATATGTTTAAACTCTTCTCTTGGTTAATGACGCAAAATTAAATCATTGTTCCTAACCTTACTCCGAGTTCGGTTCAGTTCTGTGGAACAGAGGTCGGGTCAGTTTAGTGAAATTCGCTGTTACGATCAAAGATGAAGTCGTTATAACTCTATAATGCAATTTCTATTGTAATGTTTAAAGTGTATGATTTTTGTTACGCTTATTCGAATGAAAAAAATGAATTGTTTTTTATTTAAAAAGGGGGCGGGGGCGATACATTCAAACCACCTCCAAAATTACCAGCAGACATTTTGAAATATTGAACAAAGAATTTTGTCTTCGAAAATCTTTTACATGTTTAAGCTCCAAACAACACAGGGTCCACGCAACGAATTTAAAAGTGGGAGGCCAAGGCTTCTTTCCCCTTCTACTGCAGCTTTAAAACTACTTTCTGCGCAAAAAAGTGGAGGGCCATGACCACCCCGGCCTCCCGGCGGAGAATGGCTTCCCGGCGGAGAACGGCTTCCCGGCGGAGAACGGCTTCCCGGCGGAGAACGGCCTCCCGGCGGAGAACGGCCTCCCGGCGTGGGCCCTGCAACAGGCACCCTGCTACTTTGGACTGTAACATTGCTACAGCTGACGTGTGTTATTTATATATATAGGTTTGTATTGCCATAAGAACCAGAAAACACTTTTGTTTGTCTCTTGCGAGCAAAATCACCGACAAAATATTTTGTGTACGCCCATCGGTGGTAGAATAGTTGAAATTGAATCCTTTAATCGTTTAGGTTGTTAGATATTTGACCTATATGATTGAAGACCATAAGATTGACTCATAACAGAGATGGCTTGCTTGAGCGACAGGCTTTTGCAATATTAGTAAAAACCATTTCAAAACAACATTCTGCCATCCTACTCATAGTGAGAAGAACTGTGACTCATATTAAATGCGTCACGAGAAATTCCAGTGTACGATCTTTTGTAATGACTCAGAAAATGTTTGTTGCTAGGGCCAAGTCAAAGGATGGTGGTCGTAAATTACGAGAGAAGTTGCAGAGGATGGGTCTGTCGTTACCAGCTGGTCGCAGAAAAGCAGCTAATGTTACTTTGATGACTTCGTTAGTAGAAGGTATGTACTTCAAACCATATACTGGCCACTAACCCATCTATTGTGTATCTGCACCGTGCGACAGAGTTCAGAAAACGCCCTTGATTAAGTTTTGCCCTATTGGCCTTTAGCTTGTATCTTGTATATGAAAGTTTCCTAGAAATGGAATTTAATGAAATCACGAGGTTTGGAAAATAAAAATATCAAGCACAGCAGCAAAGTCCTCCCAAATTATATAATCTTGTCAAGGCCTTCCCCAAAACTACTGCATCGTTGGACAACTTTTCTCTGCCATTGAAGTGAATTTTTAGTTATCACTTAGGTAGATCATCCATGAAGTTGTGGCGAGCAAATATTTTAGTCTTTTAATTGTTTAAATCCTCCATTTTTAAGATAAAATCGAAGTTTTTTGTTAGCTATGCCTATGATTAACTCGTGAAATATATAATAGAACGCCATTTACGTATGCTAGGTATTTCATGCTATCTTTGTTATTTTATTCATTGTCAAATAGAACCTGGGCCTCTTAAAGGCTCTTTGTCCCGACGCATTTCACTGGCCATTTAAATTTCCCATTGATTGTACTATACAATATTGTTACGTATTCACTCGGCTTTTCTCAGTGTTTTTTATCATAAACGCACTGCGAAGGCTATTGTTAACAGCTGATTGACAGGACATAACGTCTTTAAGAAAAGTGATAGCAAGGCATTTTGTTGAAGCTTGGTTTATCGAGTCTACAGTCATCCGATGATTGCAGTGATTATATTTTGCAATGCAATTCTTTAGTATAGCAACTACTTGCCAACTTTCGTAAAGAAGTCTCACTCATATTATTGTTAAGGTTAACCAGTTGTAATGTAGATGTAGATGTTTTATTGTCAACCTCTTTTTAGTGGGCTGATTATGATCAGTCACAGATAACTTCTATTAATCTCCTTAGATTTCCTTATTCAATAAACAGACACTTTGGTTTTCACTTCACTTCCTCCATTAAACTTGATTATAGAGATATTCGATTTTCAACAGCAAGGTTGTGCTAAAGAGTATCTAAATTCTCACCTTCTCCTTGAAGGGAGGCAGCAATTGCTATACGTTAGTCCTCACGATTTCACTTTCATATGGTCTTTCATACTCTCTTCTCCACATATCTTGCTGTCTCCTGCTTCCTTCTCCAGATCTTTGCCAATCTTAAATTTCAATACCTAATTCAGGTCATGCCTTCCTATTGCTCTTTCCCCTGACGCTTCACGGTAAAAGGTGCTTCTTTTACCTGTCTTTGTCTTATAAATGTTACTTTATTTCTCCATAACTTATTTTTTATTCAAGTTTCCCATCTGTCACCTGATATAATCATATTGCCCAAATACTCAAACATCTCAACATGCTGAATTCATTTATAGTTCTCTTAAAACTTAACAATTCTTACAACAACTGATAACCGACTTTCTCCATTTTATTTGTCACTTATCACTATCCAGGAGTTCTAGTTTTTCATTGGCATAACTTAGATCAGTGTAACTAAAAGAAAAACCTTCTTAGCTTCCCATTAATGTTTCCCAAAGTTGTTTGTCTAGTTTTCTCGTCTGTATCGTAATGCATGATGTTATATTTTATCTTTAAAGGAGAAGCTGAGCAAATGGCAGCTCATTTTGATTATCTTTGCGAAGCAGAATTCCCAGGTGCACAGTTAGCTGAGCACGTTGCAAAACAAAGCATAGAATCAACAGACCTTCAGAATAGAAAGAACGCAGTGATTGCAGCCAAGTAAGTTTCCTTGCCCTTTTCATGGCCTTCTTGTCTTAAATCAGTTGTTCGGACTGAGATAAAAGCCTAACAGTCATTATATATTGCACACTTAATGAATGATTTTTTGCTGACACAACAATTTATAAACCATTCCTCTTCTTTGTTTAGATCATACTTTCACATCATGTTCAATCATACTTTCCAGGAAACACTATGTTCTTTTGTTTAAATTACATTAAATTAAAGCCCTTTAAGATTTAATTGACGTGCGTTTCGAAAATGTTTGAAAAATTTGCATAACAGATAGTCGAAGTTAAAATCTCTGTCTGCGGGCGTTGGGAGATATTATTGCAATTGTCTACTAGACATCTAAAAGAGGATGACGTTAGTCTAATCATCTCTCAGTATTTTTTCAGCTAGTTTTGTTAAGCATTAGGCTACAAATTTTGATGTACGGTACGGTGAGACACAAATTCACCTTTTTCAGTGGTAGGGTAGAGTTAAAGAAAACATATGTATTGGATTGTAATATAGAGTTAGAAAGTTCATTGCTCGGTGATAAGTTCTAAGAAAATTTGCTCTCGAACATCAATTCATGCTCCGAAATCAATTCATGAGCCCTTAGTAAATGAGAAGTTGACGATTAATCAACACTGGTTTGAAATTTACTTTGGGATATTGCCAATAACACGTCAAACAGTATATTTGAGCTTGATGATTCGCAGAGCTTTGGAGAAAGATCAGGTTTCTATTTTTCATTAGCATTGAATTGCATTTGGATCAGTATAACTGCCATTGTTTGCTATAAGGTGGTACGATTTGAGAGCAATTAGATGCTTTGTTTGGTTTGGTGTTTTCCAAAATAACTGGCGAGGAATTATTTGGCACGAAATGCTATCTGGCGAGTGGCTACTATGCACAATCTGAGGTTTTGCAGTAGGATTCATGTCTACAAAAATATTCCTGTAAATCCCACGTAAGCCCCTGTGCTTCAATACCCCGCCTTAAGAAATTCAATCCAGCCAGTAAAACTTCAGAAACCCAATGAATCTCAAATTGAAATGCAAATGAAATGTATTTGTGCCTGCAATGCAACTATGGAGATAACATATGATATTGAAAAACAGGTTCCAAGGTAGAATTGCAAAATGCAATTTTAAATGGTGATTTCATTCACAATTGTTTGTTGAAAACCTTTATTCGAGTAAGCTGAGGTTTCTTGTATTTGTTGTGTACCTCCCTGAAGACAATTACCACCCATAAGTGGATTTTTGGCAATTTAAAGGCTTGATTTCCAGTAATCGTAACGTTTATTTTTTCCAGACATCTGACAAAAGAACTCCAAGACATGCTAGTCAGAGATCCCTACCCGACATACTCCTCCGAAGCGACATCAGACCTTCCAGAATCTGTGCTGCGAGGACTGAATAGATTTGGGTTGCTGACCCATGGCTTTGGTTCACCAGCAATCAACGCTTCTTTAAATGCATTTCAATCGTATTTGACAGAACTACTGACAATTTATGACAAGGAAATAGCTCAAACTGGAACGTCAATTGTAAGTAGCAGTGCTCCAAAAATAAGGAAAAAGAGCTAATCGACACAGATTTCCTGCAATGAATAAACGGTTCAAATATCTAGCTCGTTTCACGGGGATTTTCAAATTTTTTCACTCATTACTGCGTTCGGCTATTAGTGTGACCGTATAGCTTTTAGGTTAGGTTGAATTTCGCTGTAAACCTCTTCAGGGAAAACCCAGTGCTTATTTTCTTGGCGTTAACGCGACTAGCGTGGATTATAATTATGTCGAGTATAAGACACTTATTTAGAGAAATCTGGCAATATGAAATTTGTAAATAAATCTCCATGCTTTTATAGCCATGCTCAAGAATTTAAAACTGCTTTGCATCTTCATGTAAACAAAGGAACATGAGTTAATTCTTATAGAAACTGCATCATGTTTTCTCGAGAAAAGCCTAAAGAGGGAAATGAATTACACTAGTTATTTGTTTTTTTGTCCTTTGTTCTATATTTTTTTTAAAAAAATGCAGCAAAATGCGATATTAATTAATCCTTGGATTATGCAAAATACAACAAGCTTACAAGATGAAATATTGAATTCGATTTCAATGTGGAAGTTGCAAAAGAATCTGCTGAACAAAAATGACAAATCTAACTGCTTCAAACCACACGAATTGTTCACATGGTTATTTGAGTCATCGGCTACCAGCAGGCCCATCAGAAGCGTTGGGGGTGGGGTAGGCTAAGATACCGTTTTGCCATTATAGAACTGGTCCGGACACAAGAGAGACACTCGATAAAACGGTTTGGTTGCTTCATAGAGAACGATAGAATAATGCTGACATAGATCTCTTGAGATTTTTAGTCTTGACTAATCGTATTCGAAGCTTTGAAGTTTAACTTTTCACAGTGTATTATCCTAGCATGCGCAAAAGTCATGAAAAATATCTGTTATCAGATAAAGTCGCTTAGTTATTAATACATTTCAATTCTAATTATTGTTTTGTAATTCCGTATGAGAAGCTACTGCAAATTCTTTTTTAAAAACTGTATATTTCATCAACATTGAACAATATCCTATAATATATATATGGGAAATGAAACACAGTACAAATTTTATCCTTTTAGCTAAAACAATTTCAAGTTTCTGTTACAAAATAACCTAAGATGCAAATTTTTCGTTTTTTCGTCGAACATTTTCAAGGGCTTCAAATATCAATGACAATTTTAGGCTCAGTCATCTTCCTGATGTTTTCAGCCTCTTGAGTTAATCGATATCAAAAAAGCTTTTTATCGATTCTGTCAAAAGAAATGCGATATTTCAAGTATATGAAACTGCTTTAGAAACAATTACCTTTATCACTGTATGTCTTTTAAACACTTGGTATGGTTTTTTAATGACGATTTTCGCATTTTAGGCCAACTAACATTAGTTTTCCATCCACTGTGCTCATTTCATAATTTTACACGTGTTATGACCTCCAGTTAGTCAAAACACGTGACTATACTCTTGAGATTTGTTCTATTGTTGATGAAATATGTTCTTTTCTTTCAAGAAACCTGGAAACTAACGTATTGAAGAGTAGGCCTTCAATGAACCAGTATTCCTAATAAAAGGCCTAGGAAGTAATCTTGTTTCAAAGAACATGGGCTTCTACATTAAATGCTTCATTATAATAAATTTAAACAGATGCTTATTCTTAAGATATGCAACCCTATGACAATGTGGAAATGTATTTCCCCAGGATGCCCTAGTACATTTCTTCTGGCTATACCAATTATATTACAGTTGAAACCAGTGTCATTTGTTTTAAATTTGGACGCTGTCTTAATTATTAATGAAAAACTTAAAGTTTTTAACGATTTGACAATGCAAACGCTTATTTATGATTAACATCGGTTTTAAGCCATTCAAGAGTAACCTAATAGGTTGATAAATTTTGAATAGGGAGTTAAAACTTATAGTCAATTGAATTTGAAGGCCATTCCCGTTAACCTCATATATGCAGTGTATGTGCCTACTTGAGTTCTTTTTCAATTTGAGCTCTCTAAGTACGCATACATTTGTTTATTGGTATTGAAGACTGTATACTGACTATTTTTAACATCTGTTACAGAAAAAATTATTTCTCAAACCCAGGGAGTGTTAGCAAAGCAAGGGTAACATATTGTGGTTGAATTTTTATATCATAGTCAAAGGCCTACAATACAAAAGCATTAACGAAGGCTCCCATAGGATATTTTGTTTCCCAGGGAAACAAAGCGTTTGGAGAATTTAATGAGCACATTGTGAATATGGTGTTGTATCAAAATCTGTAAGCCGCAATGGTTTTCCGGTACACCTAATTCTTTCCAAGGTCGGGATTGAATGAAACCTCTATCAAGAAAACTTAATATGCAATAGGGGATCAGTTTTCACCCAAGCATATTCTCTATTAGCCGCTAAATCCACCAGTTTCGATGCTTTTCAAAAAGGTTCTCGAGTTTTACCTATGAATTTGCTTCATACAATTTTAATACGTGCTTTTTTTCAACCGTGCAAGTTTTCGTTGGTCGTCTTGGACCCATTACGGCTTACAGGTTAAAATGGCTCAATATATTGTGTAGCAGACTGCCGCACTCATTCTAGAATATTCCTTAAGTTTTGTATATCTGAACCTGTTTTATTCACGTTTTTATGTGAATTATACAGCATTTGTGCTGACGTATTGCGTGTAAGAAGTATGCAACTTTGCCGTTAAACAGTGTAGAATTGTAAGCTAGTTCAAGTTTACTCTAATGTACTTCCAGTTTTGTAAAACGTAAAGAAACATAGAATTTTGGATTGCGTAGTAAATTTTTAAATGGGAAAATACATGAAAGGTTTTTGCATTGACAATGATGTTGATTTTATTTGTTATCTCTTTACTTCCACATAGTTGTCAAATTTTACTTATATTATTAAGCATTGATTTAGATCAAGTATTTAGTTCTAATTGAATTTTTCGCCAAGCTTGAAGATTTACAAAGAAAATTTGTCATATTTACAGAAATAGCTCAAGAATTTTATGCAGGGCAATACACTGCTTCAAATGTCATTTATAAAATAATTTGGGACAATTCGGTTCAGAAACTTGATGTTATTTTGAGGGATTTTATTCCTGGACGTCTATTAAAGTCAGTTTTTTGTCAGAGGCTGGACTAGCAGGCGTAGAAATTAACCAGGAATCTTCAGAATGATAGTGCATTATTGACAAGTCTGAGGTTGATGTCTGCAGGTCAGATTAATTTTGAATCCATTTAAGAGAGGTTTCGTTGAATTCATGTCTTCGGTTTCGAACCAACCGTAACTATCAGGGGCTTTGTTTTCATATTTGCCGCATTCTGGCAGTTTGTTTCTCAAAAACTTGTTACCTGTTGGCAGTTTGTTACCTGTTTAAGGTAAATAGCCGCATTCTGGCAGTTTGTTTCTCAAAAACTTTAAACGCTGGAAAGATGCAGTAGGACAAATTTTTGTAATTCTCCGCTATCGGAAGGTGTCTGCCATTGGAAGGTGTCTGTCTTCTTTGTAGTCTTAGATGACGACACAACAGGTGCCATGCCACCGGGGGGGGGGGCAGAGGAGCCATGGCCCCCCACTTTTTTGTTAAGCAACTTTATTTCCAAAGAGGCCTTGTTTCGAAGCACTAAATTCAAGCTCGACTTATAGAACTTGGTCCCTCCACCTTAAAATTCGTGATGTGGACCCTGTGAAAAGGGGATTGACCTGGTGAGCTGTGAGAAAATTGCCTGGTATGTCATGAATCTCCAAAGTTGCCACTTATACAAACTTGACCAGACGCATACTCTTCGAGCAATTTATATCAAGGTACCTTTTTATTGGGCAGGAAGAAGTAATGGCAGCAAGAGGAATTGGCAACAAGAGGAATTGGAGAGTAAATGAAAGGTATGTATAAAAACAACAAAAAGCTGAGTCAAAACGAGCAAAACATTTCAAACTAAGGAGAAAGATGCGAACAATAGTTGGATGAGAAAAAGAAATGAAAAATTCCATGGGGAAATTATAATATTTCTTGGTGAAAAGACCACGTCTCTATTTTCCCAATTTTGTTTCCAAGTATGGCCAAACGCAAAGACTCAATAATTTGGCATGGAATAGACGAGTTACAGAATCGAACTAAACCGAACTGATCCGAACTAAATCGAACTGATCCGAACTAAACCGACATGCAATCAAGCCGACCTAAGCTCAAGGGGCAATTCACAATCCAAAAAAAATGGCGTACGATATTTCCATAATAACAAAACGACCTAGAGGGATTTTTTGACAAAGCAAAAAGATTTCACCAAAGTTGTAAGAGATTTTCATTAAGAGATGTACGTGTGATTCGCCCCTCGTCTGTCTATATAGGTGCACTTCAATGCTGCTTAAATTTTGCTGTTATAGAAAAAATGAGAAATATAATCATTGTTTGTTCACCTAGATGGAGGATCATGGAAAAACTTTCAACCAAGCTAAAGTACAGATGACAGAAAAATTTCATAAAATAGAAATATTCTTTATAAAAAAATGTAAAGATTGATGATCTTCGTTTATAATTCAACGCCTTTACAATAAATAAAGGATTAAAAGTGATCCACTTGTTACACAGAGTGCGCATTTTCACTGTCTAAATTTTATAACTGTTTCAATACAATAACGGTTTGGCATTGATCCAAACGGATGATATTAATTTAAGCATATTTGCAGATACTTAATCAGATAGTGTTGGGCTCTGAGAAAAAGGTAAATACTGGAAAAAAATTAAAAAACCCAATCGCAAACCTTAGGACGACAACTAAGGACATGAATATCTTAAACCTGAAATTAAAACGATGGAAAGCGAAGCTGAAAACGTTTTGTACTTATTTTACAACCAATGTTAAGATCTTCAAAGAAACTGACGCATAGTTTTTAGTCCACGATTCATTGAAAACTTGGTGTCAATTCAAGCATAAAAAAATCTAAAAAACCTGGATGAAAAATCCATTCCTCCAGAATGCTTTTGTAGAATAACTTATAAGGTCTGTTGCAAAGATGTTTCCACTTGAAAGGAACGTGAAACTAAAGCCTCTGCACTTCACTGTGAAAGATACTAGCGTTAAAGGTTGCCAATATCCAGCATTGGCAAGGTTAAAAATCTGTCAGAGATCAGGAAATATATGAGACTAGAAGATAGAAATATTTTGGGGAGTGAATTTCAAGAGTCTCCGCATCACTCAGAGCGCGATCTTTAAGAAACACGCTAGGACACTTAGGTACAAAAATCCCAATGATACAACAAAGCAAAGTTTTTTTATACAGCTAATACTTTCAAAAAATTTTGCAGTAGGTTTCCAATATGTTCACACAGTTGCTTAAACTTTACATTTTGTTGTCTAAATCATGTTATTTAGTTGTTACTAGAACCTTTCCTCTTCAAGTTAAAAGAGATAACATAATTCTATAAAATCATATTGATTAGATTTCGAAATTTTAATTTGAATCAATATGTAACTAACGTGTATCATTTTAATAAAACCCAATTGGAAGAACTGACATATCCCAAAGGCAAAAAGGCAGTCTTCTTGACTGGCGAAAAGACCTTGGATTTTGCTCGACGATCTTCCGCCCAGGAAGCATGAATCTAACCACTCCACCAAGGTACCACCTCGCCAGAAAGATGATCCACCAGCTTAACTGAGTCACTTCACAAGCCACAGGACGGGACATTAACGTGAAATGTAACCCAATTTCTTTGTAGAAATTCCTTGGGTTTTGAATTTCTCAACCTGTTTTATTCATGCTTTTAGTTAATTAGCCAACATTTGAGCAGACCATTTGATTAGACCATTTGAATGTAAGAAATACGTAACTCTGTTTTTAAGAAGCAAGAATGCTTATGTAACAGTGCAGAGTAGTAAGATAAGGTAACCTTTAATATGCATTTGGTATAGGGCAAACATTAAGAAGTTTAGCCAAGCTACTGCAGAATGTCTAGATAGAAGAGAGTTCCCAACATAGTTCTTCTTACATCGATGTACCAAAGTTTGAAGGGGTCATTAAAACAGCCACAGAAACCCATATAAGAAATCATCGGAACCAGTTCTACTTTGTTGAGCAAACCTTTTTTATCTTTCGGTAAAGCTAATCTCCCCAGGCATCAGCTCTTTGCTTCTGTTCCATCTTTTTACGATCTGTTTATAAACAAATGGTTAAAACATTTCAATTCTATTGACATTCGGTGTAACCTTATGCTTGGATATAAATAGGATACAGATACGGGTGAAGACTGGATGTAGATGAGATTATAGCATCTTAGTACCTGCAAGATTGGATGTAGATTATATTATGTTTTGTTACTAACAAAATGACATGGGCTTTATCTTGGAACATTCCAGTTTAAAGAACAACGGAACATTGAATTCAAAGCCTAAATACAGGACAGACGGTGTTGAGACCATTTTATCCCACTCCCCAGAGATATCAAAATACAGAAAACAAAGTTTGAATAGGCAGGGTGAGGGTTAGATCTTAAACTGTACATGCATTTTATCTGGCATATTTTTAAGACATGTCTCAACAGCTATCCCTGGGATGGTAGAAGAGCCCAAGCATATTTCTCGCACTAAAACAAAATATCTGATATAATAGAATGGAAGACTAACTTAGACTCAGTGGTACTTTCAGTTATCAATAAAGAAGGTGATGAGATATGGGTCAAAGATTTAAGTCCTAAAACCATTGAAACAAGGGAAAATGTTATTAATTTAAGCAAAGAGGCAGCCAATATCTTAAGCTGGCAAATGGGTGCTTTGTTGTACTTAACAATTATTTCAGGTTGTATACTGGCAACCTTTGAATAAACGGAATTGAATTAAACCACTTTTTAACTTGGAGATGTTTCTGGACGGGGATTCTAGGGGAGGCTTAAATGAGGGTGAAAGCTAATAAACATTATCTGAAAGTCACTACAGCTCTTTTAAAAAGCATTTTTAATTTTTCGCATTCAGTGTGAGAATCAAGAAATTATTGTTGCAAGACAGTATTGAAAACAAAAATTTCTTCGGTTATATCAGTTTTCTTTTTCAGTTGAACATCTTACTTCGGTTAAAGACAATGTAATAAATTCATGTATATAAAAAATGGCATGTTGGAATCGGGGCTTGTTCGAGGGTGGAGCCTTATTGAGAACAGTCACTAAAATAGGCCACCAATGAGGGCTTAAAGGAAGGTGGGGTGGCAAAGTGAGGATTTACTGTTAGCCACTCAGTTTGTCATTAAGCATCCTTCAAAGCATCAAGTTGCACAGTGTCAAGCACGATGACAATGGTCGATTTACAACACCGTATTAAGTGCTTGGTTAGTTAATCCACCAAGGGTTGGAAGGACTCCTCGTACGAGTACTCCAGCTACATGCAGCTTTCATCGTGGTTCCATTAGTTCTTCCACTAAAGCACCGTACAAAAGTATCAACGCATTTACAATCGCAATATTCAAATATAATGAGAAATTTTGAGATTTGCTCGATTTGTAGTTTGGAGTTGACAACATTACTGGGTAAATTCGGCATCTACATATCTTCGTCAGTATCAGTCATAGGATCGCTATTAGATTTTTACCTTAATGACAAGAATCAAATTAGAATTAATGCATAGCTTACCTTTGGCCTCCTTGAGTTTTTGTCTTTCCTTTTCTCGTTGTGCCTTCGAAGTATTGCTTTTGACACCCAGGGCCGACGTTACTAAATTTCTAGCAACAGTGGCGGTCGTTTCTGGTCTTGGTTTGTACGGAAGCAGCATATCTAGTAAAAAGAAAAAGATATTGAAATTATTATACTCTGTGAACTGGTTTTGATACCGTAGTGCTCATTTACTCATACAACCTAAGACATCATAGAATTATAATCCTTGCCAAAACAGTTTGATTGTTTCCCTTGATGGCATGCAAACAGACGAAGCAAGTTCTTTACCAAAATTTTACTAATGCTTCACAAAACAACCTAAACAAAATATCACGGTTGCTTCGCAAAATGTAGACCCAACTCCCTCCCCCCTTCAGTGTTAATTTTTTCAATACCTTCGTCCAGCTTTCACTGAAAATATTTTACCTTCAGCATCAAAATAGCGAGACTGAACAACATTGTTATGGGGGGAGGGTGTTGAAGGGGTTAAACAGCTTTAGCTAAGCGCAAGTCTTCTAACAACTTTGGCAAGAACTGCAGCTTCGAAAGGAAAGGGGAATGCCAGTCCAAACTTCAGTTCTGACAAAGAGGTGAGTAGCTCTGACATATCTGAGTACCCTTTGGGCGCAATTAATCAAAGCTTCAATTGAGGCGATTTGTATTTAGGTAAGGCTTTACTTATGCACACGGAAGGGTTATGACGTTAAAAAGGCCGTCAATCTAAGGGTACTTGGAATCAGTGAACTGACTAACTCAGGTAGATGAGCTTATCTCTCAAAATTCATGTTCCATCACCAACAAAGTTTAAGACCCCGTTTACACTAGCACGGATCCAAATGGATCCGTACCAAAACTAGCACAGATAGGCCTCCCGTTTACACTAGACCTGTGGATCCGTACCCATTTGGGTCTGCTATATGGACCCATTTGGGATCGCTTTCCAAGGTGTACTCATTTGGATCCGTGCTCGTTTAGGTCTAGTGTAAGACCCCGTTTACACTAGCACGGATCTAAATGGATCCGTACCCATTTGGATCCGTTCTAGTGTAAACGGGGTCTAAAATCCAGACGCTATAACCCCTATCCCCTGTTACGCTTGCTAATTAGTCCCTTTCGATCAATGACTAGTACTTTGAATATAAATTAAACACCACAATCTTTTTCAAAGAAACTGACATAGATAGCCTCACCAGCAATTAAAATTCGATAAGCTTGAAAGTACCGAGCACTAAGAAAAACATGATAGCTTTTGGATTATAAAACTTGATAGCTTATGTTGAGAAAAGTTTTTAGTTACCTTTAAAGGATCTGGCTTTCAGCTTTGTGGCTTTCGTTCCTTCAACGATTTGCCGGACTTTCATCTGAATAAAATTCATTTGCATGGCTTGCTGGGCTAGAAACAAAAACTCGCTGATAAAGGCTTCCTTTTTACTTAAATGTGCGTACAAATATGTAAAAGTGGTGGCTGAGAGAAGCGATTCAAGCATCTGTTATAACGATAAACAATATTTCTGTTGTATAAGATCAAAAACAATAAGTTTAATTTGTTTGAAGCTACAGGACCGTAACTACTCTTGTTGTTGTTGTTGTTGTTGTTGTTGCTGTTATTGGGGGCTTGTAACCCTCCAAAAATCATAAATATTTTTTAATTCCTTTGCAAAAGGTAAAGATTAGTCCGGTATTCGATATCAAACGTTGGGGAATGCATTGTTGGGGGCGCATCAGCCTGAGCCCCGGCATTGTGTGTTACTTTGTGGTAGGGGGGCCAGTTCCTTTTCACGTCGCTTTTTACCTCCCTAGTATGCTTCAACTAGATGCCCAATTTTCAGCTGAGTGAACTGAGGGCCGTCCCAATGGTGCCCCCGAATGATTTTTCTTTCTACGGTAATGTAGACTGATATGTGTTGATTTGCTATGTGTTAATTAATCTCGATATTGGTATCTCCGCTATAAAAATGCATACGCCCAATCTTGAATGGGGTTGGGATTGAGGTGCTGTGGTTAAGACCAGGTACTCGGTATATATGCTACCCGCCGTTCGCTTAGACGTTTGTTTCAACACAACTGTCGAGGATGGTAGTATAACAGCCCATGAATAACCAACAAACCCAAGACATATCTTTGTGTCAATTCATCTTGTATGCAATTGACTACAAGGTTTATTAATACCATAGTTGCATTATTTGAAAGTCCCTTGTTTGATTTCAATATCCGCAAAAAATAAAATGAAAAATGGTCAAAAATGGTTTATCCTCTCTCTAAGGATATTGATCGATTGCCACACCGCTTAAGCATGTTTTAAAGTTGGCTACAAACATCAAAGCTTTATTTCAGAATAGAAAGAGAAGCGATTGGTCATCTCGGATAAGAATATATTAATTTAATCGCCACTGTAAGTTTCAAAGAGTGTTAGCCGCAAATTGATACTAAATTGTCCTGCATAACAGATGGTCTGTGACTACAGGCTCGTTTACCGTGAGACTGTCACAAATACATCTACAACAAAAGACCCCGGACGTTTATATTTAAAAGATAACGCCAAATAACATAAAATCAATATGCGAGAGACCGCACGAAGCATATTAAGTAAAATAATCACATTACATGTGAATGAATGGCAACCCAAGGCACTAGAACATCGTTATATGCCCAATTTGTCATCAAAATTTATGGATTGCAACACATATTTTTGTTGCTCGACGACCAGAAAGGCTACGCTCCTCCCCCAAGCGAGGGCGCAACGTCTTTGTAAAAATGAATTTCGTTTAAGTTTTCAGTTGAAAATACAAAGGAATGTCACTAATTCCATTGCATTGGCGATTATAAAAACCAATATGACATCCCATTATGCCTTTGGCTATTCAAGCAACAATGATAGATCGATAAATTCAGCTTCCATCTTTCATGGGTATTCGATAGGATAGGATAGGATAGGATAGGATAGGATAGGATAGGATAGGATAGGATAGGATAGGATAGGATAGGATAGGATAGGATAGGATAGGATAGGATAGGATAGGATAGGATAGGATAGGATATGATAGGATAGGATAGGGTCGGATAGGATAGGATAGGATAGAGTAGGAAAGGATAGGATCGGATGGGATGGGATAGGATCGGACGGGATGGGATAGGATAGGATAGGATTAGGATAGGATGGGATAGGATTAGGATAGGATAGGATCGGATGGGATAGGATTAGGATAGGATAGGATGGGATGGGATGGGATGGGATGGGATAGGATAGGATAGGATAAGAAGGGATGGCATTAGTGGCGGACACTTGGTCAAATATTGGGGGGGGGGCAAGCCTATTGTTTTAATAAGATGACGTCACATTTCCCATTGTTCTCTAAAGTATTGGAGGGCAGTCGCCCCCCCTCGCCCCCCCAAGTGTCCGCCACTGGATGGGATAGGATTAGGATACGATAGGATAAGATAGGATAAGATAGGATAGCAAAGCATAGCATACGATAGCATAGCATAGCATAACATAGCAAAGCATGACAAAATAAAACATTACATTACATGACGTAAATTAACAAGAGAAAAACAACATAGGAAAGCCAACTGAAAGCCATACAACTTAAGGAGATACCAACGGATAACATGACACGACGTAGAAACGCAATAGGCCGGCAACTACAACGTCTGTTTAGATTTCCATCACAAATTGAGGTTATTTGACGAATCTATAATGACGTTATTTAGCACTTACCTTGAAATGTGCTGGAGAATATCCCAATAGCATGCGTGTCATCAACCCATTTAATGTCAAAATCTTTAAGCCTAAAACGAAAAATTTGGGCTTAAGGATCCGATATCAAAGATGCGTACAAATAAATTTATCCAAATGTAATTTTTTTAATCGTAACACAACCAGAAGATGGACTTCTTTAGAGGCATGGGAAACAAGCCACTTACCCAGCTGTTTGAAGAGCCAAAGAAATATCTACGGTTTTCAAACTGGGTGAGAAATCATATATCTCCACGAGATGGCTGTAGTCTAAGAAGAAAACAGACATTGTAAAAAAACATTTAAAAAAGTGAGATGGTGGAGAAACTAAAGACAAATTTTTTAACTTAACTAAGGGCACTGATAATTACTCGACACTGGATCAGTATACAATCTTCGATGCATTTGTATTTTTTGTCACTCGGCAACAATTTTCGTCTTATTACTGGACTTTAGAGTTCCTTAATTGATATTTTATGGAATAAGCGTTTATTTTATAGAATCCCGAAGCCACGTGTGTGGACAGACAAATCTATTAGTTTGCAAAGCAAATTTCATCTGATACAAAAATCTTTTATACATTTTTACGCAAGGCAAATGAAATTTGAGTATCTAAATACTAAAGTTCAATATAATGGCTTCTCGGCATCTACGATAGAATCAAAAGCTGATTTGATTGAACGTTAAACAACATGCACTGTAAAGGGGGGGGGGAAGGGGGATCCGCAAGTCCGATATTTTAAAAAACACTGTTTAAGGCAGAAGCTATATATAAAAATAAGATGAACCTCCTAGTACGTTGCTGGAAAAAGTGGCAGGGTACACATGCAAAGAAAAAAGTGCCAAAAATGACACTTTAATATCTCGCTGAACGGTCTTCAGGCAAGTTTCAGATTGACGATTAGAAAGATTTCTTATTGCAACTTTCCACACATTCGTGTAGTTATCAACGTATAAAGATAAGACATACATTTGGAATTGAAGCTTTAATTTTCCGTGCTACTTTGAACTTTGCAGTTCCAGTAACTTACTTGCTTTACTGCACATGCAAATCACTCAATCAAACACCATATTTTCCTTTGTAGCAATGCAACTTTCTTTACAGGGGGAGAGGGCTATGGTCGACTACGGAATCTTAGTTGCGTAAGGTACTTGGCAACAATTGCACCTTATCACAAAACAAAACGAAACGAACAAAACGAAATGTACTTTGTGTTTGTAACGTCGACTGATAAAAGAAGAGTATTGGAAATGGGAAAACACTCCTCTGTAGAAGGCACAATCATACAGAAATTTTAGAAGGGTATGATGAAAACAGACGTAGAAATTGAAAGAGACAAGACATTAGCTTAAATCAAATGAAAGTATTGATGGCTATTTACCGTTTGCGTCTAACTGTACAGTCTGAGGCTCAAAGCTGTAGTAATCTATCTCTGGTTTTTCTGCCACCAGGACTATTGGGTCGCTGATTCCAGTTAGCTTTTTAAGCTATGAATAACAAAAGAACATTAAAACAATCAGCATAAGAAATGTAAGCACTCGATGGCTAAGGTGACTCGCCATTTCTTATCGTCATCCATATGATTTTCGGCTAAAAGAAATGACAGGAATTGACTGTCTATTCAGTCAAAAACCTTGAGTAAATCTATAGACTAATAGATAAATTACTGGGTATAAAGCGTATACCTTATCGGAGAAAAAGAAATCCGGTTAAAGGATAGTTGAGGAAACGCTAAAACTTACCTCGTCCAGTGCGTCTTCCTTTAAACAGTCACCTTCTTCACTCCATTTCAACTCCCAGTCGTCATCACTGCCTGCCATGTCGTCATCGGTCTTCTTCACTTGATCCTCTGTCTCTGGCTTTTCTCGCTCCACTTTTGAAGGACTCTCAGTCTTTGTCTCAACCTTTTTCTGCTTGACTTTATTCGGTTTCCTGGCTACCTTCATTTTACGAGCACCCGATTTACTTTTTTGAAAACTATCTCCAGAGACCTTTGAATCCTTGTGCTTATCAATAACATCTTTCTGGACACATTCGCCATCATCACCATTTCCAGAAGCTCCAGTTGATTTTGTTGATCCAGAAGGAACAGTTGCATTACCATCGTGTACTAGGACGGCACTATCGCTTTCAGATTTGCAATTGTCAATTTTAGGAAAAACATCATTTTTGTGTACAGATCTAGCACTATCGATTAAAGCAATGGACTTGTCATCTGGTATTAATGGTGGCAAAGGGTTTCTATCTTCAGAAACGTCTTGAGTATATTTACTCAAACGTGGACCGAGGTTTTCCAAGACATTTCGCAGAATATCACGACACAGCTGTTCAGAGAAGCCGTCTTTCAAGCAAGCAACATCTTCTGCAGTATTTTCTTCCAACAATTCACAGGAGACATTATCTTGATCTTTTTCCAGTACTTCATTGTCAATACACGAAGTGGTCCCGAAATTATTCAAGGAAGTGGTCCCGAAATTGTTTGGATCTTTACAAGTGAAATTTTCCTCATCCTCAGATCTATTAACAGCAAATGTCTTCGAGCTGTTTGGTTCCACCTTGGAACCGAATGAAGGTGATGGGTGGTGATTAGCATCTACATTACACTGGCCCTCAAACAACTGATTTGAATTTTTTATGACACAAGGGTCTTTCTGGCGCTCTTCTTTCTCTGAAATCTCATCGCCAAACGTAGAAGCCGGAAAATCAGAAACAGTAACAGCATCTGGAGCGCAGGTTTCAAGTTTAGCGGTTGAATTCCTTCCTTCGTCTATATTTTCAAGGATAGCGTCATTTTTCGCCACCATATGACATTCAAGATCCACTCTATTCGCAGGGCACTTCGCAGCGCAAGTCTTTGTTAACGAGCATACTTTATTTTCACTTTGTGCTACGTCATATTGTGCATTAACCTCATTGTGTGCTTGGTTAAAAGACAGCGATTTGCTTTTCTTAGTAGAAACTTTTGGTGAAGAGCCACGAGTAGTTGGTGTTTTTCTGTGTCTTGGTACGTAAAGCTGTTGGTCTGGTTTTCTTGGGGTCACTCTGCGGAGACAAAAACTATTAAAGACTGAGGAATTTTCAAAAGATCTTGTGGGTTGCAAAATTCGAAATCAATCAAAGAACCTCTTCTATTTGCTATTAAGTTTTTTAATAAACTAAACAGAAATTCAAAGTGCTGAATAATGTTTGTGCAGTGGGCTTTTGGGATAAAAAGTGTTGGAATTAATCTGTGGAATTAAATGTGTGTTGATGGAAGAACCCAAGAAATACAAACAGGCCTATAAAAATAACAAGCCTTTTGGCATGACAAACAGGGTAGCTGTATTTCAATATTTGATTTTTCTTATAATTTGGAGGGTAAACGAAACAAACTTTTAACAAAAATCACGAAAAAGTGTAGTTGTTTGCGGCATATTTAGATGTATCTAGAGGTAACATAGCAAGAGAGAATCATAAAAAATGTTAACTGATTAAGTATTATCTGTCACATCAACAATGATGTTTATGTGGGGATAAAGGGTATTGGAAATAGATAACCAATGGGGTGTCCCCCACTTTGATGCATTTTGATGCACTAAAATTTCTCAAGTAATTCATTTTGTTTACTTGACAACTACCGTTTGGTTTTCTTGTCTTCATCCATGCAGCTCTTCAGAAAACACTTTGTTCTATCTTTATAAAATGTAGTTGTATATGAAATGCTTGCTCTGGGTACCCATCTGAAAAAGACACATTTAGTCGCGAGTGTAAATGGCATTAGATGGTACTTTACAATCATGGAGCAAGGAAATGTCAACATGGTTACTTAATTTTCATATTATCTCAAAACTGCGCTTATTCTTATCATAACGTTTAGTATATTGCCATAACGATTATTTTCAACCTACCAAATTCTGCCATGTGATAGCTACGTTATCACAATAAACAAATATTTTAAAACTTTTTGCCTACAATAATTCTAAAATTTTAAAACTACAACAAAAAGCTGCAAAAACACTATTACAGCATTTTAAATTACGTCTAAAATGGACTGTCTTTATGGTAAAGCAAATAAATGAGGAACATTTCATGCTTGTGGTAGCAGCCAGACAAAATTAATTTTTGTCTTTATCAAGATTACATGAAAGTTGATATATATGAGTTTAAAAAAAATGTTACACCATATAAATTACCAAAGTTAAGACATATGCATGACTGAAATGACATGCTACTAAAAATACAGGGCAAAAATACTACAAGAATGAAAACGTTTCAAGTAAAGGATTTTTCATCTTAAAGAGAGCCACTTGGAGCTGGCTCAGCTCATAGCATCAAACTACCATTCCTGCACAAGTGAAATCTTTAAATCAAAACAAAAAGCTTTCTACAGTTAAAATTATGTAATTTCCATGGCTTTCCTTATTATTAGGTTTTTTTAAGTATTAGCTTGAATCCCTTGCATAAGCAAAAGGACTAACGTTTGACTGAAACAAAGGTCTACTAACTGCATAAGTGTTTAATTTAGCTCCAGCAACTCACTTGGGGCTCAAAGAAAAGCAATGTGCATCTGCATCATTTTGACCTGGCTCAAATTTGCATGCTTAAATGACTAGAAGGATTGCAAGCTTGGCACAATGTGTGAAATGCAGACTCACTAAAAGAAAGACTGATGTACTTGGCTGTTTTCCCTTTAAACAGGAGACAAACAAGGCTTCTCACAATGAGCAATTAAAAGCTGATAGACAAGGCTGTGTTGCCAAACTTTCACCCAGAGTGGGGAGAGTTGCCAGCTCTCAGTAATTCCAGGCGTAGAAATCACGAGGTGTGGTCTCATTGAGAGGAAGGACCAGGACACTGCTCGATAGGCATAGCTTCTCAGTGTCCTAAAAACTACCTGCGGATGCTAGGTAGCAACAAATTCAAATACAAATACAAATGCTGCTCAAATGACTAAGAGATAAAATTCAATTTTATTGTTTCAAAATGTAAATATAAAAAAGGCTGTTGATATTGTTTTGAAATAAAAGGAATGGAGAGGAATTTATTTAGCATCTGAAAACATAAAATCATATTATCACAATACAACATAATAATCAGTCTTTGTAATATGAGGCGTTCAATCGCACAGGCATGCCTCCAAACACGCCCTGATTATCCAAGGTGTGCAAACCATCCCACACGCAAAACAAAGAAATTGCCATTAAACATAATTTATGTTTCGAAGATTTCTAAAGCAGATAATGGTGGGATTTCTAAAGTAAATCAAAGTCGCAGAATTCAAAGGCAGTTCTGTCATTTTCCAAAGTATTGTTAAAGTATTCCCATACGGGATATGGACTGACGGAGAAAGATAAAATATCTTGAAAAGGGCAACAGTGCTCTATCTTTTGAAAAGCAGAAAGCTTGATAGTGGCATTGGTATGTCGAGGAAACCTAAGCTAGAGAAAGAGGGGGAAACTGAAGAAAGCTCTTAGAAAGAAGAGACGATGACTGTACTGTTTTTTAATTATTTCAAACTGTTATTAAATGATTTTCAAGATTAATAGCTGTAAAAGCTTGTTTTTGGGTTAAAAAAAGTGTGTTTATTTCAACCTTTGTGTCATTTTCTACCCATGGCTTCTAATTTGATTGTTCGCTCAATTCCATATTGTTATGAAAGAAACACCAATCAAATGGTATAAAGAGTTTTTTGAGAATATATGTTATGATCTCCACTTTGTTAACAGTGATACTGCATGGCCATTTCTTGACAATGAATGGTAACTTCTATGAGCAACTGAAATTTTTTCAACCCAGATATCTTTAAATGATAACAGAAAGATTATATTATCACATCCTAAAAAATGTATTAACTAATTCAATTTAACATCTTTAAAGAAGAATAAGAACAGTTTCTCTGTCAATTTCCTTGGTTTCTGTTCTGTTTGTAACACAAAAGGTCTTTTTGAAACCAGCACCCTATAGTTCTTGACAACAGGATGATAAACGACCAATAAAAAAGCAGTCCACATGGCAAGCCATTGCATGCACAAAGTAGTCAAGAGGTGCCAAACGATGATTCAAGATAACTTTGATGAAACTTAAATCACCTTCTCAAATGACTGCAACATTATGTTTTATAGGACTTACACACAAGATTTAAAACCAATTTATTGATTTAAAACCAAACCAATAACCTCTGATGACATTTTCTACTGGATTTTATCCAGTTTCTTGGATTTTTTTTTTTACACAGTCTTAAAAAGTAAATTTTACAAGAACAAGATTACAAACTAGACGATGCCAATGGGAGCATGATAGGCATGGCTATCTGTTGACCTTAACAAAAAACAAAACAGTAGCACCAAAGGCTATACCAAAATCCGTTTCTTGGAGTACCAACTTAGAAGCAACCTGCTCTATACACCAAATAGTGGGTATAGCTCAGCCTATGAAGTATGAAGCACTTTATGACAGAAGTTGTGATTTGTTATCATGAAAATATAAAATGCAACCTATAGAAAAACGGCCTAAGAACTGGTCAAATGATACTGTATTACAATAGAAATGATAAAATATTATACCCAGAGGTGTTGTGCCATGGAAGCTCAGACCCCATTGTTAATGGCAAAGAGAGCCAATTTCTATATTTGCTATTGCTTTTTACAACATTTTTTGCTATAGCCTTCTTTGTTTTTACCATAGCTCTACATCCCTGAGCATATCATATAGGCCTTCTGTTCAGATGGAAACATTAATGGCTAGGATATGAAATGACAACAGTGCTGTGTTCTGTGTAAAACACTTTATGTTTGGATACGATTTGACAAGGAGGCTACTTTTTGTTTTACAATGATGAAAAAGTCTAATTAAAGCCTCCTTATCCTGGCCCACAAAGCCATTTCAGATGATTATGAAAGAGTGTTTCAAATTATGAGGGCCAAAAAAACATGAATTGGATAAATGGAAAATTCTAAACATCTTTCAAGGGTTAATGTTTTTTTTTCATAATCTTGTGCTTTTAGGTTTCACATTGAATTTCTTATTTAACATTCCTCCCAAGCATGCTTTCAAGGAAATTTTATTTAGAGCAACGTAATAGACTGGGCAGTGCACACCTTGAGTTCCTTAGGAGCTTCTTTTATGGAGCACCTTCATTTTGCTGAGAACAAGGCCTAACTGTTTGCTTGCAGAGTCTACACATGACAGCTACAACTTCTACAGCTTTTTTAATCTTACACATTTTCTATATCATTTTCTGGGTACTTGCATCAGTAAACAAAGACAATTGTCAATATTTCTATTTTTATTCCAGTAGTTAGACCAGGGAAGTTTATTTTCTTTCTCTTTTTCTAAATTTTTTATGCCAAGCAGCTAGTCATATTGGTGGACTTTCAACAAATTCACGAGCTCTTGCCATTTTCAAAATTGAAATCTTTCTTAATTTTTCAGAGTACTGAAATTTCTAAATTTTTTCTGACTGCCTAAGACTTACTTTCAACAGAGTTTTCCCCTTTTTACAAATTCCTTATCTGGTCTTGACTTTTTGCGTTGTTATTATTGGTAGCCTGTAATTGTTCAAAATATTGTTTTATATTTTGTGAATCAGTATATCTAATTAATAGGCTCACCCTTAGTCAGTAATTTCTAGCTACAGCTTGTTATTACGACCTTGAGTTTCCTTCACTGATCATTCTTTTCTTACTTTGTTTTTCTATATATATATATATCTATTTGGATGTACCTTTCATAAAAGGACAATTCAATTCCATATACCCTAACAGCTGGAACACTGTACGGCAGATTCTGACAAAATCTTTGGTGTGCACGAGCAAACCTTCAAGTGTGCACTTTGGTATAAACAAGTTAGTGTACATTAGTGCAAACAAGTCCCAGATTGGAATTTTTGCCTTACACGGGGGATAAATCTCCAGCGCATATCAACTATCAGTGGCAGTTGCAGTCGCGCAATTTCTATTAAAATGATTCATCAAGCTGCGATGATTCATCCAGCTGTTTTTCTCTGAACCGTATATCCAAAGGTTACATACTGTATTTTAATTGAAATTAGTCTCAGCCACACAAAAATTTTATCTGTACTATTTGCAAATGTGCAATTTTTCATGGACATGAAACAGATCCCCTGCGCATCTTTCAAAGATTCCAATCTGGCAAACAACTGTTCTAGAGCTTGAGGATATCAATTTAGAAGCGAAAACAAACGAAGATAAGAAAATGTACATGGCTGATAGTTTTTGCATCAGAACAGAGCAAGATGAGGTCGGCAAAATAATGTTTGCAGCTCTGATAGTACCAGTACCCACAGGGTAGCATTTGCCATACTCTGCAGTCTGGCCTACTAACAAGATGATGCATAGATGGTGAAAAGGGATATTGTTTGTTTACCTCGAGCAGTCTTGATTCTGGTAAACAGCAGTTCGTCTCTCATTACTACCTCCTATAGAAACTGTTGAAAATCTTTGTAGCGAGCCACTTAACCAATTGTGAATCAAAAACCTGCCTCTTGGTGTAAATGGAGGAAAGACCAAAACTGTCCTTCGCGAATCTCTCACTGGCAAACGTGATAAATAGACTTTGAATTTCTCTATTTGATCTTTAACATATTCTCCGAATGTTATGTCGTCAGTTGAGAGATATGTACCGTAAAATTCGCATCTATCAAATGAGGTATCCAGCTTCAAAATTGAGTGAGGATTTGCTGCTTATTCCTTCATTATTGTGTTAGGCCCTTTTCGGATTTAGGACCCAGACCCTTTTTTGTTATTTCTGTTTCTTCCCCATTTATGGGAATAAGTTCTATGTAATATGTTCTTATAAGAAGTAAACGAAACGCAAAGGAATTAATATAGAGTTGGACCTCACTACAACTCAGACATAAAGTTAGGTTTTATATGACATCAAACAAAGAGATCGAATAAAAATTAGAATTTGAAATAAAAATGAAATGAAATGGATTGAAGTTTGAAATTAATAATTCATGACCGTCGAAAGCTGTAGCTTCCTAAAATTGCACAATAGGTTTTAAAACGTTTCAAACATATTATTAAACGGGGAACAACAGATATCAGATGTTTTCTTCAGGGCTTTAAGTATTTAGAGGGGTATGACACATGTGTCACAAGGGTCCGTTGGAAAATGAGGAGGTTTTTGCAATCTTAGAGAACTTTGTTGGAAAATTTTTAAACTTCTCAGCGACAAAGGATCACTTGCCAACTTTGCCGAAAGTAACACCTGGACAACCCTGTTTGGAAACCCCTTCCACCCTAAAAACTGTTTCGGAAATTTGAAAGGGGGTTTATGTTTTAACCATTGGCAAATAGTTGATCACAGAGCTAGAACGAGTAAAGTAAACCAATAGAAGTTTGACAGTCACGGATGGTCATCTGACTACCTGCAAACATTCGCCCTCTTGTTTAGTTATTTTTTAACACCTTATGACCTACGATATTGTAAAATTTCACTTCTAAAAAACCTTATCAAAGGCCTTCTTTCATGGTTTATATTTCCACTATTAACAGCTTTTGCAATCTGGGTCAAAGGACTTGGGCTGAATCCAAGGATTTAATGGATTGTTTAATAGCCAAATTACGTTTTACTGTGATCGGTTGTTCGGAACTAGCAAATGGTTTAGAACTACTTTAGAGCATGTGTTAGTTAGCCAACAAGCAATGACGAATAAATGCGAAGACACAAGGTGCTATACTTGATTCCTGACATGAAGCCAGGGGCGTCGCGACCGGGGGGCGTGGAGGGGTGTCGGGGGTGTCACATTCCCCCAATAGTATCTCAATAGGAAATTTCAGGTAAAATCCGCTTGGTGGAAGAAACGCTTCAGGTTTTTCAGAGACTTTCATGTCAAAAAATCAATAAAGGATCAATCAAAGGTAGTTGCTCCGTTGGTTGAATATGATATTCCTTGATATGAATGAAGGTAAACAAACTAATGATTTGAAGATTTGAAGATTGCTTGTTTGCAATAAATCCAAAAATCCAGGCCTTCTTAAGGTAAAACTGTACCTTGTGTCCATTTCTCCTAAAGTTTCTCAGAAGAGGCGTCAACTGCAATTCACTATGAGCTTCAGATTTTTCTTAACATGCTAAGATGGAAAGAGGAATCTAAATTGACAACCAGTGCTGCTTCTTACCTAGCATTAGAAGTAACTGAAAACCTGGTATTTTCAAGACCACGGCGAAATGGTGTTTTTACCTGCTGTTAAAATTTTTTGCAAAAAAATAATAATTTTCAATAGGATTAGGAGGATTGCTTTAGTTAAATCTGCTTAAAAGAGTGCATTTTCCAGGGAACTAGAAGCATCAAAATTCGAAAATTACCTGCCTCAGGTAATAACTATATCCTTTGCTTGTCCCGATATAGAGATTTGACAAAACTATTAGGAAAGTTCGTTATTATCGTAAAAAAATGAGAGTAGCGAATTATATACAGAGTTAAATTGACAAAATGTATTGCAGAGGTTTGTGACAGCAGCTAAAGAAGTTCAGGCAATAATTTTTTAATCAGGTAATTTGTAGTCCACCCATCCCCCCCCCCAACGAGGCTTGCCTCGCGACGGCCCTTCATGAAGCCAACAATCGGGTGATTTTGCCCCCTTGCCAGGCATGCCAAAGCCAGGGATCTGGATGGGCTGGAGCTCCCTCCCCATTTTTTTATGTGGCATCAAGGTCGTGGCATCAAAGATAAAAAGTGACAAACTACGCAAGCACCCCTGGTTTGTCCCAGCACTGTTTTGGGTGTGATATTTTTTATCCAAAAAAACAGTATTTTCATTCAAAAACACTAATTTAAAATAAATCTCAAATCAAATTCAAGCCCTACATTGGACATAGGAAGTTACGAAAGTATTGAGTGAGTTGATCCTCTTGATTCCGATGAGACGCACTTTGCGATTTCAAGATCTATTCAAGCTTTCAGAATACTTCTAAATTTTTTTATTAAAAAAATCCTTACCTGAAATGCTTTCGAATTTTGTTTTAAATACTAGATTACATCGTTGCACTGAAAGGTCTTCAAGTCTTTAATTTTAGTGTTTCGTAGAATCGGACATTTTAGTTGAAATTTATTCCTGCAAAATCTATATCAGTGACCTAGACCTATACTTAGTGCCTTCTTAAGTTAGAAACAACTTCAAACACGACTCACTGAAAGAGTACCTGCTATGCCAGACTTGTTGCTTTCTATACCTTTAGCTCAAACTGTATTTATCATAACTAGGGTATAAGGTTATTATCTAGTTCTGAGTTACTATGTGGAATGGGTTTTGTTAATAAAGAAATTGGAAATGAAAATGCATTCCTTCTATTCCTTCGTAAAAAGTCCCGGTACTAAATATATTATAGCAAAGTTCTGCTTCAGGTTGAAAAATTGATCTCCTATGTGCCAGGGTATTCTTTCACTCGCACTACTTAGAGGCATGAAAAAATATTGACTATGCACAGTTTTTGTCTGTCTGTACTGTTTCGATGAATCTCTATCTGAGTTAGAACGGAATGGGAATGCTGCTCCATCTTATAAAGAGTAGGCCTAATCAGGAAAATATTCATATAAAAGTTACAAAAATGTAATTAAAGTGCGAAATGAAAATACAGACCAAATACAGAGCAAAACATGTAATGGCACGTTTGGTAACCAAATGGTGCCGTGACCTGACGTAATATAATGGTTTTCATATACTTAATGTTTATCTGTGTCAGTCATTGCAAAATTAAAATAGACACGTTGCTTCAACAAAGATCGCTGACTGTACCGTTTTCTGTCAAACTATTTCGGGAGTAGAAGCGCCCTCAGCGAATGAATCAGTGATGTAATCAGCTAGTTTTTCTTGTTCCTCCTGTGCTTTTCTTGCTCTGGCTCTTCTACAAAATGCAAAAAAACAAATCAAAATCAAAAGAGGTTCCTTTGCACACGTTGTAGGGGTGTATGACGTTCTTGAGAAAGACGGTAATTTTAGCGGGCAAGCCAGATCATAGACAAACAATTCAATTCAACAAATCCATATTTTCCAATGAAACAGCGCTTCACCATCAATAAATTCTTTGCTGCTTGAATACGAGAATTTAATTGCAAACAGAGAAGAACTAAATAAATAGACTAAATAGGAAAAGAGAAGAGTGCCAAAAAAGTGAGCCAAATGAGAAGGAAGTACCAAGAGCACCGAAACAGGACAAAAATTATCAATCGGAAGGGTACAGAAAGATGAAGAAAACAAGAAGAATATTCACTGTCGATTAATATTTCATTTATTGTCTATTAATTTCTCCCTTTAATATAGAGCACAGTGTTTCAAAATCAAACCAAATATTCCAAAATAGGGGCATAAACTTATATAATCCAAGCCAAAATCATTTCAGTTTATTGTATTAGGCAATGTTTATTACAATAGGCTGTGCTGTAAAATCGAGAGTATCTGGTCGAGAAAATGACTTGAAAGAGGCGAGAAAAAATTGCAAAATTCAGCTACAAAAATAACAAAGAGGATTGAATTGGAACCAGTTTTTTCCAACATCATAATCAATAAAATTACAAATTTTACTGCCAAAGACAGGCCGAAAGAACTAGAGACAAGGCCAATTTGTTGAACTTAAAGGATTGTAATATACAAAAAGTTGGAAAAAAAAGTATAGATTGAAATAGATCAAAGTGTCTCAAAATAATTGACTTAGCTAAACAAGACTTGGCATGCTAAGAAAAAAATTAATTAGAATTCATTTTTAGGAACTTATGAAACCTAGAAGGATTACAGAATCAATAACTTGTCGTTTATCTTTTTATCACTTGTCTAATCTTTATGGCATATTTCCAAATTGGGCTATCTATACGAAGTCAACTACCAGTCTTAATCTTAACATTGTAAGGGCATGCTACTATTTTTCAAAATGAGCGCTCACCCTAAAATGAGGACAACCAATACTTAGATGAACACGCCTTCCCTCAATGAAAGCAAACAATCTTTAAATAGCATTTCGAACCATTGAATAAAGACATCCTCCCCTCCTCCACGATGCAGATGGGCATCACCCTTATTAATATTTGGTCTAGATGTTTTATTTGTTCAGCTTGGAATGTTTGTGATAGGCCGCAAGGGCATGTAGTTAAGCCCACACCGGGAAAAATAAAGGAGGGGCTAAAAACGACAGAGAGTAGGATCAAGTTTAATGAATGCTTTTAAATAAGACAGTTCATTAGGATATGAGAAGCAATAAGAGAGTGCAATGTTAAAACGCTCAAAAGCATTTTTTGGGGGGGGGGGGGGGAGTAGGTTATGGGACAGAGCTCGTGAATTTGGCAGACTTACAGATCTTCTAGGAGCAATTTTTATGGAAGTTAAATTAGTAGAAGCTGACTCCGAGTGTGTTAAAGATTTAAATATACGGCTGTCATTATTGGTATCCTGTTTCCAAGAAGTGGCAATAAATCCGTGTGTGCAGTGCCATGGAGAGATAAACTATGTGGTGCATCAAGTTGATTTGGTTAAATCATATGCAGCTACAACAATAGCTGATATGGCACTAAAAAGAGAAGATGTTCAAAACTGGGCCATCTGCAAAAAATTAAAACTTATCCCTCAATTCTGACTGCTGAATGACATGTAATTTTGACTTTCCGTTTACTAAGAACACACAGAAGACATTTTCCCAAAAAGGAGTAAAACCTGAAACTCATTATCAATTTTATCTGACCAACCTAAGTTGACAGAGTAGACGTAAACGCCTCATGACTAAATGGCCATTATTGAATTCATTATTTATCAAAATTTTTCAATACTGCTGAGATGTCTTCTTGCAGAAAATGAACTTTTATCATCTGATAAAAGATGAAAATTCATTTAGAGTGAAGATCTATGCATGTTCGTCGAATAAGAACATCAATGGACCATAAAAACCACCTTTAGGAACAACAACACATGTATCAAGTAAAAAATGGAAAGTTTACAGAACAGGCTTTATTCTCCATAAATAATCACTTCTATAACATAGCTATTAGGATATACACTGTATGAATTGTTGTCAACTATGCTGATCGACAAGAGTTAAGTAGGTAGAAAGAACTAGTAAAAAGCCTGAAGTACATGTCAATCGAATAGAGAGCAAACAAAATGTAGACTTGGTACATTTTGTTGCACTGTCATTGACAATATGAAAAGGAAAGCTAATACACAACTCTTTTAAACAAGAGGCTTAATTCATTAGGCTGAGACTCGGTAATCCTTAATAGCTAAACAAATTTACTTTATGTATTGCCATCGGACTTTATAATCAAGATCAACAGCAACATAACATATCTGAATACAACAATACTTTTAATTTCAAATGTATTACTTGATATATTAAATGTATTCAAATGATTAATCAAGTGAAACGATGTTGTACGACCCCGCATTGTAATTTCGTTGCAAATGGACAAAATGATCAACATATCTACATTTTTTTGGAGGTCGTAGGCTGTAGTTAGGCTGAATTACACTGAAAGTGTCCCTGAAAATAATGTAAAAAGTTTTTGTTCCGCCCAAAAGAGGTCCAGTCAAAACTTACCCCACCCCTAGCCACACCCTATTTGGCCCTGAAAATCGGCGATTTACGCTGTTTTGTGCAGTGATGAAAATTCCTTAAATTAATGCCTGTCCCGTAGTGTTTTTAAAACATGCGCAAATCTGAGAATAAACCCTCATACACAAAATGTGTCCGCGGAAAGAGTGCATAGCGTAATATACCAAATATTCAAAGATGAGCTTAAATGTTTTTCATATCCTTGATGATAGAAAGAAAGATTAAGATTGTAAGGACACGCTGACTCGGAACGAAACTGACAACAAGAAAACAGAAAGCGATGAGCTCAAATGGCCTGCAAAAAAGCAGTTTCTCATGCGCACAAAGACATTTTTCCAGCCAACTTTTATCAAAAATATTAGATGGTGATTAGAGGATACAAGGGTTAGGTCACAAGTTGACAGAAGTTGAAACGACGAAGCATCTGGAGTGTCTTGGCTTGACAGACAGGTCATTATCTTCTAGCTTTTGGATCAAATTTACCTTTATTCTGTTTTAATAGAAAGAAACATTCATAGACAGGATCAAATGTCACATTGGTGCTTAAAAATAAGACTTCGCCTTTCACTTCAACACTATATTTTTGGGGGTGATTTTAAAACACATTTTATGTTTGGGTGTATGAACAATATATATTCAAAATAATTAGGACATACATGTAACTTCATTTTTTACAACTCCTTGAAAAAGTCAATTATTAATTAGGATATGCCGCGTTTGGCTAGCCTGTGTTCCAGACCCCTAACTTCAAAGTAGAGCTCTACTTTCAAGTTAGGGGTCTGGAGCACAGGCTACGTTTGGCTGATTGCGTCATTATCCAATCCAAGTATTAGTACTAGATATTTCTATGATATTTTATGACCCAGTAAATACTGAGTACTCTATGACCGGGTGGCATAGATATGAACAAGATCCCCAATATCAGTTATACGGAAAGGTTGGTTCAAAAACAATTCATATTTTACATGCAGAAAATTTGGACGTAAAATACATTTCCTACGTAGAGATTTATGAACGGAATGACAATTTCGTGCACGAGAATTGCTGCAAACTCCAAAATTAATCAGAGTCAGTGCGGAGAAAAGCCTAACCGTTTGCAAGACCGTCTAAAGTAGTCTCAAAGCCGTAGCAAGAGAAACCTGTTTGGAAATGAAGCCTATCTTGTAACAAACCGATTTTGATCTGGTTGTGACCATGGGCGTTATCAGCGGTCAGATAACAGGCACAACGGTAAACGCAGTATAGCATCTACTATAAGCATTTACCATATATCTTGACAAACTTTTTCGCTATGACTTAATCCAGAAGAGGACGCTACACACCAGGGTGCATTCCATGTCAACTGTACGCCGAAGGTCCGCCGGGGCATTTGTTTAGGTACGCCAAAAATATAAAAGCAGTTGAGTTAGTAAAACTGTAAATATTGTTGTGCAAGACAAAGAAAATTGATTATTAGAGAAAAATGTGGTGTATGAGTCTTTATTTTACGTTAACTATGTACATGGCTTCATGTTTAGCATGCCAACTAATGAAAATTTTAAGTACACCAAAAAAAATTTTTATTGGTTTCCACGCCGAACGCCGAAAAAAACCTGGGTGTACGCCGAAGATCTTCGGGCCTAAGTACATGGAATGCACCCTGGGCTACACACCATTCTTCTGAGGACATTTCTACACACAGTCATATGTCTAAAGGCATTAGATTTCAGAAGCCCGCCGCAGATATTCCTGATTGATTGTCTTCGATCTGCAAGATTTTTAATTACACTGGATCTTCCGTCTGACTGAATGACAGGAGAATGAATTCGTATCCACGTGAACCAATACAGCGCGCTAATGGACTCTTATCCCCTTAGAAAAATCACAACTCTATATTTCATGTTGGTTTTTTATCCTTTGAAATTAACTTTCATTATTGACATCTGTTTAATAGGACAAACCAAATTGGTTCGAGAAATCTTACGAACAAATGGGTAAATTGAGAACCAAGCAAAAATCCTTGTATACTCTACAAACTTAACGTCTATTGTTTGAAAAGACCACAAAAGTGTGTTTACCATTTAAAATGGTTCTTGAAAATCTTCCTGCCCTTTAAGTCAATGCTGAGGCTTGCTGGGCATTTACTGATGACCACATGTTTTAGACGTCATGGCTAATAACGCACAGTGTAGGGTCTTTTCATTTCAATCGGCGTTTTTTTGTAAAAAGCTGAAAAATGCTGTATTTTAGCTGGTGCATTTTGAAGATTACCGTTGCAAATTTCAGTAACAAGAAAACACGATAAAATTAAAAGAATATTGATAACATCGCAAAATATTCTCGATTGACCATGTCAAACTATTCCTATCACGCCTCTTATATCATGCCAAATATCTATAACACTGCCCTCAAATTGATTTCTGTGCTAACGTACAAGTATCAAAAATGAACACGGATGACAATAAAATTGAGTATAACTAAGAGTAGGCCCTCTGCCCTACATCCCGTAGTTACGATTCTGAAAACCCCTCAATATCTAAACTAGGCTATAGAAGTATATATGTCTAGATAAATGTCATGAAAATGTCATCTGATTAAAAACTTTTGTCTGTCGTCCGATGATTTGAAAAACAGGATCCGAGCCGGTTACAAAAGAGGTCCAGGTGGAATGAAGATCTACTGTGAATCTTTAAGAGAGATAATTTAGATGTTACGAAATAGCGAAGTTAACACTTGTCATTTTGAATGCAAGAAAAATTTATTGGTTTACATTTTGGTCAATGTGGACTTAAAAGAGGCTTAAAGGAAAGTATGATGATGATGGATCTGAGATTATGTGGAACAATGTTTAAAATTTGAAAGTATGGTTCTAAATAAGAAAAAAATTACAGGGTGGTTTATTGCTATTTGAACAAAGTGTCACTTAAGCATTTCACAGTCAACATACGAGGGCCCATCAAAACTTGACAGACAATGGACATTGTTTCTCGTGCAAAATGTTTGGTCTTTGTGGAAACTAGCAATAGAAACTTCAGCGTGTTCAATGATATGACGAAGTACTCATAAAATACACATACTTTGACAAAGAAACCAAGCTCAGGATTCTGCACTAGGTCTATTCAATTTTTGTTGTTGATGTTAGTGCTAAAGGGTTCTCGAAAGTTCCTTTAATACTAAATGGGCACTAAACTGACAGAAGATCCAGAAAAAAGATAAACTACCAAATCAACCGATAGAGTTTTGATACAAAGATCGAGACATTTCTGTTGTCTGTTCCATTTCAAGTAGCAACCCGACTGCATGTCAAGAACAAGTTGTCAAAACCCAATTTGACAACAGACATCGGTTTATGATAATACAGCCACTTTCCAGACAAGATAATACGGCCTAATATAACTGTAAAAACATTTCAAGTTCCAATTAAATCACTTAAAACATAAAATAGAAATGGCAAACAATAATACGAATAATACTATTTATATTACGTATCATATATACATCATTAGTTCTTACTTAAATCATTATGATGTTATTCTTCTAAAAAATTGAGGTATTGAAACTTGACACTAACCTCCCCATTTCCATTCCAAGGGCTTTTATCTTTGACAAAGTCATAAAACCGAAATAATTCTTGGGTTGCTTGAATCTCCATCTCTGTTCATTGTCTAAAGACGAAATAAAACGTGCATTGATTTGTAAAGATGTTCTATATTAGGAAAGAATGTACATAGGTTAGAAGGTTGGGGATCATAACTGGGTTCTGAGCCTTATGATGGCGCAAAACTGATGCATTATCTCAACACTAATTCTAACTACTATCGTCCGGCATGGTTTCTGGTTTTCCTATCAACATAAACCTGTCGTTTATATTTGATCTTACATTCAATGAGGTTTTAACGAGTGCTCACGTAATGAAACCTTAGAGTTCTATTATAATCATAAATATTTTATGATATTTAGGTCATGCTTTCATAAAGTCTTTGCTACGATGTTCATTCAATTCATTGCCATTTAGAAACAAACAAGGAAGGTGGAAATTCTCTTTTACCTAAGCAAACCGTTTCAGAAGAGCGCAAAAAATAATTCAACCGTTTATTGGCGGTACAGAACTTGAAAATAACTTTGAAAAAAGCAAACATTTTATAACATATTGGCTATAACATATAGCCAATATGTTATAAAATGTTTGTTTTTTTCAAAGCCATTTAGAAATGATTTAAAGATTCATTTCAAGTAACTTTCACGCAAAAGCATATTCGGGCATTACTCTTGATATTGGATTGCACGTCACGGCCAACAAGAAGTAAGCTGCAGAGAGCTCTAGAACGACAGGTAATAATATTTAAATAAAAAGCAAATGTGGCCTCCCTTAAAAAATCTGTTTTTTAGCACTTAAAAAGCAAACGCTTAACTTACAAATAAAAAGTCTGAGCAAATAAATCAATATCAACGGTTGCATTGATCTTTTAGTACGAATGTTTTCTCAAGCGAACTTTAAGCTTGTGTTATCCATTCTGACATTGCTGTAAAGATTCTATCTTATGGTAAACGCCAAACATTTTTATTTTGGTTTTCAAACAAACATAATGATTAAGTTTTTGAAAATCCGTACAATTGGACTAGAGTTAATGAGCTGAAATGTTTGGTTTGCAAGGTTAACCAAGATGTCAAAGTTAGGGATCTAATAAACGTTTAGTAGTTTATCAACGAATCACTGGAACACATCTGTCTAGTTGTTTTGCATAACGTCAAAACAATTGCAGGAATAGAAGCGGGTGTGTACCATAAATTTGCAAAACTTGTAATTCATAAAAAATAGTATAATAGAAATTTTATTTAAAGAAAATCTTTTAATAAATATTGTTTCTTTTTTTGTTTCTTGCAATTTTCAGTTTGATTGGCAACGTTTCCAATATTTCATATAATCTGTTAATTATGTCTCAACAAAGGTTTATTTTTTAACTTAAATAAGACTAATACAATCGATGCTATCAGTAAAAAATGTTAATGGCAACCTGCAAATGACAAGACCGGTTAAAACAAACGAGCTTATAACCCTTAAATAACTTTGAAGTGCAGTTTATAAAATTTGAAAATCATTCGATGTTCAATAAATGAAGTTTTTTCAACTTTTTTCATATTCTGCTGTAAATAAGTAAAATTAAAATAAAATATTTTGTTGTTTTCAGTCTTTTTCAGTTGTTCTCGGTCGTTATCAGTTGTTTTCAGTTGTTTTCAGTTGTTTTCAGTCGGTTTCAGTCGTTTTCAGCCCAGGAGTAAGTTTTCAGTTGGCGTAATTAAGCTGAAAACTTAGAAGATGATTGTGTTTTTACTTTTGCAGCACTCAAAACTATGAACCTATGGCTATTGACGATTTGAGAAACAATCTGTAATCCAACATACTTTGGCTCTTAACCAGTTATATTTTTGGCGTAAATTGCATTAGTCTGACCAGATAAAGGACAGCTATTTGACGACTTTTAAGGAGCAAGGTCTCATCTCCATTTTAATTATGTTCTATATAAAGTGTATTGCATTAGGAGATTCAAAATAACATGTCAAATATAAATGATTGTCTCTAAAACATGATAAGATATCATCAATGGAGCATCATAAATTCCTTTTCATTCAACAACAAATCGTAAGAACAGTTTTTAAAAGGATACGAATGATAACTAACAATTATAAAGAGTTTATTTTAGGGTTACAATTTCCATTAAATATTGGCAAGGACATTGAGCGAAACCCAGAGGTTTTCGGACATCATAAAACAGCAATCAATCTATGCTTATTTTGCTTAACTTCAATAAAGACTTCAGTCCGCTCTTATCTTTTGTTATCATTCCCTTCGTTCAAACCTCCACGGAAACTTATAAAGGAGGTCCGTCTGTTAATTTCTTTGTCACAAGCTATTACAAACTTAACAACACACAAGTGTCCTTGTAGTACATTGAATTCATTGTTGCCAAACCCTGCTAAAAATAAACATGATGCTACAACATAACGTCTTTGATTCTTTTGTTATAAATCACTAAGTAGTAGGAAAATGATTTGTTTGTTAATTACACATTGATCTGCTACAAAGACTTTTATACACATTTTTTTAAAATATATAATTGTGGCAGTTTAACTGTGTAACCATAGAGTGTGCATCAAAAGGTTCTTGAAGTTGAACTAGCGTTTTTATATGTCTTCGAACCTACATATGGAGATAACATTACCCTATAATAACCAAGAGTTATATTCTCAATTTCTTCCTGCCAACCTTGAAAATAAGGTCGTTGTTCTTAGTACTTGTAGATCAAATACTAAGAACTGATCCATCCTCTTTCCTCTTTTTTCTTCCTTCTTTCTTCTTTCTTCTTTCTTCTTTCTTCTTTCCTCTTTCCTCTTTCTTCTTTCCTCTTTCTTCTTTCTTCTTTCTTTTTTCTTCTTTTATTTTTCATCTTTCTTCTTTCTCCTTTTATCTTTCTGCTTTCCTTTTTCTACCTTCCCTTTCCCAATCTCTCCTTTTTAAAACTCTGTTCGCCCTACTCCCTCATTAGAGAGTGCGGGAAAATAACCGAACCGAACGAGGCACCAACTCACGATCCCTGACTTTGTACGTCAAGTGCTCTACCGCTGAGCTATCGAGTCGTGCTTTCAAGCCACTACTCAAGGCCGAGCCATTTACCCGCACCGCCCCTCTCTTTTACCGACTACTTCGTTATCTTTTCTCCTTCCTCCCTCATTCTTACTCTCTCATTCTTCCTCTCACCTCCACCGTTTCTATTTCAATCAACTTCGTTCTCATTTTCCTCCCTTCTTCCTCTTTCTCCTTTCTTTTCCCACATCCCTACTTCTTCAACCCTTCATTTTTCTTTCCTGTCTTTTTTATCTCCTGCCTATTCCCTTCCCTAGCCTTCCCACTTCCTTTACTTTCACAGTCATGTGCTCACGTTTTTTATTGGTCAATTTCGTTAAAAAAATTATATATAACTGCATAACATATTCCTGTGTATTTTTATACTCTGAAGAGCGTAATACGAGAAGAAGCTTCAGTTTGTCTCAAAACGCTTGCCTGTTTCAAATCAATTTTTAGATTCCAAAAACTGTTATAAATCAGACAGAATATAAATTTTATACCTTGCTGTTCTGAAACAAGTTTTTTGTTATCCATCTTCCATTGTTTGATGGCATTTCGTATTCTTGGAGTGTTGTGAATCAAAGCTAAATAGCTTGTTAGATCTTTAAAAAGTTAAGGAAATTTCTCTTTACACTTTTGACAATTTGCTGGTTGTTGCTTATGGTAAAAGTTGAACGATGAAAGCTAAGAAGAAAACAAGAACTAAACAAACAAAACTGAAATTCACACATTTCGAGAGCAAAATTACAATGATGTTTCGCTTCTTGGCATATGTACAGACTTAAAGTAAACATGTGATATTATTTACAATGTAGAAAAGTTCCTATGATATGGAGTTCAGAATTGACAAGTTTTTGGCATTGGACCTTTTATGATATTTTCTCTCCATCTTCGTTTCGATGTAACCATAAGGCAAAAGCTGACGAAAGGAAAATCTTTCCACAAGGGTGCTGCCCAGTTGTATCGAACCAGTCTTGGTCGGAATCGAACTCCAGTTTGCTGCTTCAAAAACCCACGCTAATTCTTCGTTTCGATGTAACCATAAGGCAAAAGCTGACGAAAGGAAAATCTTTCCACAAGGGTGCTGCCCAGTTGTATCGAACCAGTCTTGGTCGGAATCGAACTCCAGTTTGCTGCTTCAAAAACCCATGCTAATTCCACAGAGCCAAACGGCCCAATGAAATGAGCGAGGAATCTCCGAAGCCAGCCAGCACTGTAGATTTCACCGTAGCCAAGGTAGTTTTTATATGTATATATTTATATATATAACTTACGAATGTAAGGATATAAAAGGATACGTGACACCCGTGATACGTGAATCGTTTCATCATCACCGGGAAAATGTCTTACTGCCTGGCTAAAAAGGCGATGCAGCAGCCTTTCTGATGCCAAAGGAACAAGTGAATCCAATGCCTCTACGAATTCTATATCCGTAAAATAGCCTGGCTTTCGGACAGGGCACTGCAGTAACTTAACTTCAAACTAGAAAAAAATTACATTGATTTTAACGACAAAAAATTAACACATAGTGATTGGTGAAGCCACATCTGGGACAAATTAAACAGTCTGTTCAAGAAAGGTCTTTATTGTTGAGAGGTTTTCGTTAAAGAGAGGCATTTGTTGCTGGGAAGCCTGGCTAAAAAAGAAAAATTTTTGTTTGAGGAAAATTTAAGGAAAAATCTTTGTTTGAGGAAAATTTAAGAAAAACTGTTTGTTGCAGAGAGGTGTCTCTTGTAGAAAGACGATATTCGCTTTTGTGTTGTGTTGCGTTGCTTTCTAGGAAAAAAGTCTTCGTTGTAGGGAGGTTGTACTTGAAAAGAAGTGTCCGCAGAAGTAGGAGGATGTTCGTTTTAAATAGGTGTCTGTAGTGGAAAGAAGATGTTCAATGTAAACAAGTCTCCGTAGTGGAAAGAAGGTGTTTTTTGAAGAGAGTTGTCCTTAGTAGAAAGAAGATGCTCATTGTAAAGAAGTGTCCGCAGTGGAAAAGAGATGCTCGTTGAAGAAAGGTGTCCGTAGTGAAAAGAAGATGTTCATTGTAAAGAATTGTCCGTAGTGGAGGTGTTTGTTGAAAAGAAGTGTCCGTAGTGGAAACATGATGTTCATTGTAAAGAAGTGTCGGTAGTGGAAAGAAGATGTTTGTTGAAAAGAGGTGTCCGTTGTAGAAAGAAGATGCTTGTTGTGGAGAGGTGATCGTTGGGAAAAGAGTAAATTTGCTGAAGAGAGGAATCCGAGTGGAGGGTAGAGGTTCGTTGTAGAGAGGTGTCCGTTGGGAAAAGAAAATGTTGGTTGAAGTGAGGTGTCCATTGTAGAAAGAAGATGCTTGTTGTGGAGAAGTGTTCGATGGGAAAGTAATAAATTTGTTGAAGAGAGGTATCCGAGTGGAAGGTAGAGGTTCGTTGCAGAGAAGTGTCCATTGTGGTCATAAGAATCTTTCGCTATTGAATATTCTCAGTAGCTAATACTTGTAGGACGGTAAAGGGCAGATTTTAAAGACAAATAAAATAGCCCTAACATGTTGAAAACTTCTGCCAAAAAATCTCTCTTAACTTTCTTTTAATCAATTAATTTTCTCTTTATTAATTTTCTTAATTTTCCTCTGAGACGAGTTATTCTAAGAACAGTTTCCGCATACTTTTCAGTGGTTACTTTCTTAGAAAAGTTTTTACGTAAAGATAACATAAACAATTTCCATTATAACAAATTGATAAAGCTTGTTGTGTCATTTTATGCAATGTTAAAAAACCAATGTTAGAAACTGGCTTTGGTCATTTGATAGATCACAGGAAGACAAGTTGATTATAAAAACAATCAAATGTCCAGATCATAATAAAATCGAATCGTAACTTGACATTAAGCTGATAGTAACTTACCTAATCATTTAAAAATAGATTTGCCATTAATTCGGCTCTCCAATCAACAAACATAATTAAGTTTAACATACTTAACTTTCTGATAAATCCAACTTGTCATTTTGTAAACCTAGGTTTTTATTAAAACTAAATCTGTGTATGCTACGAGCTCATTGCTTTAACACACATCAAAGCGCAAAACTTTTCGGATGACTAAAAGATTAATAAACTCCAACAGCAAGGTACCTATCAAACTTCAGTCGGAGATGCCTTGATTTGCTCTCAACCAACTTTGCTTTTGATTCTACTGTTCCTTTAACTCAATTTTCCAAGAAGCTGTAAAGATTCGCAGCTTATGAATACCACGAAAATCAAGCCAACTATCGAGTTCTTAAATTTCTATGCAACCTACCTCCATAAATCTTGGTTCCCTCCCATTTAAAATAACGTACAACAAGTATTGGAAAACAAGGCCAGATGAAACTTTGTTTTCGCTGAATGATGTATAACCCATTCTCAATTGTTCAAAATCGTCTTCCTAAAATTAAAGCTGGGATGTTAACTCCAAAGCCAAAGAAGGAATAAAAATTCAAATAGTCTGTATGGCGAGCGTAATAACTGGTCGATGCGAAAGCTCAATCTGTATGTTTTGGAGTCCGCCAAATTCTTTTTAGCCAAAGAGCGAAAAATTGTACACAAAAGACATGCTCTTGAAACTACCAACAATAGCAGCTTAATATGTTATGATTTGTTCGTTTAATTAACGCCACAATTACTCGAAAAGACTGTAAAAGGGAAAAATGATTCGCATATCTTGTAGATATAGTTATAAATATATTTTCAGGAAGCGAACAATTAGATAATTTTGTGGCTAATTTTTTTCATGACGACCTTTAACCCAGCTCTTAAACACAGATCAGACTATTGTGCAAAATAAGTACAAATTAAATAGAAAGACAAATTTGAAATAACCTTCAGACATTCTTGAAATATATGTATTGAGTTAAAAATCATAAACAAGAGACGAAACGAATTATCATGTATGATATATCAGTATTTAATGGTTTAGAGTAATGCAGAAATTTTGCAGAAGAAATTGCAGCATAAACATGTCCATGCTGGGTTTTTTTATCTTTTTCCTTCTCCTCGCCACTGAAAAGTCCTTAAAAATAATCTGTTTGAAACAAGCAAAACAGAAAAAAGCGGCATTTGAAAATTTCAGCACCTGTAAGAATGGATAAACTATAGCAGCAAAGCTTGAGAAATCCTGCATTTGGATCCATTCAAAGGAACTGATGAACTCAGCCATCAGAAGAACGTAGCGAAATACTGCAGCATCAACCGTGCCATCAAGGCAGGCAGCGAAGAGATGGATTTGCTGAAGAACAGAACCAAAAACACTCGAGTTACATATAGAAACAATATTGGCTTTGATGAAAGAACAGGATGGTTCTAAGTTGCAACTCAATGTTACCTGAGTCCCGGGTCATGAACTTCAATATATCCTTCCGCTCGCAGGAAGTCTCGTCGTTCGGTTTTGCCCTAGGGCCACCGAAATCTCTTGGCAACCCTGGATGCAATGTATAAAGCGTGACAGTCGGAGTTCTAGATAGGAACCATCCTGTTCTATACACCAAGACATGTACAGATCTGCCTATATGGCATTAAGTGCAATAAGACAGAGAAGCTATCCAGTAAATTACATTAACATTTATTGATATAGCAATATTGGATGTATTGAAGATTGAAGCATGGTAAACTTCAGGCTTCCTGTTTTACGTCCTACAAAAGCGTTCAACTGCAGTGAAGAGTGGAACTATGCTACTTTGATATTTAATTGATTCCTCCTAAACGTGTGTTGCATTCACTGAATAGAAATCTTATTTTTGTTGTTGTAATCGTACCATCATGAAGTTTCGTAATTTGTTTGATTTAGTGACTGTACAATCTTGAAATTTGTCACAAAAATTGGTTTTGATTATAATAAAATAAAATAAAATAAAATAAAATAAAATAAAATAAAATAAAATAAAATAAAATAAAATAAAATAAAATAAAATAAAATAAATAAAATAAAATAAAATAAAATAAAATAAAATAAAATAAAAAAATAAATATAAATAACAATACAATACAATACAATACAATACAATACAATACAATACAATACAATACAATACTATAGATCTGATATAATATTGGCCAACGTCCAAGTAAAAAAAACGAAGAATGCGTATTACCCTGAAAATAACACCGAACATTTAAGATCATATTTACCTCAATGAGAAAGAAAAAATAATTTAGATGTTCCATGCATTCATGGAAGTCTAAAAATTTATAACTGCTACCTTGTTAGTTGCAGCGTATTTTCCCACGGCTGTCAGAATATCATAAAATACAATGAAAATCACATCTTCCAGGATGAAGCGATCTTGCAAAAATTTGTAGAACGATTCCTAAAAATTGCAAATTTACAGTAACATTCAATTGAGAAAAATTTTTAATTCGTTGGACTGATCATTGACTACTGCATACTACGTACCGAACTTCATATCGGCACCGAAATTTACAAACGACTAAACTTGTTTGATTGGTAGGTACCCAATCAATATGAATGGACGGAAGCAGCACTTTCACCAAATGGAGACCTTTCATTTGACTTTCAAGCTTTTAATGAAACGTTGCCAGTCCACGGCATTTTAAAATATACATGCACCTTTCCGGACCACCTTTTTTCCTTGATTTTATCAAGCTCAGGACTTAATTCAGTTTTGAAGCAAATCGTCAGTGCCCAGGGCGCTAACATTGAAATTAGACCAATGTTCCTTTTCTTCGGACCCTGAGTTAAAATTGCCAAAATAGTCATCGACATACCAAAAATACACCGTTAGTTTGTGATTTTATCAAGTTTTGAAAGCCGATGAAAAAGCTAGCTTGCGCCGGGCGTGAATTTTCGGTTTACTCTCTCTGAGACTGAAAAATTTGTTCTTAATCACGAATTTCAGTATCGTCGTCCCTTAGTAGAATCAAAAAAATTTGAAATTTTGCACACTTTACTTGCCGGGCATGAGACTGTTTCGTACGAGGAGGTAAACCGCCTAAAAGCCAGACAGAGAGCGATTTTGTGACCCTGCAATCAACCTTGGAGACTCGTTCATATGCGTAAGGAACCTTACGTTCCAACCAATAGGTCTTTATCACAAAACCTGACAAGAGGTCTTGACTCCAGTCAACCTGGGAGACTTTCACATGCATAAGAAACCTTACGCAACAGATCTTTATGACAAAACAAGCAACTGCTTTCAACACTTGGCTTAATAAGGACATTTTGATAATTATTCTGTCCTTATCATGGCACTACTATGCTCTAAACGCAAATTTGGACAACAGTATGACTAGACTATTCATGACTAGGACAACAATAGGATTTTAACTAGGGTCATAGTTATTCATACAAAATTACATGTCCATAATTCACCAAAAGCAAGAAAAGAATCGCAGAAAGGTGAGACTTATTTCATTATTGGAACAATATTTAATTTTTAGCATTTGACATTTAGTAATAAAGTCAAAATCCACTATCGTTCACTGAATAAATCATTACCCGATTAACTTGCTGGTAAAAATTCGAGAAAATTATACCAATAGTCGTTATGGATCAACTTTGATTTTATTGCTAGAAATCCATGTAATGCATCTTGAAAAACGTATTGGTTCTAGAATCAATTTAGCACTTACCAAAATAGAGATTGGGTTTTCTTCCATTGGCTGGTATTCATCTTGCCATATCATTAGCGCATAAAACTGGTTCACAATTGACAAAATATATTCCTATCATAGAATAAAACCAGGCTATAAATATACCTGTGATAACATAAGGCATGGTATCCGAGAAAGGTTGCAACAGCCTTTGTACACGCATAGTAGGTTCTAAATGAGAATTATTCTTTAGCACACGCAGCAAATACAGATGATCTGCCTTTGTGGTTCTAATAAACAGTAGCAAAGATTCTACAACAGGAAATTCTTGTTTTGTTTCCTTTTTCTAAAAGGACATTTTAGTCACTTTTAAAACCCTTGACATGATGATTATCGTCTTAATTTTAGGCTAGGAAACTTTGTTATGTTTATTGAAGAAGAACTGCTTTAAGTGAATATAGCCTTGTTTCGAGAATTAATAGACAAGTTCATATCAGAAAGAAGAAAAGAAGAACAAGTGATTTTGCAAGGTTTGCGGTCTGACACGAACGGCCACATATCAGGACGTTGATAGCTGTTTATGTCCAGAGTGTTGCCAAACCTTATAACGCGTACAGTCCACACTCGATCAGTTTTGACTCTCCGACGATCGCAATGACTGCAGAGAAGGTTACATGATTTTAACAGACGATCTCATCGATCAGAGTCAGGAAAACATGACGGGCCGGTGGCCACGGGACGGAGAAAGGTTGTAGAAACAAAGAGAAATTGAGAAAAATTTGGAAACTTGAGGAAGTTGAAAAGAAACCACATTGCCTTTTGCCGTTCAAAATACTGTCAGAAAAATAAAATAACTATAAAGCTTCTTCATTTAATATTAATGTATTTGCAGAACTGCTTTGCACTGTAAAATTTTGGTATTAACTTTCTATAATTTACATATCTAAATTAAAACACGCATTATAACTGATATAAGCATGAAACTTTACAATATGAAAACAAGCAACAACTTTTTAACAATGAAACTTTTTGAACTTTTTGAAATAAAGTGAAGAGACTTGCCATAAAAAGCTTTCCTTTAAAAGGAGCCTGAATAGCAGTGAAGCCACGAGTAGAGAACCAGGCTACGTATTAATCTTACATAAATAAAGCACAAATTCAATGATAGAGACAAACACCACCTCTGTTAGGGATCTGTAAACTTTTCTTTCCACCGATGTTCTGAGATAATAGTCTTCCCAGATAAACTTCAATCTTGGCAGCTGAAGATAATGAACAGAATTCATTTATTAACAAAATTAGGCAAAACCTTAAGCGGCTGGTTTACTTCAAGAAGAAATTAAAGGCATTTTCAGTCTTATCTAAAACGAATATAATATTCAGTGGAATTAAAAAGTTCTAATGAAAGTTGAACAAATATATCAAGATATTAGCTTAGCGCGAGTATAGGATTATTTTGAGAACGTAACTGCCGGGAGCAGAAATTACTGCATAAAGACAGAAATAAAAGGATTACTTCACAACAAAATTCAAATAAGCTTAATTCAAATAATAGCAGTTTCTCTTCAACAAGGGCGAGATCCGATAATATTCTGAGTCTGGTACATCTTGGTTATTAGTTTGGCCCTCTCCATCGCTCTTGCTTGCCAAAAATTATCTAAATCTAGTCACACAATTTATGAACATGCAAAGATGCATAATCAATCCAATGCACTTAATTTGACATTTCCTTATAATAGTAATAATTATAATAATGATTCTTATTATAATTGGGACAAGGATTCTTATTCGAGATAGCCAAAATTCGGCTAAAATCTTCGACTCTTAAGTAGAGATTGAAAGGGGAAAAGATTTGGAAAATTTGTGTCTTAAATGGTCAACCATATGAAACTTTTTCCCAATACCATTCTGATTTCATAGCCAATCTTAACTGCAACCCATTTTCACCCATAAGATTTCGATCAAATCGTAGTTCCGTTGCTTACATCAAATGACACGCTGTTTGAATTTTTCTATAACATTTTTAACCATTCCCGTAGAGGCTAGATTCATTGAAAACGCAACACATTTTTTAGGAAAATAGATTGACTTTTGTTTCCGAAATATCTAAACTTGTTAAAGCCCAGCAGAGTTAGCGATGACGAATATTGGTACTAGCCGTCCAATTAAGTATTATTTGCTCGAAAAAAAACACCACAACCTTTATACAAAACTGATTAGTTGGCCTAGAACACCGAAAATGAAATGCCAGCTTAAATTCATTTTAAAAGTATTCATATGACAAAAATACGTCTACAATAAAAAGAATATGCTTCTTGCATTGTCTTCGACTGCCTAGGTTGACAATCTGCCAAGACAAAAATTGTTTCCTGAAAAACACACTAAGTATCCCAAAATCCCAAAAAACCCACAATCATAGATTAGTGTTAAAACCCAGTCAACTAACCAGCCACACGTAAGTTGATGTCATTTGCCATTGTCTGAATCTCGTATTATCAATAGATTCATATTATATTGACGTATATTTTTGTCTTGCATTAATAATTACTACATTATCACTTTAGAACGATAAGATTAAACTTCATATACGTAATAAACAGACATTTGATTAAAAGCAAAAAAATACTCCGAAGCAATCGAGATTAAAGAGCCCAGCCATCAGAATTCCTAAGGTAATTATTCATTATTGATTCACCCTTGAGCAAAAATGATTTCTAGCTCCTCTCGTTACGATTAATTGCATAAAATAAACAATTCTTCAGATCAGTTAAATCCACTTCAATGGAAAATTTACTTTCAAAATGGCAGGTGTCTGTATATATAAGCTCATTTAACTCTTTTTTTTATATTATAAAATGTTTTATCGTTCAATACCTTTTCCATCTTTTGTAACTAAAGTCTATTCAAAGGCGAATGTTTTTTGGTGAGATTAATAGATACAAATGCTCACAAATATCTCCATTCCTTATCTCATATTTGCAGTATGGAAAATTGCCAAAATATATATCCCCACTTGAAGGTATTATGATTCCATTTAGTATTCAAAATAAGCTTCCTGCTCAAATGAGACCTCCTTTTTCTAATCAATCAAAATGCCCTTAGGATATTGATCTTGGCGTGAGTCCATAAACTCCAGAGTTTGAAATACAAATGAGAAATTTCCGTTTTGAGCCTAAAAATAGAGTTTTTTTTAAACTGAAGCAAAAAATTATTTGAAAATTTTTCATAACCTACGGGTTTTTTTCAAATAAGTACTGCTTGCATTTACAACGAAAAATCGCCCTTCTTGGCTTAAAAAAGAAATTTAATCCTTTCAAAATGTGTAACTAAAAAAATTTAAAAAATTCATTCGTTGCCATATCTAAATTTGATCAAAGCTCACCTAAACGAAATCTTATTCAGGAACCATTCAAAGGTATTGTGAAAATTTCAAAAGCCTGTTTACCTCGAAAAAGTACCATGCTTACGATGTGTGAGTAATCTGAAACAAACGTACCACATTGTTTTCACTAACAGTAAGCTTCTTCGCTTGGGACTTTTTTCTGCAAAAAAAGATCTGTGTACATCATCAAGAGAAGAATTTATTATAAAAATGAATATCTTAACGAACTAGATTTTTATTCACATTTTGAATATCACGTTTCCTCTTTCAATTTCTTAATGGTGAAATTCCGAAGACTGCTAGCCATTCACGGTAAACTTTTATTTTCGTTAGCGTTCACCCCTTTCTTTATTACATAAAATCTATTACACATACCCAAATTTAGTTTTGATAGATAATTTAAACTTGTTTTTATTATTTATAACAGAATAATGTTTGATATATGAAAGAAAAGCTGCTAATTTAGCAGAGAAGGCAAAAACAGAGAGGCAAGAGGCCAAGAGAATTACACTGCAAAATGAATTCCAGCTACTAATGGCCTAACTTCTGAAACAATAGTATAATACTGCCAACCTCTTAGAGATTTTAATTCTTGGCCTTATCACCTTGATATGAGTGCACTCTTGGTAAATTGAGACTCAAAAGTTTGGTAAATCGGTTAAACGTTGATTACCTGTGTTAGGCAATCCACATAAAATTGCAAATAATGCATATAAAATTGGCAGAAAATTATCAAACTAGCAGTTTTTTTCGTTCAACTGTCCAAAAGGAAGGATCAGAAAAAAATGACAAAAAACCACACTACCAAGGGCTTTATATAATTAACTGGTGTGAATTTCATAAAAAAGATTCTTTCACTTATGGCTTAACACTAATTGATTGCATTTACTGATGGTTCATCTTCTGAAATAATACTACGACCCCACCAACCTTCTCATCTTTCTAGAGATTTTTATTCTTGGCCTTACAACCTTGATATGAGTGCAGTTTTTAGGCAATGAAAATATTCTTTCCCTGTCTGTTACAGCATGAGGACAAATAAGTGTCTAGAATAGAAAAAGAATCGGAAATGGTATTGTGCTTTTCTAAATATATATCGCTTAAGCTTTTGAAATAAGTTAAACATAATCGTGTAGCAAGAAAAGCCCTATCAAAATGTGTCTTAAATTGACCTCCAACGAAGATAAAATATCGGGGATCCCACGAAATAAGCTTAATAATAGGCTATTTACAGATTTTGGTTCAGTAGATCCTGGATTAGGACCTGAATAGCATTGATGAGTATAAATATTCAATACTTAGACTATGTCTACCATTGGGATTACGGGGGAACAAAGCTCCTTCCCAGACAAATATTTGTCTCGATATGAGTTTTTTGATAACCTTCCTACACTGAACTATGATAGATAATCTGACCAAATACGCGTACCGACTACAAAACCTGAGGCGTAGAGACAATAATCTGACGCAGATAGCTTTATTGTGAAAGCCTGCTAATAAAAAATAAAATAAATATAATGATAATATGGGTAATTATCAAAGTGAAAACAGTGTGCTGAAACATGAATCTTATAACTGTGATAAAAATTGAGCCTGAAGGAGACCTATGACATTTTTAACAATACGTATCATGTTACCCATCTTTAATTCTTGCTCCTGCAAATTCATTTATGTACAGTCGTACCCCTGTGCATATCTCTGGATTTTGGACGATTTTAGCAATACTAGCACTTTTTAAATATAATTTAAAATGCTTTTTATGAAAATATTTGGGAGTTTTTCATTTTAAAGTCTAGTGCATAGTTATAAAATTTTTAACTTAATTGAACGTTTTCATATCATTAGTCCTACGTGTGACGATTTAACGTCGATTTGATGACTAGAAGAGTTGAGATGAGTTTGACCGTTATTTTTCTAGAAGACTGGAAGAAGAAACGTGGCAATAAAATGAATGAATTTAGGAAGATATCAAAAATAGTTATAAATTGAATGAAACCAATTTTAGATTTAGCATGACCAAAAGCATTTTTAACCCTTTTGACCCAAACGTTTCTAAAATTGCTTCTGGATGTAAATTGTTTTTATTGAAAAGAAAGCGCAGTAAAATTAGGAAAAGAACGAAATCTAAATAATAACGATAGCAATCAATATAGCAATCAATCAATGTAAAAACTTGGTCAGCTTGCATAGAAGCTGCTATCACTCTGAATCCTGTTAAAATTAAAATTCTAAACAAAAGAAAATATATCACAATATATCCAAAAAATAAAAATTAAAAAGCTAAAAACCAAAGTTTTCTTCCTTCTATTCCTTGGTTGCTTTTGTGAGCAGCGTTTAGTGGTCTATAACTAGTATGTCTTAAAGCTAAAAAATAACTACAAAATAGATCAAAATATCAAATTCACTCAGAAATAACAATTTTTTTGATCAAATCTGAGGGTGCCATTGCAACTGATATCTCAGCCAACATCTGCCTTGGAAAAGCCGCTTAACAGAAAGCCTATCAGTTTTTTTTGTTTTTTACTTCATTTTTCATTTTGCTTTTTATAATATTGAATAAAAAGAATAAAAAACTTAGTCCAAGCGGCTGAAACATGAGAAATTTTACTATGATTCTAGATTATTTGATCTAGACTTTCTGTTAGTATTTATTCAAAAAAATCATGAAAATAGACATCCAGGTAGTGAAAGTTGCTGGGGTTTAATTAGTGTTTATGATTTATTTTTAAAACAACAGGAAAACACGTCATATCGCTAAAATTCAGGAAGAATTATTTTGATAGTAGATGTTCACAAACATACCAAAAAATGAAGTGTGCCGAAAAAGAATTGTTGTTAAAATTCTCAATGTTTTGCGATTTTTTGTTCACAGGTGAAATTAGAGAACTGGTTGATCATTTAAACATGCAAATGGCAACATCATATTTTTAGGTTATTTCCAAAACAAAACTTCTATCGTTAAAAATGTAAAAAATGAGGTTATGACGATAAGCTTTTTACCTTCACTCCACAACCATCGCATACACGTGTTTCAGGAATCTCGTAGAAAGTCTTGCCTTCATTGCAGGAGGTGTAAATCTGAAATGAAACAGCTGAAAGTTATGAAGCTAAAGAGGAAGATTTTGTAGCAAGCAACTCCTAATAGTGCCATAGAACGGACAGAACGTTTCTTCACACAATTTCTTCGAGATGGCAAGAGCTTTTGAAAGTAACGTCTGGCCAAAGGATATCACCAAACAATGGAAAGGGCTTCATGTCCCGGTCACTATAGGGCTTCTGTTATTATTATTTTAATTTTGATATTTGACGATGTTAATTTTGATATTGATGCTGTTATTGATATTAGTATAAATATTAACTTTGTCAATGATATTGATGTTAATGATAACATTGATATTCATGTCGATACTGATACGAATATTGAAATTGATCAGGAAATTGATGATGCTGATATTGACATTAGAATAAATTTCAAAATTGTTATTGATATTGATGTTGGTAATAATATTGATATTCATGTCGACATCGATAACAATAATGAAATTGATTAGGAAATTGATGTTGTATGTGTAATATTCATACTGATGTTGATATTGTATTGATGTTAATATTGATTTTGATGCTCATGTTGATAAACATTTACATACATTTGATTTGATATTGGTGTTGATATCGATTTTGATAATAATATTGATACTGATCAGAAGCTGTCACAAGCATTGGTGACTGGAGAAATTTTGCTAGCAGAGAGGGAAAGAAAAGAAGGCGGTTGTGGCTTTCATTCGACTGAGATGTTTTTCCGAAAATCCCTAGTATTCTTATGATCGATATTTTCAAAAGTATAAGTACTAAAATAAATAGAAATCTTTCATAAAATTAGTTGAAACTTCTTTAAGTTTTACACAAGCTATAAGAGTACCAATAAATTTAATTCCTTTGCCCAAGTCTGTTTCTGCGTTCAGTAGGCACTGAGAAATATTTTTGCGAAATTTCGCTGCAAAATACTTCACGTGAAAAAATTCCTTTGAATGTTTTTATTTGGAAGCGTGACAAAGGGATATGCACTATGATTGGCTGAAGGATTTCGCAGGCGAAAAGCGGGAAAAGTTAATCTCATTTTAAATTTTTTTCGCAGAGAAATTCTTCGCCAGATATCCTAGCAAAAGCTCACTGCGCATGTCCATGACGTATTTGGCGCGAACTTTTTCGCATTTCGCTGATTTATTTTTCACTTGAGATTGGGCTTTAGAAGCATAAAACTAATGACAATGTTTATACTTCATAATTATCTCTAAAAGAAAAACTGTATGCACCAAAAAATAAAAATTCCAAGGAATTGTCTCAATTGAGGTTAGAGACAAGACTAGAACATCTTCATGTTCAAGAGAAAAATTCATGACATTTATTGCTTTCAACCAAGAAAAAAAGAAGGAAACTTACCTAGAAAAGCAATCGATGAAAAATTTTAGATATGAATTAACATTACTCTAATTAAGCTATAATTGTTATTTGCTCCTCTTTTCAGACTTTGGTTTTTCCTCAGAACTTTTTGTAGTAAAGGAACTGTGGATCATATCCGTAAAAAGATCTATTGAACGAAAGACCTTTGTATAAAACTACAACTCAAGTTTGACCAAGTTGGCGCAGACTTTTAATCACTAGCAGTGTACAGACTTACAGCTTAAAACTTGCTTCTATCATGACCAGAAAAACGTAACAGGGCAACTAATCAAATATTCTATATAAAGCAACTCTGCCAAGAAAGTTGAGCGTGCAGTCCAAGTTTGTCTATGATCTGGATATTGTACCATGTTTTGAGTAGAAGGTTAACTAATAGCTTCGAACATTTAAAGAAGAAAACCTATTAAATAAAGAATGACATACCATGCAGGAATATTTGTTTAGAATGTTCTCGTGTGGGACAAATGGGTCTTCTGTGTTGCCAGTCATTATTTCCACCAAGTCAAGTTCCTCTAATGACGCACTGTTGTCAGCACTAGAGTTTTCTTCTTTGTATTTTTTTTTTGCTTCAACGCGATTGGACTCGTTCTTTTCAATGCGACTCAGTTCAGCTTGAAGGGCCTGTTGATTCTGCAGAAGGAGCTTGACCTACATATACATAAAATATTGCATTTAAACATAAATAATATTTTCACCAAATTCCGAAGTAGAATGTTTGATAAAACAAATCAGCTTTATGAGCAAGGTTTTCAAAGTTTATATCAACTAGCCAAAAAATGAAGGTAATTTTTTTGTTTCTTCGTCCTCTCTGAAAAGAGCAAATAACATAGCGGGATTGGAAAAGCTGGCAAAACATTATCAAAATGATAGCATTCGGGGTGTTGGTTGGACTCAAAAATAGCACTTTACAGTCTAATAGGGAAGGCTGACCTCCTTTTTCAAAACATTGATGCAGATTTAATATATAAATGGCTTTGAAAAAAGCAAACATTTGAGTATACTAAAGCTTTTCGTCCGACAATCCAAAGTATACAACGTCAGAACATAGATCGAAAACGCTACGCTAGGAAATATATATACCCAATTGTGGATCGAAAAAGGCCAATCAGAAACGCGAGCACATGACTGTTGAGGTTGACCAATCAGTGCCGCTTGCCTATGGTAGGTCACTGCTTGCCTATGGTAGTGCCACTTACCTATGGCATTTTCGAAAATATTTCAACTGCATTGCAAAGTTACCGTTACGGTAAAATTCCTATGACCTGGAGACAGGATTTCCCTCCTTCAAAAAGATGACACTAAAAGTCTTGATCGCAGCATACAACAGGCTATTGCTATTTGAACAGGATTTCATCAAAAAGGAAAAAAATAAAGAAAACTTTTGCAAAATTTAACTTGGCTCAAAAAATGTAAATCCGTCCTGCTGTACAAAAAACTATCTTCAAGAAATCGAGCCCTACTGTTCACCTTCGTCCTACGAAAACCAATCTACCAAAGAAATTGTTCGAAAATCCATACTTCAAGAAATGGAGGGAACTGATTAATTTGGACATAAAGGCGACTTGGACATAACCTAGATAATAGAAAGAATAACCCCTTGCAACTGATTAGGTGTTTTTTTCATGTTAATCTTATGATACCGTTTGAGTTTTTAAAGAAAGCTGTTTAGTATCTGGCATTTGAGAATCCTTTAAGAAAATTTTAACACAAAGATTAACAAAAAAATTCAAAAACTGGATACTAATCCAGAGCTTAGTTCTATTGAGAAAATGCGTGTTCTTTACACTATTGCAGACAGAAAAATTACAAATTTGACGTCATTCTGGTTTATCAGCTAACCATACCTACTTCTCCACTAACAATTGTTGCAAGGAATTATGAATAATGGTGCTTAAAATACGACTTGCTAGGCGCCTACTTGGTTTCATGGTAGGATTTAAACATCGTTTAATACCAGGTTACATCCTGCTGAGCCAAATATCAGCCCACAAAAAGTGTAACAAAACGCCCAAGGATGAACTGGAAAGCCTTCTTGAATGACTGGCTTAAAAAAGGGCAGATTTATGATATCAGGTTTTTAGCCTTTGGTATTTCTTTGCATTTATGTACGGGAAAATGTTTCAAGTATTTGGTTTCTTTCTACCGTGTTTTGCCTAGACAAAGAACCAGACGGCAACCCTAGATAATGCGATAAATACACTTTGGTAATGAAATTTCAGCCCAAGGTCAGAAAAAATAACCCGTGATAATTAGCCTAGAAGACAATAGAAGATATTTGCTCTTTGCTGTCACCATTTGGTTACCAGTTCCATTTTTAGAGTTTGACATTCACTTTCATTAAGAACACTCGTTGCTCTGGAACAATGAAAAATCAGTTTGAGGTTAGTTCTGTACGGAATTAAACAGGTGCATTTGCAGTCTTGTCTAAATGATACAAATCATAACCAAAAATCAAACTGTTGTAAGTGCATGAAACTGTCTCCTTCACACACAGTGTTTGCAGTTTCGTTTCGATAATTTTCGATCTAATGAGTACTTTAAAAAAAACCAGCAGTATTATCCTTTTTTAATGAATCTTACACATCAAAACCTCCCATACGACTCTTGTGTTCTTTCTCGACAGTTCAAAACTGAATTATTGTCATACTTGATTTTTAGGCCATTTTTTAAAATTCACAGTTGTAGCCTTTTCAACCTTGCAAATTTCTGATAATTTTGGGCATTCCTTTAGAGTTGAAAGCTTATTAGCAAAACTTTAGTTAATCGAGACAGGCTAAGCTACTGTTAAAAAAATTGGTTCTCTTTTAACTAAAGGCAAATGTAATTTCGTTAGCCAATAAGTCTTCAAAAGCAGATGAAACAAAATTTAGTAGCAGAGGAATGAAAGAACATCCTCGAGGCAAGCTAAATTCCATCGCCTGCCTATTTAAGAGTGGATACTAATGACTCGGTACAACTTTATGGAATTCTGTGACAATTAACAATAAGATATAGTAAAAATCCCTTTCTATCAAATAATCAAACATGCTTATTTAAAATGCTTCATTCTTTTATGTCAATTAAAAGCAAAGACGTTTCTTGTGCCTTATTGGTGTACGAGAACCAGTCACAGAGAACTTCGGGCGGCACGTCAGCTAAACTGTTACAAAATGCATATCGCAATGATGCTGCTTACCAAATTGCAAAATTTTATGACTGTTCAATTAACTAGAACATTTACTAGGAATAAATTTTGCAAATAACTATCGAACAACAAGCCACACATTGATTGCTCTATAACGAGAGAAATCCGATTCTTAATAATATGAAAGGCAATGGTCTTGCATTCTATTAAATATTGGGGACTGAAGTTTGTGAAAAACTATGGCTAACAAATCTATGCAAGCTTTCTCGACATTAAGTTGATTCATATCCAAAAACTTTGACCTATAACCAAATAGTGACCGCGGTTGAACGGTAATTAAGTCTTCCAAAGTATCACTGTCATTTAAGCCTGGCCTTGTCTAACCCCAATAACGTAATCAACAATACTTTGTAACGTCCCTTCTTTTATGTGTATATGCCCCGAATGGTAATTAGTTAGTAAATTCACCAACACGCAACGGTCACGTTATATCGTCTCTTGCTGGCTCCGTGTTTCCTGGATTTTAAACAAGATCACCAAAAACGATTGCACTTACAAAACAACTTCCAGTATTAAGTTTTATATGGGGAGCAGCATCGTCTGGAGTTCCTAAAACGATACTTGGTTACTGTGAATTGATTCGTGATTCTTAGCTGTATTCTGTCTATACACAGTACTGCTGTATATAGTAGGAAATAAGTAACACCCAAACGCGACGAGAATGCGGAATTTTCCCGTCATCAAAAGTCGAAATTTTTCTTCTTCGTTCTTTCTGGTCGTCTAAGCGAAGTGCAATCATGCTTGAAAAAATTCTACTTGAGTTTCTTTTCATGCATTTTGTACACATGAATGCAAATATATCTTAATAATGAGATAGCCTCAATCTTGACCAAAAAATAGTGTTAGGCAAATCCTTGCTTTTTTTGTCCACATAAGGATCAACTTTTTAAGAAATGACTACTCACAAAGGCTTATTTTTCACATCTTTTACGCTTAACTGGATTTCATATCTTCTTATGTTCTGATTCAATTTTACTAAGAGCAGAAATACCAAGGGGCAAATCACTCCGAAAAATCTCGTACACCTTTGGTGGAAATCCTGTTGTTTTATCTGGAAATCACCAGAAATCCTTTTGTTTTAGAGAAAATCTCGTATGCCATTTGCAAGAATGAATTGCCCCTCAATAACACCATTTTCATCAACACTCACTATCGTGATTCCTTACTACCGAGAGTTTGAGGAACATTTGGAATTCCTTATACAGTTTGCTGTATAATGGTAATACAAATTTTAAGGCATTGGACTTGAGAATATTATGTAGATGACATAAACAAGCAAGACATAGACATAAACATGCATTATTCAAGAACAGTCCCAAACTGAAAAAACCAAAGTGGCTCAGTCTGGAACGAATAGAAATGGTCTAAAAACCAACCATTTCAATAAACACTCTATAGTTACAGCAGTTATTGCTTTCTACAATCACTTCATGTTTATTTGAGTCTATTATCTTCAAAGTTCGGTATGACTTATGCTTTGTTGAGTAAATAGCTATCAAAGAAAGGTATTGGCATAAACTAACATTAAGGCATATCAAAAAACTTCATTCTTAGTATCATATAAAGAAGGGTAAAACAAATGGACTTACTTCTTCGTTTATGTCCACCATTGTATTTGCAAATGCCTTCTGTGTTCTCACAAGCTTAAAATGCAACAAATGTCAGATTAAGTAAAAGGTGCAATTGCATTTTGGGTACTATCACCAGCTTAAAGTATGTGAATAGATGGCCTTGAGTTGATGCCTATGGTACCCTGCTGACATGAAGATGGATTGTCAGCCTGACAAGAAGATGATCAAACGACGTACTTTAAGACACAAAAAGAACTAGTTAAGATTTTATGCCATTCAAGCACAGCATTCGAAGTCATGATAATACAGTAACATACTATGACCCTACATACACACACATATGCATTTGTGCCGGATTTTGAGCACATATGGTTCGTATTTTCGATATACTAAGTAGGTCTATGAATACTATACTTAATGATAAGGATACAAATATCTCTCTCAGAGCAGCTAAATGTCAAAATGAATATACATATTGCCCTTGGTAAATTATCATTCATAAGGATTTGAACTTGCAAAAATGAAAGTGTTTTATCATTGACAACCTGATTCAATAAAGCACTTAGAGTATTCTAGTTGCTTCTTCAGTTGGTAGAAAAAAGGTTCTAGTTGCAAATTTCAAACTTAATGCCATTATCAGAGAACGTGATAATTTATAAAATTTGTAACTACATAGCGTACCAATTGTACCTATTTCAGTAAATTTGATTGAAATAAAAAAAATAAAAAATTCTCCATCTACATTTTCATTCAATAAGAATCTTTTGCAAATTAGACAGAACTTTTTGTTTATATAGTGCAGTCGTGAAGTGATGAGCCAGGAACAAATTAGTAGAAAAGCACATCATTTTATATAGAATTTTTTTCCTCTATAAGACATCCAAAAATCCTTGCCGAAAATCCAATTTGGGCAAAGAGGTTTCTAAAATATTAAAAATATGAGCTTTTTGACAATATGCACAATATTATCTGCCGAGGGATTCTGCAAAATATGAATAGCTTGCAACAATTCAAGGCGTAAATTCTAATTCAAGGCGTTGATTATGCATGAGAGTTGGATTTTTTTGCCCAGCATGAAACCTGAAAAGCAGTTGTCCTGATATAAGATTATATATTGCGTCTGCTGCTACAAGATCAATGCTGCCATGAAGGCGAGGTTACACATTTGCAGTCCACGAATAATGCCGCATCTTTCCAAAGCTTATCTTGTATTGGTATCGTTGCGACACAGTTTTCTAGCACCGCTGGTAGGCGCTACGGGCCCTGGAGCTAAAGTCATCACTGCTCTCTATTTTGCAGCGAAGGCCCAACGCCCTGGCTCTGAAATTGAAGGCTAAAATGGGCTTTATAAATTGCTTTGTAGCGTGGTCAAAATGTTCATCTCTTCTAAAACCTTCTCGGGAATCTTCGGTCGGGGGTTCTGTTTATACAAAATAGGTATGAATGCAGTGTTACGCGGCAAAAATGTGAGTCAACTTATGAGCCCTCTTCCGTCCCCTTCAAAAATATTTTATTCAAACTGTTGCCCATTAATTTTCAAGCCTATACAGTACCAGTTTACAAGCTTTGTTAAGGCAAAAGCGTCGATGACATTACTAAAGTCAATCTTTTTAGCAACATCACATTCAATACGCAGCAAAACCAAATCATTCAGCTAGCCATCATTCCTTGTCATTTTGACGAACCCACTTTGCTGACCTGAGTTCAAAACCGTTGGAAAGACGCTTTAAACATACAAAAAACAGAATTAATTTCAAATACATTAAGATCTAATTTCAGGCGTTCTGGGGCCTTTACGACAGTAAGCCTTACCTAGAATGATGCATAATTTTTATATAATCATTTATATAGTTATATTAGTATTACCAATTTTTTTCACCTGAACTCAGTAAAACCTGATTGCAGTCTTTTAGAACAAGGTATTGCACAAACAGCTTAACTTTTTCGAGGTGCCTTTCTTGGGTTAAGAAAGTCTCGACGACAGTTTTGATGAACAAACACGTTACCACTTGAAGTTTTTTAAACTCTCTCTGTTGAAAAACTGTTTAAATCAAGTCTTATATGTCTTTATGATGTTTGAGGCACCTTTCTCATAACGTGTACTGCCTTTCCATTTAATAACTAGCTTACATATCACAAAGTTTTAATCAACCAAATTGCTTAGCGATTCTGCCATATTTTATCCGGAGAGTACCAGTTTCCAGAAAGTGAGCCATTCATTTGTACCAATTATCAGGAAATAATGATCTGTATTGACATCAAAATCACAAAATGACCTTACATGGCTGGCATGTCCCCAATACCCAAAATAGCCCCCCCCCAAGTAAATTGCTAAGGCATTGAATAACATTATGTGCCCTGAAATATTAATGGATTTCCCTCGCTTATAGTGCGTTAAAGAATATTGCATTTTGGCATTCAAAAACTGTCTGTCGGTTATAAAATTCCCGCCCATGTTTTTAGGGAAATCGGAAAAAACTGACTACTTTCCTTTACTAGCCCACTTATTCATTTTTCAGGCCTAGAATAGGATAATTTTTCCTTACGTGAATCTACAATTTAAAAAAAACAGATTCTTTGCTTTTCTGGACAGATGCCCTCAGTTGTGCTACAAGTATTTGATTATCGAATGTGACCTCGTAGATCATATAAAATTGTTTCCCCACGGCCGAATTTGAGCGATTTTGAGTATCTTATAGAGGAAAACATTTGGCAGTGGATAGTGGAAAATTCGCTTTTCCACCATTTTATTCCAGGTTGACCTTGAATTGAACGCTCCACGACCTCACTAAAATTCTATGTATTAGAAATATCATTCGTTACAATTTTATTCATAGTTAGACTTGCATTCATCATTTGCACAATCTTATTCGTACAATGCTTGGATTTGCATGTATGTTGAATTTCAAATAACCATTAAAATTAAAATGAATTCTGGCTTGCTAACACAACATATCTAAGCGATTACAGACATGAAATTTCAAATTCTCACCTCTTGACTTTCCCTCTCTATCTCATTGTCGTCTTTAAATGATCTGAGCTCCTTTAAAAAGGCTGAAGAATCGTCTGGCAGTTCATACTGTTTCTTGTTATTTTCCATAAAATCGTCGTATTCTGCAATAATTGAATCAGTATAATTAAGAAGGCAGTTCTGGACGCTATCTTTTAGGTAGGGCACAAAATAGATAAAACTAGCAAGAAAACTGAAATCACACCAAGTTCCTGTCAGCGAGGGTTCCAAAATTATTTGATGCAATCTTTATTGATGAAAGTGTAACTTTTCAATAAATTACATGGAAAAATGTCAACGGTTCGGAGATAACTTGTTACATGTTTTTCATAACATATGAAAAAACGTTGCACAAAAAAGTCAAATTAAGCAAACATACAACAGCTAAAATCACACAAAGCTATTCAACTGTAAATCTACTTGTCAAAAACGAACAAAACATTTACTTTAGCTTTTAAGTTTTGATTCTACAAGGTTGTCGTAAAGTAGAACTATGAGGAAAAGTATTACCTTGCATGATTAAGGTTTTACTCAACTCTAATTCTGTAAACAACATCATCTGTATATAACACAAACGAGAGGTGTAAATATCCTTTGAAACTAATATAAAGGCTTTGCATCTTGCGTCTCTGGCTTTGCATCTTGCGTCTCTGGTTTTGCATCTTGCGTCTCTGGCTTTGCATCTTGCGTCTCTGGCTTTGCATCTTGCGTCTCTGGCTTTGCATCTTGCGTCTCTGGCTTTGCATCTTGCGTCTCTAGCTTTGCATCTTGCGTCTCAGGCTTTGCATCTTGCGTCTCTGGCTTTGCATCTTGCGTCTCTGGTTTTGCATCTTGCGTCTCTGGCTTTGCATCTTGCGTCTCAGGCTTTGCATCTTGCGTCTCTAGCTTTGCATCTTGTGTCTTTAGCTCATATTGGCATTCAGACTTTGTATTCCCTTGTGGTGCTAAATGCTTGAGCGATACCGTATCTTCTCTACCATCTTGAAACCTTATATGGGCATATCGAGGATTTGCTTCAATGAGCTCTACTTCATCCACATGTGGATCAAACTTGGAGTCTCTGATATGTCGCTGCAAAAATACAGGGCCAGGCGTAGTTAGCCAGGTGGGAATTGATTGTCCGCTAGTAGATTTTCGTTGGAAGGAAAACATGCGTTCATGTGGTGTGGCATTTGTTGAAGTACATAGCAGGGACCTTATTGTGTGTAGAGCATCACATATGACTTCTTGCCACCATGTCACCGGTAGTTGACGTGTCTTTAGCGCCAAAGTCATGGTTTTCCATATAATTCCATTGTAACGCTCAACTTGCCCATTCCCTGCTGGATTGTAGCTTGTAGTGCGGCTAGTGGAAATACCTTTTTGATGAAGAAAGTTCTTGAGCTCTTTCCTCATGAAGCCACTTCACGATCGGAATGAATATATGCAGGCATTCTGAATATAGAAAACAGCGAACAAAGGCATTGTATAACAGTATTGCTGCTTACATCTTTGCAAAGGAAAGCGAAAGGAAATCTAAAAAATTCATCAATAACTGTGAGAATGTACCTATTCTTGTAACAGCTTGGCAGCAGTCCTTTAAAATCGATATTTAATTGTTCAAATGGATGGCTGTGTAGCTTTTATTAAGTGTTTGGGCTCCAGACGAAAGAATTGTGGCTTGCATTCAGCACATATCTTGCACGTGTGTGTCACTTCTCTGATTTCTTCCATTGTATACAGTAGATTGCGAACTTCAACAAAGTGTGCCGTGCGGGTAACGCCGGGATGGCAAAGTGATGCATACAGTTCGTGAAGATTTTCTTGTTGCACCGTACTAAGGCTCATAGAAACTCTCGATAACGTATCAGCTGGAATATTCTCAGCTCCTAATCTGTATGTAATATCAAAGCTGTACGTAGCCAGTTCTAGTTTCCATCTCATGATCTTGTCATTTTTTATTTTTCCTTTATGTTTTGTGTCAAACATAAATGCAACTGACTTTTGATCTGTTATCAGCTTAAAATGCCTTTGCGTAAGAAATGCTTCCAATGCCACACAGCATCAATAATTGCAGCTGCTTCTATCTCTACTGCATGATGCTTGAATTCAGATCCATGTACTGTCCTTGAGAAGAATGCCACAGGACGACTATTCTGGTTGAGTGCAGCAGCAAGTGCGAATTCTGAAGCATCTGCTTCCAACTCAAAGGGTAGTGATTCGTCAATGGCACAGTCTTGTTTTAATGCCACAAATGCCTCTCGAACTTTTCCATCAAGAGAAAAATTTCTATTTTGAATTAACGGCCTTGCCTTTTTTGAAAAATCTCTTATCCATTTCGAGTAATGGGAAAAGAGCCCGATAACTCGTTTTTGACTCTTGATATCATTCGGGCGGCGGTAACTCTTGGAGTGGTTTTAACCTTTCTAGATCAGGTTTTATTTCGCCTTCAGACACCACACATCCTAGGATGCTGAGGCTTCTTGTAGAGATGACACATTTCTCCTTGTTGTAGGTCAAATTCTTTCGATTAGCTGCAGTTAGAAACCGCTCAAGGTTCTTGCCATGATGAGCTTGATCCTTTCCACATGTAGTTACGTCATCGAGATAAGCAAACGTATCCTCAAGAGATTCCTCTATAATGAAGTTATCCGTTTTTCTCTGAAAAGCAGCTACTCCATTAGTAACTCCAAATGGGACTCGGCGAAACTGGTAAAGGCTCTTGTTTGCTTCAAACGCGGTAAATGTCTTTCATCTTCTTTGATTGAGACCTGATGATATGCACTTTTTAGATCAATTGTGCTATAAACTCTGTACTGTGCAATCTTAGTTACAGTTTCATCTATTCTTGGAAGAAGGTATGCGTCCAACTGGGTGAATCTATTGATCGTTTGTGAATAATCAATAACCATACATTTCTTGTGCCCTTCATTTTTAGTGACGACGACCTGGGCTCTCCACGGGGAGTCACTGGGTTCTATAATGCCTTCTTCTGGCAGCCTTTTCGTCTCAGCTGCGATGAATTTCTGATCTTCTTCACTATATTTTCTTGACTTCGTAGCAATTGGTTTAACATCTGTAGTAAGATACTGAAACAAAAGTGGTGGATGTACATTCAGCGTTGTTAAGTTGCATAGCTTCAGTGGTGATACAGATCCTCCATAATTTATCGTTACGCTTTCATGTTGTTCTTGCCAGTCTTGGCCTAGAATCATGTCCGCACATAGATCTTGTAGAATGAAAAATTTGACATTTTCATATGTCCTGTCGTTAAGCTTGATATCTGTTATACAGTACCCTTGCATTTTAGCTGTAAGTGATGAAGTTGCCATGGACACATTTTGGTTGGTTTCGTGCTTCTTTAATCCAAGTCGATGTGCTTTACGGGGGTGGATGAAGCTATCCACTACTTCCAGAATCCACTAGAGCTTTTATGATTTCTTCATTGATTGAAATATCCACGCAAGCTTTACTTAGTGTTTTTGCAGCAACTGTAGCTAAGGACGGACGATTCAGAGCTGCTGAGGCTGGCTCATCACGGCGCTTTGATTTACAGACTCTTTTGAAATGGCCGTTCTTTTGACAATTACTGCACGTGGCATCTCGAGCAGGACATTTTGAGCGTGGATGTCAATCAAAACAGCAGAAGAAACATTTTGTTTTCGTGAAGTTGCTGCCGATATGCTTTCTGCATTTTCGTCCACGAGAGTGCTTTCTTCACTTGATTTTCCTGTGAAAGCAGTGGTCGGCATAAAAGTTAACTTGAAAGATTCGGAGCTTATCGAGAGCCCTTGCTTGGTGGAAGGCCGTTCGCAAAAAGTTGTAGTCTTTGCTTAGAGTTTTTAGCGCTTGTAAATATTCATCTAAAGATTCCCCTGGTGGTTGTTTTCGAGTGGCTAGTGAATGCCGAGCGAGGATTTCGTTTGGTGTTTTCACGTAAAGAGTTTTTAACATAGCAACAGCTTCTTTGTACGTATCGACTTCACTAATAAATCGTAAACTTCGCGTGAAACATAGTTTACCAAAACACGTAGCTTGTTGAGTTCTTCTTGCGGCAAGGTTTCGAGAAAGTTCTCGAAAGTGATGAACCAGTGTCGCAATTGTTTCGCTGCGTCTGTAGAATTTAAAGTTGCGTCAAACCGATCCGGTTTTAGCACTTTGTCCATTTTGATCAGAGTTGAGTAAATTGTCGTCAAATAGAACTATGAGAAAAACTATTACCTTGCATGATTTAGATTTTACTCAACTCTAATTCTGTAAACAACATAATCTGTATACAACACAAACGAGAGGTATAAATGTCCTTTAAAACTAATATGAAAAGGTGAACAATAAAGTTCGTAACCAACACAAAAGTTCGTTGTTATCAGAAAGGTATAATTAACTACGATATACAAAAAAAACTTAACAACCAAGGTTAAGTTATAGAGACGAAGACAAACCACGCTTATTTGTTATGGATTAACATGCCAATGATGTACCTTATTAATATCATGTATGGTACATTCAAAGGACTAAAAAGGGGGTCTTTTTCAAGTTTCAACACTTAAATTAAACAAAAAATACATTCCATTGCAAAAAAAAATACGATAAAAATTATTTCAACTTCCTTTTAAGTCCTGGCAAAACAACTAAACATTTCACTAAACATTTCACTCAACATTTTGTTTAGTGAAGTTGAGCGAACTTTAGCGAGGGTGGCAAAACGTGACTAAACTCTTCACTAAACTTCACTCAACTTTTTTGAACTGCGAGATATCTATGACGCTGTTAAGCTGGCGAAACAAAAGTTGAGAGAAATGTTCAGTGAAAAGTTTAGTCGTTTTACCAGGGATTTAGAGCTACCGGCTCCCAATGTATATACACCATACTCCTAGTCATTTTCTATCAATCACAAAAAACACGATAAGAATTATTTCCACTTCCCTTTAGAGCTACCGACTCCCGATGTAAATACACCATACTCCTAGTCATTTTCTATCAATCACAAAAAACACGATAAGAATTGTTTCAACTTCCATTTAGAGCTACCGACTCCCAATGTATATACACCATACTCCTAGTCATTTTCTATCAATCACAGCAAACACGATAAGAATTGTTTCAACTTGCCTTTAGAGCTACCGACTCCCAATGTATATACACCATACTCCTAGTCATTTTCTATGAATCACAGCAAACACGATAAGAATTGTTTCAACTTGCCTTTAGAGCTACCGACTCCCAATGTATATACACCATACTCCTAGTCATTTTCTATCATTCACAGCAAACACGATAAGAATTGTTTCAACTTCCCTTTAGAGCTACCGACTCCCAATGTATATACACCATACTCCTAGTCATTTTTTATCAATCACAGCAAACACGATAAGAATTATTTCAACTTCCCTTTAGAGCTACCGACTCCCAATGTATATACACCATACTCCTAGTCATTTTCTATCATTCACAGCAAACACGATAAGAATTGTTTCAACTTCCCTTTAGAGCTACCGACTCCCAATGTATATACACCATACTCCTAGTCATTTTCTATCAATCACAGCAAACACGATAAGAATTATTTCAACTTCCCTTTAGAGCTACCGACTCCCAATGTAAATACACCATACTCCTAGTCATTTTCTATCATTCACAGCAAACACGATCAAAATTATTTCCACTTCCCTTTAGAGCTACCGACTCCCAATGTATATACACCATACTCCTAGTCATTTTCTATCATTCACAGCAAACACGATAAGAATTGTTTCAACTTCCCTTTAGAGCTACCGACTCCCAATGTAAATACACCATACTCCTAGTCATTTTCTATCATTCACAGCGAACACGATCAAAATTATTTCCACTTCCCTTTAGAGCTACCGACTCCCAATGTATATACACCATACTCCTAGTCATTTTCTATCAATCACAGCAAACACGATAAGAATTGTTTCAACTTCCCTTTAGAGCTACCGACTCCCAATGTAAATACACCATACTCCTAGTCATTTTCTATCATTCAAAGCAAACACGATAAGAATTGTTTCAACTTCCCTTTAGAGCTACCGACTCCCAATGTATATACACCATACTCCTAGTCATTTTTTATCAATCACAGCAAACACGATAAGAATTGTTTCAACTTCCCTTTAGAGCTACCGACTCCCAATGTATATACACCATACTCCTAGTCATTTTTTATCAATCACAGCAAACACGATAAGAATTGTTTCAACTTCCCTTTAGAGCTACCGACTCCCAATGTATATACACCATACTCCTAGTCATTTTCTATCATTCACAGCGAACACGATCAAAATTATTTCCACTTCCCTTTAGAGCTACCGACTCCCAATGTATATACACCATACTCCTAGTCATTTTCTATCATTCACAGCAAACACGATAAAATTGTTTCCACTTCCCTTTAGAGCTACCGACTCCCAATGTATATACACCATACTCCTAGTCATTTTCTATCAATCACAGCAAACACGATAAGAATTGTTTCAACTTCCCTTTAGAGCTACCGACTCCCAATGTATATACACCATACTCCTAGTCATTTTCTATCAATCACAGCAAACACGATAAGAATTGTTTCAACTTTCCTTTAGAGCTACCGACTCCCAATGTATATACACCATACTCCTAGTCATTTTCTATCAATCACAGCAAACACGATAAGAATTGTTTCAACTTCCCTTTAGAGCTACCGACTCCCAATGTATATACACCATACTCCTAGTCATTTTCTATCATTCAAAGCAAACACGATAAGAATTGTTTCAGTTCCCTTTAGAGCTACCGACTCCCAATGTAATACACCATACTCCTAGTAATTTTCTATCATTCAAAGCAAACACGATAAGAATTGTTTCAAGTTCCCTTTAGAGCTACCGACTCCCAATGTATATACACCATACTCCTAGTCATTTTCTATCATTCAAAGCAAACACGATAAGAATTGTTTCAAGTTCCCTTTAGAGCTACCGACTCCCAATGTATATACACCATACTCCTAGTCATTTTCTATCATTCACAGCAAACACGATAAGAATTATTGCCACTTCCTTCTAGAGCTAAAGCCTCCCAATGTATAATGCTAGTCATTTTCTATAATTCACAGCAACAGAGCCAAAGATTTTGAAAACTTATTCAAAATGATACAAACCTTGAATCACGCAGTTTCTAACCATGTATAGCTGTTCTTCCAACGTTTCCATTACAGACAAATCTTTTTTTATTTGATCCTAAATTGAACAGAAATGAATAGAACATGAATAGGGCAGACCATAATCAGATATGACAAAAACATATGGTAAGACGCTTTGGCCTTCAGTAATCTGTTTTAAGGACAACTAATCATTCTTAAGCACAATAGAAAAGATTTTCTAAATTTTCTAAATTGTCTAAGAACAGACATTGTTATTAAAAATTTTGCTGTAATTATTATTGTGTGCCTAAGGAAAGGTCTATTCTGTCTTTGGATTCGTAAGCAGGCTGACAATAAATTAACCTAAGATAATTCTATGTAGCAGACATTTAGAATCATTTCCTTGAGCAACTATTCAACGCACAGCTTCAAAATGTTATAAAAATATTATATACGTAGTATAATTTTACTCTGCAAATATATTACACGCTGACACAAATAAATTTTCCTACTTTTAAAGATATATGAAAACTATCCAGAGCGTGCAATTAATTTACTCTTTTCTAATCTTGAGACACCCCATTATTTAATCAACTTTAAATACTTATTCACCCTATGATAGGCCAACTCCGATCTTTAAAGAAGTATCTTCAAATGGGGGCTTTGCAAAGAAATGTACTCACATAGCGATAGCCTGCGGTAATCTCCTTACTTTGACTTGACTTTATAGAACCCGTGTCTGATTCTTTCAAGGTCAGGTGAGGATTCTCAAAGGCTAAAACAGATTTACTTCAAGTAATTAAAACGTAAAACCTTTCTGATGAGTGAAATTAAGCCCTGCTGCTTCAGTAGAGTTAAGGAACGTGACTTTATTTCATGCAAAAGAAATGAGAGCTAACAAGTTGTAAAATCTAAAATAATCTTTCGTTCTGAAGGCATTTTAAAATCCTAGTTTTTTAAGGGTATGTAAACTGCTAAAAGTACTACAAAGAGTTATAGCTGATTAATAAGAAGATTTAAAGTTTACAATCGTAGCGTTTACACTCTCTCTAATAAAAACATGAAAACAAAATTCTCTTGTGTTAATAGATTACTTTCGTCGTTATTTATTTCAATACTTTGTTTTATTCGTTAATTATTATCTGTTTTGTGTTTATAGATGAGGCCTATCCTTGAAAAATGCTGTTATGAAGATAATCGTCCTATTTTGTAAAGTTGTGTTGTTTTACCAGAAAAGGTACTGAAATAACCTTTCATCTTCAGCTTAATAGTAAATTAATGTTTCAGAAGTCATCACAGCACAAAAAGAGAAATATGTACTCGATTTCTATTTTTTCTATTTCTATTTCTATAAAATAATTTGATCATGATAAATTGGAAACATTTTCCAATGTTGGAATCATTGAAACGTTTTTAATAATTTTAGGTAGACTACATTATCTTATTATAATTAACTTGTTCAATTTTTCTCTTTCGTGGTTGTATTTTAGATGGAGGGAGCCTTGAATATCAGGACTAGTGAAGACAGGGCTGGAAAATGTTGCAGTTTGCCAGGAAAATTTCAGCGTGAAATCACAAATCGCTTGATTTTAATATGAACATTAGATTTATATCACTCTAAAAAGGCTTTGAAAAAGCAAACATTTTACAACATATTGGCTAAAAGCTTTTTCGTCTGAAACTGATCAGAGCATAAAACGTCAGAATAAGGGTCTAAAAGAACACGATGAAAAATATATACCCAGTTGTGGATCGAAATAGGCCAATCAAAAAAACGCAAACACAAGACCAACCAGTGCTTCGTGCCTAAAGAAAAATTACCACTGGAGTCCAAGAGAGAAAACGAACTCCTTCTGTCTACACAACGGCGGTTTTTTCGTTTGTATGTAGATCGATTTCAAAACTGCTAGATGGAAGGACGACCAGGCTCTGCCAATTATCTGAAACATGTCGTCATTATAGAGTTTAGCACAATCTGGGTTGTGTAAAAGATGTTGACCTATGACAGAATCATTTATTTTAACAGTGTTTTTAGACCTACAAGATCGAGGAGGCTGTTCTCTTCGAGAGGCAGTTTGTTTCGTATGTTGGAAGGAACATGCTGTTTTATCCTATCTCCCAATCTTTGGGTTGTGCGTCCTACGTAGCCAGAATCACACTGGCACGTAAATTTATAAATAACAGAACTTTTTTGGTTGGTAGGAGCGCAATCCTTTTGAATGGATGGAAGGGCTCGACACAATTCGAGGATTGACAGCAAAGAAATATTTTGTTATGGCTTGCCTAATCTGACTCTCGAATGGCAAGGAAGTGTTACCAATCCATGGTAGTTTCAAAAAAACTGCGCACTTTTGCGGACCAAACCTTTGAACAGCCGAAAAACTTGCGATCTTCTCCTTAGTATAAGATAAAATGACGACTTCTGGATAGCCGTTGTCCAGAAAGATCGTTTTAAGTTTTTCCAGTTCAGCGTGCAGTTTAGATTTCGAGCAGATCATCAGTTTCTATGTACTAAAGTTTTAACAAGGTTGACTTTGCGTTGTTTTGAGCAAAATAAATTCAAGCGTATGTACAGTACTGACCTTTAACAAATTACAAGCAAAATGGTTGCAAGTATAAACAAAATGGTTGCTGTTCGAATAGATATGGTAAAAAATCGAGAACCAACAATTAGTTCTTTTTTAGTATGACAGGTTAGATTTAGGACAAATGTTTGAACAAATCAAGCAACTTAAAATATCACTTTCAGTGACTGGAAACCAACCAAATAAAGATGTCTGATTATAGCTAAAAGCTATCTGCTTCACCCAGTACCGTGTGTCATATAATTAAGTGCAGCTGGTGTTTTTAAAAGTTAGGACGAAGTGCATGCAATAACTTTTTATCTCCCTCGCGTATGGTGGAATCCATTGCCCGGAGGTGATTTTTTGTATTTTTTACAACCTAGCGTCAAAATGTTGCTTTCAGGACACTGAAAACCAAGCCTGTCGAGCCGTGTCCTGGGTGTTCCTCTCGATGTCATCTTCACTCGTTTCTATAAGGTTGCTTTTACAAGAGCCAAACCATCGCAAATAGATTTCGGTACAAAGTAGAAGAAAGTGTCCGTTGTATGAAAATGTCTGTTTTCCTGAGTGTTGCTTCACAAGGGACAACCCGTAAAAAAGACATTTAGGATACTTTTGTAGAAATTATCTCCCTGCTGTTTGAGCGTGTCTTCTACAAAAGGGCATTGTTAATGAAGGTTTCAACATAGAACCATGAAGCTGCCATCAACATAAAAAATGTAAATTTAAAAAGTTATGAGATAGCATTTAGTATAATTGTATTGATAAGAATGTACTCACTGTCTTTCAGCTTGTCGTAGCCGGTTTTGTAAACACGTAAATTCTTTGACTCTTCGACGCATGAATCAAGCTCAATCTATGGCAGAAAAGACAAAATATAATGATAAATTCTTTGACTCTTCACCACACGAATCAAGCTCAATATTTTGCAAAAAAAAGACAAAAGATAGTGATAAATTTTATAACTCTTCAACACATGAATCAAGCTAAATCTTTTGCAGAAAAGACAAGAGATAATGATAAATTCTTTGACTCTTCAACACACGAATCAAGCTCAATCTTTTGCAAAAAAAAGACAAAAGATAATGATAAATTCTTTGACTCTTCAACGCATGAATCAAGCTCAATCTGTTGCAGAAAAAAACAGAAGATAATGATAAATTGTTTAACTCTTCAACACACGAATCAAGCTCAATCTTTTGCAAAAAAGACAAAAGATAATGATAAATTGTTTAACTCTTTAACACACGAATCAAGCTCAATCTTTTGCAAAAAAGACAAAAGATAATGATAAATTCTTTGACTCTTCACCACACGAATCAAGCTCAATATTTTGCAAAAAAAAGACAAAAGATAGTGATAAATTCTTTGACTCTTCAACACACGAATCAAGCTCAATCTTTTGCAAAAAAAAGACAAAAGATAATGACAAATTCTTTGACTCTTCAACGCATGAATCAAGCTCAATCTGTTGCAGAAAAAAACAAAAGATAATGATAAATTGTTTAACTCTTCAACACACGAATCAAGCTCAATCTTTTGCAAAAAAGACAAAAGATAATGATAAATTGTTTAACTCTTTAACACACGAATCAAGCTCAATCTTTTGCAAAAAAGACAAAAGATAATGATAAATTCTTTGACTCTTCACCACACGAATCAAGCTCAATATTTTGCAAAAAAAAGACAAAAGATAGTGATAAATTCTTTGACTCTTCAACACACGAATCAAGCTCAATCTTTTGCAAAAAAGACAAAAGATAATGATAAATTGTTTAACTCTTTAACACACGAATCAAGCTCAATCTTTTGCAAAAAAGACAAAAGATAATGATAAATTCTTTGACTCTTCACCACACGAATCAAGCTCAATATTTTGCAAAAAAAAAGACAAAAGATAGTGATAAATTCTTTGACTCTTCAACACACGAATCAAGCTCAATCTTTTGCAAAAAAAAGACAAAAGATAATGACAAATTCTTTGACTCTTCAACGCATGAATCAAGCTCAATCTGTTGCAGAAAAAAACAAAAGATAATGATAAATTGTTTAACTCTTCAACACACGAATCAAGCTCAATCTTTTGCAAAAAAGACAAAAGATAATGATAAATTATTTGACTCTTCAACACACGAATCAAGCTCAATCTTTTGCAAAAAAGACAAATAATAATGATAAATTCTTTGACTCTTCGGTACGTGAATTAATCTTGGTATACAATAGAAATACAATAGCATTGAACGTGTTCTTCTCCTTTGCAGAGAAATATTAGCCCTTAGAATTTTAGATATTCTCTAAATAAGCTATAACAGAAAATGATTGATGTAGCAAATACTAACCTTTAGATCACTTATTTTCTTTTCGTTTGATTCCTCCATACATTTCTTGTCGTTTTTTAATTTTTCGATTGTTCCCTGCGATCTAGAAATGTATAGAAAATTTAATTCACACAACCAAAAATAAACGAAATTGATGATGGTTAAAAATGTCACTTCAACTATGTGTCCAAAAGTTTATGTAACATTTGCAATGTCAATAAAAAGCCAAAAAAACATTTTTTCCAGTTTCTATCAAAGATGCAAACTTTTCTTAGATTCATCTTACTAGCGACGTTTCGTGCTATTTTGATTGCCAGAAATCAGGCGTACTCTCTGTTGAATCAATTATAATAGTTTAGGCCAAAGAACAAGTTAAGTAACCTACCAACCTATGACTAAAAATAAAACCAAGATGTACCATTTAACATTTTAGCTTCGTACGTTATTAAAAATTAAAATGTAAAAAGAAACGAGCCGTAATGAATGCATCTAGAGCAGAATTTGACTGGAAAAAAATTACAAATTGCAGAGAGATATATAAAACAAAACAACGACAATTGCAGACAAAAGATACATATTTTATAGCATTCATTTATTTCATTATTTAATAGTTGGTTCAGGTTAGCAAGAATGGGTTTACCAACAGGAAAAAGTGGAAGTTCAATGCCTCCTTTTAAAACTTAGATAAAATAACAACTCAATACTTTTTGACTTCGTCTTTCTCTGATCTAAGTTCCAACTGCAGAGCAGAAATTTTCTGTTTCAATTTTTCCTCTGCTTCACTAAAATTGAATCCAAAAAGAACAAAAAATCACGGTAGAATCTTCATGTAAATTCTGACATTATTTGTCAGTTGGTTCGGTGTATTTTGCAACAATTTCACTTTAATCAGGTCAAAATTAAGGATTTCAGTTACAATCGTCATTTCTTTTCAAAAAGCAGATCCATGGAATGGTCACGGAAGAATATCGGTTTCTATGTACATTGCCCCAAATACAACTGCCATTTATAGAGTTTCGAAGCATGACGTCATTAGAATATGTTTTTAGATAATTCTCAATAATACCCTTTTTTGTGAACTGATTCTATATTCAATCATTCGCTACGCGAGGCTTTCAGCATACATGTCTTTTCAAATGCTTTACCTTAAGAATGTAATTAGTTTTGAGCTGCATCAATAATTTAGAATTTCAATAAATGAATTGCAACTCACTGTAGTGACAAATCGATACAAATTTATACTCTGTTGACAGCGTAAAGAGAATCACAGCATCACTTACATACGCAATGATATCTGAGCTTCTTTTTCACTGATTAATGACTCGAAATCCATGCACCTGGTCAAGAAGAACAAATTTTCATCATTAAAATAATCATGTAGCGTTTCTTAGATGCAGAGAGATTTTTACTTGGGCTTATTCTGTAATTATCATAAACAAAATGAGCGCATAAACCATTATTTTGGTCAACCAAATGTCTCCAATCCAGGAAACAGCCAGATGTCACCGGACCATCGTTTGCGATTCCGGTTTAATGGACTTTTCAGCACCTTCTTGTGCATATTATACTGTCTAGGTGAATAGTAAAGAGGATAAAATAGAGCCATTCAAAACACAAGTCTCAGTAATTGAAGGAACCCGTTCTTCTTGAAAACTCTCACCAATCTGTACGATTGTAGCAGTTTCCTCTGCTTACATAGAATAAAGTATCAAAATCGAATCCAAAACATTCTTTTGAAACTCTCCAGAATATTAGAGCAAAATATGAATTTATGAATCGATAAATTTATGACTTAAGAGAAGGGGTGCTATCAGAAAAAAATACCTCTCTTCAAGTTTTCTTATATTTGCAAGAAGCTCTTCAGCTTTTTCGTTTCTGCAAGGTAATTCGTAGACGTAGCTGTTAGCAAAAAACTCTGACGCATAAATCTATTAACACCTCCTAAGATCTTATTCAGAAAGAGTTATTGAAATGATGATGGAGTTTTGAGGGCACCATTTCTACGATCGGGCTATTTTGCGGCGACATGGTCTGAGAACGACTAGTAATGGCTTGGCTTCCTTATGGTAAAATATCTTTCATCAACGAGCAACGTAAGAATTACGAACAAAGGAAAAGTATGTGCGCAGGTAAGAAATAAAAGGCTTAAGCAATAAAAAAGAAAGAGAAAAAAGCATACGACCATTGGTAGTGACCATGAAAGTCGATAAGAAACTACTCTTTTCACAGAAAGTTTTTACAGAAAGTGTTAAGCTTTTAAATTTGCTTAAATTGGCACATCAATAAGCTATTTATATTCAATTAACAAAATGTAATCCAACGACAACCTTTTCTTTTTTGCTACTACTGTGGTTGGCTTTGTTTGGAGCTAACACCAGAAAAAAGACAAACAAATAACATATACACAGCCACAGTATAATATCAGTAAATTCATTCATGACGGCATATGATTTTTAATAGTGTAGTTTAGCAGCAAATAAAACAATACACTTTCATGTATATACCTCTGTTCGTGTATCCTAAAAAGTAGCGTGAAATAGGGTATTCTTTGTATTGATTGACTCTTCCCTGTTTGCTTGTTCGTGACTGTATACTCTCTGCTGTAAACACCCTCTGAAAAACCCAAAGTCCTAACGTTCAATGCTCACTATATAAGTAGAATATGACACAAATGATCTTAAGATATTTATCACTTTAGATTATGTATACTTAAAAACAAGAATTTTCAAGAATTATTCTGGTTCATGTCTAAAAATGCTACTTGTAAAACAGGCATGCTTTGCAATAGCTGCTTTTTGCGCCAAAAAATTGGCCTGTATCTATATGATATTTTATTCCATAACGATGTTAGCCATGTTTAAATATGTTGCAACAAAGCAGGCTGGTTGCACAAAAGCCTTTAAAAAAATGACAGAAAATTTCAAAGATTTACAATTCCACAAATTTTTTTCTAAATGAATGCAAGAAGATTTTGTAGAAATTATTGTTAGGCCAAAAACCAAATGAATGAAAATGATGTTATAGAGCTTTACAAAAACTATAAAGCAGCCAATTAAAATACTGATTTACATTTCAATGTAAATTAAAATGTTGCGCCGGCTTGCTTCCTGTATGAATGTGATACAAAAAAAATTGTTGAATATGTAATGTAAGTTTTAAAATATTGGACATAGTGATTATTCAGTGGGAGATTTATTCAAAGCAGAAATCTTCTTACCAAAAATATCATCTCTCAAAGCTTTTACAACTTTTTGAAACATCCCCAGCTTGGGAATAATGCCATCTATAAATTTGAGATAGAGCAATAGCAATCAATTTGGAAAAAAAAGAATGAATAAAGGGTTAAATGTCACAAATGTAAGAAATCAATGACCTATAGATCTATTGCACAAAGTCCCAGTCTAACCATTATATTAACATAATACTTTGAAACTCTAATCTCTTTGTTGCTCCTTGGTATTTTTTCAAACATTCAACAAACATATCTTGTCATTATAATAATTATATAACCAGGCCTTTTAATTTCATGCAGGCCATAAAGCACTCAACCCAACCAACGCATTTAGCAAAATATATACTTTAACCTCCTCACAAAAACATGTCATGCCCGCAAAAGACCAAAAGTGCATTTACCAAAAAATTGGTTCCTATAAATTGTGATAATCCTGAGTGAAAGGTCAAGTGGTTGATGGAAACAAATTATTATTGCTTCATTTTTCATTTTAAATAACAAATCATTGAATAAAAATTGGGTAAAAATTGGGTAAAAATTGGCGATAAGCAGCCAATTTAGAAAACCAAAGGTTAAGGAATTGTCGATACATGATACTCTTATAGTCCCTCAGTCCATGGAGGACTTCTTTTAACAGGTTTTTGGATGGACAATGGCTCTTTGTAAGCTCCTCCATGCAGGCAGTTTGTCACCCTTACGAAAAGCTACTTTCAAAAATGGCCTGTATTTAACTTATAATTAAAATGACCTCTTGTGCATATAAATGCTGATTTTTTTGCAACTTTAATGTCGATTGTAGTCTGTAAACTTGCTATAACAGAAAAGAATTAAAAGATTTCTGAAAACAAGAGTTTCAAAACTTACGTCTGAAAACAAACTTACCAAGAGTTTTAAAAGAAATAGCCATCTTTTCATCTGTGACTGGATTTTCAGCACTTTTCATCTGGCCTGCTTCCAATAGTGTAACTTCATACCCATTCACTATAGAATCAAGATTTTAAATCATTGATACAACAGTTATCTTCCTTGGAAATTGCAAAAAAGTGGACTCATATGATTATTATTCATATGATGAAATTGCAAAAAGTGGACTACATGAAGTATACTACCGACTGACTTTGCAGGTTGCATATAAAAACAGTTTATAGAAACAACTGAAGAAGAAAATAATCAAAAGATATTTCAACCAAATATAAGGGAAGAGAGGAATTTGAATAATTATCTGGGGTTGAGTTAGACTTCATGGCATGTAATTTTGTCCTTCGGGGCTTCTCTGTCAATGCCACATATTATGGTGCCATCCTCCATGAAACACTTCCAAAAGTGCCAGCAAAATTTACGGATAGGCAAATCAGCCTTTAATTTTTAAACATGAAAATTCACCTTCCATACATATAAATGTCCAAGTGATTTATTCACCTTTCAAGAGAACAAAAGCTCTTCCGGGGGCATTCTATTAGTCCAGGAATGTGTTTGGGAAAAATATGGCTTCTTCCATTTTGTACGAGAAATTCAACAGTGCTCCTGGCAGTTTCACTTCCAAATGGCCCTATAAACTATGTGAGTTCCAAAAATCTCTGATAAAGGGTCATACATTTGACTCTCATCCAGAACATAGAATATGGAAAGAGGGGTGTTTCTTATGAAAAGGTGCAGAAATAGTGTGTGGCTGACATATCTTTAGCATAAGTTTCACATTGGGTGAAAATTAGCATCAAAACTTGTGATAAGTTTGCAGTCCAAAAATCAAACATTTTTTAATTCTCAAAATCATATTTTTCTTATTATTAGAGTCATTTTACTGTTTATACATCTATTGCCATAGTTGATAGTGGCCCCCCCCCCCAAACAAAAAGTTTTATTTTGGTCTTTGTGTTGCAGTACCTGTTATTTCAGAGATAAGGGGGTAAAGATCCATTTAACCCCCTTATGAACGAAACTACAATCCCGGACAAAATGGTTCAGACTTGTCAAGAAAAGCTTATATTTTCACTTCCCTTTCAAAAATAACTTTTCCCCCTCCCCCAATTCAATGTCGAATGCATGATTTTGAAGGAGAAATGGTAGAATTACAAATCCAACATTGATTCGGGGGGAAAGGGGGGATTCGAATGTATAGGGGCGATGTAAAGTAGAAAATTGCAGAAATTGTATTTTGTCTCAACAATTTTGTCCGGCAACCAACAAGCAACAGTTAGACCAAGCAACAGTTAATTGATAAAAGCTATGACATTTGGGCAAATATCATTTTCAACAATATAACAATAAATTGTCACCATATTTTTCTGAGTCATGTAGCATTTGTATAGCTACTTTAAATTTAAGTCGCATTAACCCTGAGTTGAGAAAAAGTAGCCCTAGGTACCCGGGTGGGAGAGAAATATTCCATCATTAAAATGCATACCAAGCGAAGACAGAGGTTGCGTGTTATTATCTGCAGATTCCATCTTTTCAACTTTTGTTTGCTCAGATTCCGGCGCCTTGAATGGTGTTACTTAGGCAGTTTCATATTGATAAGTGGTTTTGGTTCAGCTCGGGTTTTTTTGTTGACTGATCACTTTCTTCGTCGCCATTTTTTATTTCGTTTTCAATACGAGATTGCAATGCACTTGTTTCTATGGAGATATATTCTGTGATGTGGGCACAGAATTCTGTGATGTGGTCATTTCTATTCTGTGATGCGGGGATGACAGAAAAATAAAACGAATAACAATTTGACAGTTCACTCAGCTGAAAATGAGTATACTTAGTTGAAACATACTATGGAGGTAAAAGCGGCGTGGAATGGAAAGGAACTGGCCACCCTACCACACAATGCCGTGGCCCAGGACGATGCGCCCCTAATAGTGCATTCCCCAACGTTCGATATCGAATACGGGACCAAAAAAATAAACAACTAGTGCTAGGATTAATAATGTATGTAAAAATTCTGTTCTAACACAGGAGATGAAAATAACTTTATTATTCAAAGGTAGAAATAAACATTGTTAAGAAACGGCACGAAAAATCACTCTTTTTGCAAACAATCTTTTTGTGGTACAGACTTTGAAAATGGCTTAGAAAAAACTTCAGCTTAGGTAGTTTCTAAAATGAAAACTTTTTAAAGCCATTTCAATCTTGTTTTCTTGTCTGCTCAAACGTGCGCAAAGTCAATAATCAAGGAGAGGATGTGTTTCAACTGAACATATGATTAGAGAAATGTGTAAAAGGAAAGTGTCTGCATTTAGGAAAATTGGAGACGACGGCAGTCAGAAAGATGTTTGAAGTGACAATCTAATCTACAACGTACAACAGTCTACGTTTGCTAGACTTCGAAGAAGTAAACAAAACAACGTCAGCAGATAAACATAATAAAGATTTTATTCATCAGATTTACAGTTAGATTTTCGATCATTATTGACTTGTCATCATCTTCAGTTGTATGCACTGACTAGCAAACACAGGCTACTTGACAACACTGACACGACAACACAAGAGGGAACATCCACTTTGAAACTGGTTTGGTAAACTTCATCTTCGAAGGTCCAATAGTAATATGATAACATAAGTATCACTGGGATAGACACGTCGCATATTGTGATCCAAAGATTAGGAGCTTTTGGCTCAAAAGTGTCATATTTCCTTACGAGCAGTTCTATCCAATTCGCCAATGTTGGTGCGATGTGCAGCAAAAAGTTGTTTATTCTAAGTATTTCATCGGAACCGTCTCTTGCGGTTACTGTAACGTAGGAAATCACGCAGGACATCGAGAAAATTATTGGGAATAAACGCCATGCAATGCGCGATAGTACGGGATAGAACATCAATGTTGAAATAAGCATTAGGCCGTAATAGATAAACTGCAGCAACAGCAGCCAAACACATAAATAATTTCGAACAGTAGCAAAACTCGTGGCTACAAAATACCAGATCCCAAACGCTGTACAGCCACAGCAGAATGATTTCCAAACAATGTCAGCTAGATGGCCTAAGCTTTCCATTTGGTGTTTCGTCGAAGTATGCAGAGAGCAATGGTCAGCATAGCAAACTTCGAGGCCAGGCCTATGTTGCTTGTTACTTCAAGACTTATTTGTGTCAATACACAACTTATACAAGGCATACATGAATATATGAGCTTTGCACAAGGTCGAACACAAACGGAAATTCGACGCTAGCGAAAGCTAAAGTCAAATAGGTTACTTTTTTAAAAAATCTTATTAAGCATTGTTCAAAAACTGTTAACGGTATTTTTTCTAGGCCACGTTCGTTAAGCTGTGTCTCGTAACGTCTTTCTCCGTACTACGGGCAGCTTTGGATAAAAGCGCCACGGCTCGTTGTAGGTAGGGGTTCTCGGTGTTGAGTTTGTTAGAAAGTTTTTTTCCGTAGTTTTAAAGACTCATTGCTAACAATGGGCCTTTGCGAGCGTGGCGACGATTCAAACAATGGCAGTAAACTTCTACGGATTAACCAAAATTGATTTCAGACTATCTAAAAATGCATTATGGGATGCTTGCGTAGCGCAATGGCTCACTGTTAGCAATGAGTCTTTTAGGTGTCTGTTTATGAAAGGCATCGATTAATATAGCATGTGGTCCATTAAGTAAGAAATCCCTTAAAAGATTCTTTAGCTAAGACAAATTTCTTCATTTTTTTATTGAATTGTCTCAAAAAATCAGAATGAACGTCCATACAGAAAGCAAGTAAACGTCGATGAATTGTATTGCTAACGCTGATACCGTGGGTGTTAAAAACGATAAACAAACGCAGACTTGGTGTCTGTATGGAATAATCTTTGTGAAAATTATTGCAAAGGAAACGTATATACCATCAGATAGTAAATTTCTCATCAGAGGTCTGCAATAAAAACTAGCATGGCTTAAAGATACCTGATATGACGTGTTTTCGTGAAAAGCAAAATCATTTGCTTAGTTGTTTACAAAGTTACTGGGTTGAACTTGCTGTTACTGCAAGATTGTACGATTTCTGTTGTCACAGAACACCCTTATCGTTATTCGGTCAATCGCTCAAAGAAAGCTAGCTCTCCCAGAAGTCCCTGCGGTTGCCTAAGCAACGAGTTTAATGAATTTCTAAATAACCATTATCGATAAGAATAGATCGTCTATATAAAAGATGTTCCTGCTTAAAGGGAACTTAGTATCATCCAACAGACGAACACAATCGAGAGATAATTCATTTTGCAAAGTTAGCAAGGTATGCGTTGGTTTTATGAATCTAATACCTAATAATAGTAAGCGTTAGTAACAGAGGATAACGAGACAATTGTTTACTTCTAATTCAAAATGTTCTTCTTATTCTTTTCAAATGTTGATTTTCATCGGATATGATTTATGTACTTCATCGATTTATCTTTAAAATTCTTTACAGAATAACACAATAAGGCATTTTGTCGTGCTTTTGCATAAAAATGAATAATTATGCTTCCTTTTTGCTATTGAAATGACCTCTACGAACAGATCAAATAGAACAGGTTTATTCCACAAAATGGCAACGTCAAAGTTACGTGTAACCATTTTATATAAGCAGCAATCAATGGGGAAACTTGTCAATTAAGATATTTATGTCAATGGAGCTAACTACTGTTGCCTAATGATCGCAATAAGCGTGAAACTCTGGGCTGCAACTTAAAAAAGATTTAGTTTACACATCAAAAAGTAACTAAGTGATTGCATTATTCGTTGAAGCCTAATGATTTATTCGAACGTTTAAACTTTATTAAAGAGGAAATACATTGATGTAAAGAGAAAATACATTGATTCGAATTGTTTGGCTATCACAGTGTATGATTTGTGTCCATTCATAGAAGCTTTTTGAGAGACATAATATCATATAGTCAATGCTAAGCATCTCTGACTTAATACATGGCAAAGATGACAAATAGAGCACAAGACAGCCAATTTTCAGGGAATTGAAAAATATTTATTTTTTGCATTCACAGGACGATCTACTCAACAAACAATTCAAGTCATGCATACAACATACGCAGCTCTACTTATTTTATCTCTTGTATGCTTAGTGTTCTCTGCCCCTCGAATTACAAGTGACATACTCAGAGATGAGGACAAAGAAGCGACAGTACACAATAAGCCTGTTGAGAGACATTATGAAATGTTAGGTGTATTCGAGCCATTCAAAGCTTACTTTACAATGAAACGCACAAGCGAATTATTGCAAAAACGAGGCAGAAGGCAGATGAAATGCATCAAATACAATGCAGCGGCTAAAAAGTGCAGCAGGTATGCTTTAGTTGGCATGTGGTGACCAGAAGATGCCTCGTGGAGAATCAAACTGACAACTAAATTTAGTTTCTAATGGACTATAAATACGTCTCGACAACCGATTGAATAATTCATTTCAACAATTAAGAAACCTTTGAGTGTTCATGGCTCAAAGTTAAAATTACGAGATAAAATCTTGCTGAACTATTTTTCTATAGAACATTGTCATTGCCTATTTTCTCTTTCGTATTTAAATCTTTCATTTACATATCTAAGTTTAAGAGTTCCTACATAAAATGGATCAGAGCATGCTAGACTGTTTTCAACTTGCCTGATAACTGATTGCAAACAGGAATTCAAGCAAAAATTTCATTGCATGCGCGCTTAATTGATACACTTTGTATGAATAAATAATTATTGGTCAATCCGTACAAAGCACTTGTCCATCTACGAAAGCATTACAGCTGTGAAATTTTACGGATTAACCGCTTTTTTATAAATTTAAAAAAAACTAACTTACAATTAAAGCAACTTAAATGCATGTCGCACATAGTGGTGAAAGACAAGGTCATCTAATCACTACTAAAGACGACATTAACAATTTTTCAAATTAAGCTACATATAAACGCAAAAAACTAAACAAATGAATCTGGAAGAGTTACATGATGTTTTATTTCCGAGGTGAAAAAAAAACAGAAAATAGTGGTGTTGTTCCTGCCGGTATTTCCTTTAAAAGAATCTGTTAATTTTTTGATAAATTGAAGTGTACCTTCCATGAGAACTCCATTAGCTGGTACATTTAGTTCACAGCTTTTCTAAAGTATTGCATCACAAAATGATACCGCGACACCGTATAAAAGTTGCTTTGCATATCGGCTGGAACTATGCAAAATCCCTGAAACGCTACTTGCAGACGATCTATGGCATTTTGCTTTTCACATTTACACATACAATAAAAAGGATAACAAAAAAGGAGAACACGTGAACTCTCTCAAATAAACAATCATCAATATACCGTAAAATCTAAAGATTACTTATCTCTTAATATAAAACTTATCTCTTAATACTAAAATCATTTCACTTATATTGAGTTTCACTTCTTCTATATCCACATCAAAGCAAACAACTATATGACGATAAGGCAATTTTAACAATCACTATCCAGAAGATACTTATTTAAATATTTCGTACAATATTAAAATAAACAAGAAATCTAATATGGCTCTAGACATACATTACATCACATCTCCGTCCACATTAAAGCAAACAACCATTTTACGATAAGCTATTTTAAAAAGAATTATCCAAAAGATAATTTACTTCGTATAACATTAAATTTAACAACAACTTTAATACAATTCTTATAATGAAATCCATCTCACTCAAATCCACATCAAAACATACAAGCGTTCAATGATATACTAGTTAAAAAAATAAATCTGAAATTTGATTCAATTACGATTTAGTATAAAGCGGAATTTAACACAAGCTCACGGGAGTTCAAAAAATACGCGAAAAGAAACTGAGGATGGCAGCATAGGTTTTCAAACTACAGGAGAGTCCCAACGCATTCAAGAAGAAGCTTTCTTGAGATATGATGCTTTAGATGTTGGACTAGTTTCCAAGAACATGTTAGGTTAACCTTTGTCTGTGATATCTAACAGTGTTAAAATCAACATAAGGTACCCTCAGCAGCAGAATAATTTTCAATGCTGAGCAAATAATCAGCGTGCATTTAATTTTTAATATAGAATCAAGGAATGGTGTCCGTGATAAACTACCTCAGTACTTCATGGAATCTACTTTATTGAGTGGGGAGGGACCCTTCTCTGAAGCAAAGAAGTCAAACGTGCATTTGAGATCTTACTTTTCCTGCTCCGAAATGTCTGCAAACAATGCACTTATAAATTCAATGAAAATGAAGATCTGGGTACTGTAGAATAGGGGTGGGAGAGTGAAATCTCTCGTAGCAGCCTTTCACACAAGCCAAATGTTGGCACTCTTTCATTTAAGTTTTTCTTACAAACAAATATATTGTAGAACATTTATAACTTTTAACAAATCCTTAGGAGAAAAAAACTTGCTTATTTTGAGCATCTAAAGCTCTATTAATTTGTCACCATGATTATCAATTGATAAAAACGCGACAGCAAGATTTCAAAACAAGTAGCTCGCATAATTTGCAGGTGCAACTTGCTTCATGAATGAAGAAAGACATATAGCACATATAACAAGACTCTCCCAGTCTATAACAATCAAGATATATAAAAACTACCCTGCAATCGAAATCCTGATAAAAAAAGAAAACAAAAATTGCTTTATGATCCTACTAATTTCTTTTCTCAATTAATTAGAGTTTGGTTTATCAACTGCTTAAATTTCGAGAATTTTAGATGAAACAATAATAGTCTGTCTGCTCCGTGTAATAAGAATCAAATTTACCTATGAAGATAAAAGCTATCTCGCACAACCTTATCCTTGTTTCTTATGAATTCAAAATGCATTGTTGTGTGATTAAAAACTGTCACTCTGCCATAGCCATATTCTTTGAGTCTCGTTACCGACCAGTCCTTGTGCATGAATAACTCGAGATCGAGGAAGCGCCCTGCAGTGCCGATAACAACATTCGTGATCCCATCCTCGGCACATCTGTTTCGGTATACTTTGCACGTCCTCTCGTAGCTGTGGTAGTGGGCCCAAAGTGCCAAATCAACCTTGTACTTATATAACAGATCCTCAAATAACCGTTGCATATTCACAGACACGATGTAGTCGTCTGTTGGTGAAAAAACCATTCACGGAAATATCAAATTAATCCCTACCTATGCTTGCATGTATTCTAACTGACTATGAACAACATTGTAGCTGAGATTGACAAAGTTGTGAAAATAAATTACACTTCTGCAAAATATCCAGGTTTACTTCTTAGCACTAAGAATTTAAACATTAGATTCTGTACAAGACACCCAGAGCCACATCCGAAATCATTCAACATTTAGCTTAAGCATAAGTGATTATAAAGTATAAATTGAGCAGCTGCTTTACTGATGCTATCTTCATCGAAAAACAGCTGAAATTTTATCGATCAATAACAGCACTACGCTGAAAGCAGTTTCAGGAGTGGAATTTCAAAACTTTGCGATGTTTAGCAAATAGCAAAAAGGTTTCACAAGAAGCTTCTATCCCGGGGAAGAACACTTTCTCAAATATTCTACACTTTCAGGTAATATTCGACATAGGAGTTCCACGGTAATAGATCTTATCCAAACAACCTTAGATTATGCGAGGTGGAGGTAGACAAGAGGGAGTTTGAAACAATACGTTCACAGTTTGAAATAATAAATCTTTTGCTATCCCTCAACGATTGAAACTAATAAAATTTTCTCATACAAATCTGTTAGAACCCTTAAAGTGCCACTGAACTGAAAAAATCAAAATTTTTTTTATTGATGTTCTAAGTCAAGTCGGTGCTCCTGAATCCGATGCTGAAGTTCCCTTTTCGGAATTGTGAAGTGTCTTGAAGCTACAACGCTTCAAAGTTGCGATTTTCAAGACTTTTTGTGCGAAAATTTGTGCGCGGCTTGTGAGGAATTTCAGGAATGTGTGACGCATTAACGTTTATAAGTCGCGGAAGTGATGCGGGCTTCAGTACTGAAGACTGTATTTCGAGTGCGATAAAAAACCAAAATAAACGTGAAGTGGATGGAAATAGTGCGATACTTGTGCTTTAAATACCACTAGCTATCTAACTACAAGACATGTGCAAGGTATTTTCTTGCAAAAATTTCGAGCCCATACAAAATAAGCAAACTTTTTGCGTGCAGTTTTTACCAAGACTTCATGCCGATCAATTACCTTTTATGAATTATTGAGCGTGTCGAATAAGAATGCTTTTACGAACAGCTTTACAAATTATGAATAAAAGTGAGCAAACTGATCAAGGGAAAAAGTTGATCTATTATAGAACCACACAAATTGCACATTTCTCGGCGCTTTTCCCACTTTCCAACTTGCGTTGCCACTGTCAAAGCATCAGTTATTGCCAGGGCCGTCAAGATGGGATAAGTTGCCCCAGAACCTCGTGGTCAGGGGACCTCAAAAAGTAAAGAAGTTCATTTTAAATGGAATTGATTAAAAGTCCATAAGTAGCACGGTGGGATATTTTTAAGCTTCTATTCATACCCCATCTTTTTGGCGTATCAAACTGCCTATCTCTATCAAGTTTCATGCTGGTATCACAATCTAATGGTTAAATTGTGACAATTACTGCTTAGAGGTCTAGGACCTGGTATCCCAGTCTATAAATAGCACAAGGGGGATTTTTTCAGGGTCAATTCATATCCTATCTTTTTCAGCGTATCAAACTGCCTATTACTACCACGTTCCATGCTGGTTTCGCGATCTAATGGCTAAATTATGTCAATTACTGCTTAGAGGTTTGGAACCTAGTACCCCACTCTATAAATAGCACAAGGGGGATTTTTCAGGGTCAATTCATATCCTATCTTTTTCGGCGTATAAAACTGTCTTTTACTACCAAATTCCATGCTGGTATCGCGATCTAATGGCTAAATTATGTCAATTACTGCTTAGAGGTTCGGAACCTAGTACCCCACTCTATAAATAGCACAAGGGGGATTTTTCAGGGTCAATTCATATCCTATCTTTTTCAGCGTATCAAACTGCCTATTACTACCAAATTCCATGCTGGTATCGCGATCTAATGGCTAAATTATGTCAATTACTGCTTAGAGGTTTGGAACCTAGTACCCCACTCTATAAATAGCACAAGGGGGATTTACAGGGTCAATTCATATCATATCTTTTTCAGCGTATCAAACTGCCTATTACTACCACGTTCCATGCTGGTTTCGCGATCTAATGGCTAAATTATGTCAATTACTGCTTAGAGGTTTGGAACCTAGTACCCCACTCTATAAATAGCACAAGGGGATATTTGTCAGCGTCTATTCACACCCCATCTTTTTCAGCGTATCAAACTGCCTATCTCTATCAGGTTTCATGCTTGTATCATGTTTAACGCAATTTGTAACTTTTTATCTTCTTACAGACCTCACTATGGCTGAATTGACTATATAAATCTGAATGCGTCACTCGCCCCAGCCTCTTTTCGCACGACCTACTCGCAAAAGAACCCCAGAAACCCCTATTTGTGGGCTCCAAATTAAAAAACCAAACTTTTTTTCGAAATCAGCGATGATTAGTCTACCAGAATCAACAATAAAAAAAATTTCTTTTTTTTCAATTCAGTGGCACTTTAATACAGTGAGGTGCTGGTACTTTTCAACATTCTTTTTCAAAGATTCAACCTGTACGCCTTATCCTTCGGTAGAATGCATTGGCAATTCTACCCCGTACATATTACACCGTTTTGTAATAAAAACAGATTGTAACGGCCAAAAAGAGTAAAGGACTAAAAATGGCATCGATAGTAACAATTTGGTAGATTAATGGCATAGAAGTTCGATGATTTTCATGAAAGAAATGTGTTGATAAATACCATTTTAGCACCATCATCCTTGAAGAGAATTTAGATATCTACGATTCACTCACCGTATTCGTCTTGACTAGCGTACATTGCCCTATGGCCACCGATCAAAACCCAGGGTGTCTTTTTGCGATCGACTTTCTTGAGATCATTCTCGAGCCATTCGTACTGTCTTGATCCTGGCTCAAAGTTGTGTTCCGTGCTCATCATTATAAAATGCACCAAACCGAAGTCATAGCTGTACCTAAAATGCCAAAGATGATGAACGATCAATAGAAAGAGCGGATGATATTTCACTTTATTTTACTTTCTTCTTTCTCTGTAGTATAAAATGCATATTTTGCATCAATGAGTGAAAAATGTCAAACAAAATCAAAGACCATAAAACTGAAACTTATCCAACAAAATGGGCGAAACAATTAAAAATCAAATTCCTACACTTATCAAAATAAATAGGACTCAACAAAATTATAATTAAATTAAACACTATAAAAATTGTCAAAATGTATAATATCTAAAAAATTGCACAAAATATTAAAGCTAGTGTTATTCTTTTTAAAAAGTCGATTTTAGTTTGAAATTTACGTAATGCGAATTCAAACAGCACTATGGACAAAAAGAAAATAAGACAACGTGGCATAGTGGTCACACAGAACTAGAAATGGAAGCCCTCATTGTTGTTCTAGACAAAGGAACGCTCTAATATCTATAAAACTTTGAGCGATGCTCCAGATTCTAACCCAGTTGTTGGACTGTTTCGTTCTTGGAGACCTTATTTCTAAAGATTCGTGAATAAAAAACAAAGAATATTTGTGGTCTCCAGGCATAGATATAATCATAAGATCATCTTGCTTCAATGTCAAGCTGTTTGTTTACTATCAAAATGAGGTTAAAATAGGGATAATATAGTTAACTATAACGCGTACCACCACAGATAATGTCCATTATCTGGCATGTGGAACCTGTAGTACATTGGCACACCACACTCTCCTCCGGAATCCTTTCCATAATTGCCCCATTTTGGATGATAGCCCTCACCAGGTGCACCGCTAGGGTCTTTTGATCCACCAGAGATGTGGTCCTGTTCATGATTGCCAATACCAACCATGTAAGGAACTAGCGTTGAATATGGCTCTATTGCGCTCATCCACTGATCCCAAAGGTAGGCCTTGAACAAAAAGTGTTACAACAACTATAGTAATGATTACATGTTGTACAGACAAATAAGGGACTTGCTATATAATACAATTTGCCTAGAAAATGACATGCTACTGCAAATTTGAGCTTGAGAAATAATATCCTTAGGGACACAACTGGACTAGAGGCAACCTAAACTTCACTTCATAACAAATCCGTAGACCTTCCATGTTGCAAACATATACACCAGAAACAGAAATACATTGACAAGCTATAAGAATACTATAGTACAACTGACCACAATTTCATAAAGTGAAGTGATTTATATTTATTGAGGGGGGTAGGTAGGTCGTCATTGAATACAAAAAATCTCCCCTTTAATCGGGAATATCTGGTGGATTGTCTTTATAATTTGCGAAATATGAAGAAATTTTCACTATAAATCTGGTTCATATCTATCCCAGCCCAAAGAATTGAGACATTTTTTGTTCCAATTTACTATCCCCCTTTGAGATCCTATCTTCACCCCTATAACAGTATGACAAAAAACTGTTGAAAAAGCTTGCTTGACGAAGATTTGAGCTCCCCGACATGGGGCTACTTACAAATCCAACTGCATAGGAAATATCACCGTTATGGAAAACATGGCGAATGTTATTTTCCCTGTACTCTTCTACTATTCTGTTAGCAGTTTCCTGTCCACCCGGGCTTAGCAAGGCATCAATTCCCATGTCACCATAAACAATAAACTTATGCGGAGTGGGATCACCAGCAGGCAGGGCAGTAGTGAAGTTGTAAACTGGACTCATCATCTGAAGATAAATAATGAAGAAATATAAATTCAATTGAGATTACAAAAAAACAAGTGACGCAAATTAAATTGAGATTAAGTGTTACATGAAAGAGTAAAACTAAGTTGAGAGAATTAATTTTAACAAGCGTTTTTCTATAAACAGGCAAGTTTAGGGACGTGTTGACTGTGAGGGCATAGAGAAGAAAGGGGTACCATATTGTATTATAGGGACACGGAAAGGGGCACTTTTTGACGAAAAATGTAAAAAAATTTTGGCAGATGCGCCCCCAACGTCCCCTGGTTCCAATACCACTATGCAAAATGCTAGCAACTGCCACCTTTATTGGCTGTGTTGATGATAAGCGAATTTGAAACTGAAACAAGGAGGGTTCAAGGCAACAACCTTTGGCTTGATACTGGTGTCTCTTAATTTCATGCTATTCTTCCTATACCTACGGAAATAACAAATCATGTTTGGATAGAAATTAATAATAGCAGATGAGTATGAAGTATTTATCGATAATCAATCATGGAATGGAGACAAGGCAAAGAAGCGAATCCTTATTTCAAGAAAATCATTTTGTATTGATAAGATCTCTGATTCAATCCTTTTGTTTATCTCGCTGTCGCCTGGCTCTGTTGTTCATGCTGCGCTGCGCTGCTTATAAATACTGAATTTGCGTTAAAATTTAGTTCTTTTTGGTTAAAAGAAAGTGACATAGGTCAACAAGTGATCTGCTTCTCTAGACTTCACTCAACAATTATTTATCGATTTTTTTACAAACAGTAATTGTGAAATGGGTGACGGCTAAAAATTGCAACGCACACGGAAGACCAGCTTTAGTCACCAATACAGCGAATGCAGCCATTGCAACGAACTCAGAACCTGCCCCAGTTGCCTTGGTGAGTTTAAAACTTTCACCTTTTGACACAATGATGCCCATGTTTGGTTTGGTCTGCACACGTAGCAGCCTTGCATTTACTTCAAATATAACTTCTCAATCTACAAAGGTTGCCTAAGTCATCTCCTTCTTTAGCCTTGAACTGCAAGAGAATAAGAGCTCCTTAATACTACATCACATGCGACAACTTCTTGAAAACGGCTATCTTGAAGACAACATTTCGCTGCAGTTGGTTTTCACAGTTTTAATTTTTTCCTCCAGCGTTAACTCCCTTACCGTTGAGAAGGCTGCTTCAATGGTAGACAAAATTTTAGGGGTCACCAACACTTCCGGAAATTCCTCTTTGACAACTCTTGCATCAGTGCCAACTTCCATGCTTTTAACACAGCCTATCAGAAGTCCATGCTCTTATTACCTAAAGTGGAGAAACTGACTTTTCACCTCCAAGCAATAATGAGCTGCAATCAGCCGATTAAAATTTCCAGGGGCACAGCCAAAGATGCTCAATCAGAAGCAATCGCTGACTCAACCAAGCAGCCTTGAACGTTGCCTACTGCTGATACCACCAACGAAATGGTCGAAAAGCTCGCAATTCCACCCTTCCACGCACATTTGCCAGCTTCAACTCGAACCTGGGAAACGATGCTATAACCAAGGGCGACTATTTTTGCTGGTCCATCATCTCTTTAACATCACAGGCCATATCACTGGTAAACGCTTTGCTACATACAGTGAAGGATTGTTATAATTGACGACATATAGCTCCCAATACTTGGCACTGATTTCCTTGCTTAATACGGCCTTCAAGTTGGTGTTAGAAATAGGCACCACGTCAACATCACAACAAATGTGACAATTCAAGGTGCTTTATCTGCCGCCAGCTCAAGCTTTCCGATACTTGCAATCCCTGATGCAACTTCATTCTATCAGTCTTTGTTAAAAAGGATATCGACATTTCCCGCCCTTCATACCTTGAATCCAAAGTAAAACACACAGTCATCCACCATATCACAACAATGGACCCTCCTGTCCGTGCTCGTTCTTCTTGTCGTTTTACAATTGCCAAGGCTGATTTGACTACAGTTAATAGCTCAGCAACAAAATGAAATTAGTCTTCTCTGTTGCACATGGCCCCGAAGCCTACTCAAAGTGACTGGCGACCTTGCAGTGGCTTGAACACTGCTACACTTACTGATTGCTATCCTATATTCTAATTATCCAAGATTTCTACAAGTCTTTAAAAAAATGAACTAGTGCGTGCTTAGCATCAAGTTCCAGTTGAAATAGGCACCACGTCAACATCACAACAAATGTGACGATTCGAGGTACTTTATCTGCCGCCAGCTCACGCCATTCAATACTTGCAACCCCTGATGCAACTTCATTTTATCAATCTTTGTTTAAAAAGGAAACAGAGATTGTCCGCCAAATCCAAAGTATGAGGGACGGGCACTCCTTATGGATGGTCAGAGTTCATCCACACGCCATCCAGATCGTGTTGTGTTGCACATTGCTATCAGAACTTCATTCATCAAAGTACTTGTGGTTTGGATTTGTTTTTGCTTATATTGATGACTTATTCATTTCAAGTTATTCTGAATTTTAGCATCTTTTACGTCTTGATTTTTTACTATGCTGTACTGTGGAACTATTATGAGGAACTATGTCATCGAGCTTTGAGCTCTTTTTTCAATGGCTTCTGATTTGTTTATCAGAGTGTATGTATATAAACACTTATACTATACATGACATTATGAAATACAGAGCATCTTTAAATTGTATCTAATACTTCTCTGTGTATAGGTAGGTGAGTCAAGAGCCAAACTGTCACCTGAGAACTGCACATGGAACAAATCACTTGCGAATTTGGCATAAAATCTAGCTAGCAAAAGATAATCTTGAACTTTGATTACACAAGTTTGTGTTATCAAGGAGTATCATATGTCATTATGGGTGATGTGCCATTTAGATTGATTTCCCAATTGTTTTGACAATGATGTTTCTCTAAAGATGATTTTTCACTTTGCTTTGCCGGTAGAAAGCCTATTTTCAAGATGACTTGGCAATTTGAAATTAAAATAACAGCTGCCTGAAAATATGTGGAAGTTGGAAACTATTCTTACAATGCCTTTTTCTCGTGTCTGCCCCCCTTACACCTGAATTGCTCCAGCATTACTGTACAGTTGATTGACTAAAACCAAACACAATTTTTGCAGGGACAAAGCACACCAGTACGCTATATCCAAAAATATGCTATAACCCAGTATGTTATAACAGGATGATACTGTATCAGGATGATACAAATACTGACACTTGTCACAAAACAGTTTTCAATACCAAGTGGCAACTCTTGTCTCCCCTTTGATTCTACCTCTCTTCCCCTCCAATAATTTGCTTATATAGATCTTATAAGTGCATATAAAGTTGCAAACCTTAGCTGATCCAAATCTGTAGTAGTAAGTGACACCAGGTTGAAGACCAGTTAAGAGAGAATCATGGATCAGTCCAGGGTCTCTAAAAGCAACAATGGAATTTGCAGGAAAGGCACACATGTCTTCTCGCTTGTATGTTTTTGTTGTTGCATCAGCTTGCTTTGACAGTTTGTCTTTTGATGTGCCAAACCAAACAACTGGGGAATCACCTGCATAATGAATTGATATAATGCTAAACATACCCATTTCTTTATATATTAATTTTTTCTTCTTTTAAACATAAAAATGATCTTTTTTATAAAAAGTAGGAGCTGCAGCCTAAGACCAGGATGTTTCTTGATTTTAAATGAACCAAAACCTGTTCAAAATACTGGATACTTCCAATTGCCTGGTGCATATATTGCTTTCTGGAGAAATGGATATCACATCTAGAGACATCAATACTGAGAAGACTGGAAAGAATGTGTTGTTGTCACTTACATTTTTTTAGTTGAAGTGTGTTTTACTATTTTTAAAAAGGGTGTGGTCAAAAGAAATGCTATTTGTTGTTCCTATAGATCCACTTTCATCCCCATTTTATTAGAGTTGAGCCCACCCTTGATCCCATGTCAATAAACAATGTTCATGTCCTCAAGATCTCTTGATACTTTCAGGTGTCTTTTCCAACTGAAGTGACCAAATGAACTTTGTAAAAAACTCTATCACTATATCACTGTCATTAAAGGCTATTGTGCAACCAGCATGCTTAGCAGCAGCAGTCTTGAGAAATTGATTTTGTTTTGTATTTTCATACAATAAGATATTAGGCCGGTTTTGAAAATATAGCCAGAAAGCATTCCGGTTGCATAAGAGCCTTTAACATCTTACAATGTCTATGCATCTAATGTCACATTGTGGTCAGCAAAATATAGGAGCCACTAAACATCAGCAACCGCTCAAATAAATGATGACCATGTTGTGACTATGGAAACAAAAACAATGTAAGAAGTGTTAATGACAGTGATACAACGAAGGAAATTAAGATGGATTGACAATGATCACTACAAAACAAATAATTGCTATCATAAAGTAAAACAATTGATAACAAAGCATTTTTTAAAGTAGAAAAATGCAAGAGTAGTCATTCTGGCTTGAAACTGACAAAGCAATTTGCTTGCTTTTGTGGACATGACCCCCCCCCCCTGAGATGATGATGATATGCTGAGACGAACTAGGTATGCAGCTCACTATTTCCATCTTTTTATCTGAAAATTTGGCAGAACATTGACTTTATTTTCCATAAACTATGTTTCTTTCAGTATCAATACTGGAATTAATTACTGACTAAAGCACATATGGCACATGCAAGCAGAAATATACAATACTTTGGCACAGTTTTATTATGGCATTTTAGTAAAGTGCATTTTTTCAAAATCTCTTGCCCATTTTGAGAGTTAAAGGCATTGAGTCATGATAGAATGGATTGGGTATACCCTAAGTGCCAAAATCTGCTGAGTCATGATTTTCATGACTGCGATGCTATTGGTTGAACTGGAACTGGCCACATGAACTCACCTCATATTGATTGACAAAACAATTCTCATCAATAGCAAGTTGTCAACAATGGATGCAAAAATCACATGGAACAGCAGCGATCATGCCAAAACCAAATGACCCCCTATAGAGAAGGCCTTTTTACTATGACTCAATGCCTTTAGTACTGGATGGATATTATTCTGAACCCAACCCACTAACCCCTCACCCCCACCCCTCAATAATTGGTCTCTTGCTACAACCCTACCGAATAATTGCAAAATTTCTTCAAATACCATTTTATGCCGGCCCACCTTTCAAAGATGAACTGTCTGACATTCAGACAAAAATAATGACAAGTTATTCATTGAATACTAGCTTACCATTCCCAGATATCCACATGACTCTCATTTCTGAGGGATCATTTGTTAAGGAAAGGTGGCCATGCTGGGGTACGTCTGAGCGACCTTTGAAGGTAATTGAGCTGCTTCTTGCTACCAAAGCAGCATAGTCTCCGCCATCAACACTTCTATAATATCTAAGTTCGCAGCTGCTTCTCATGTTAAAAAGCTTGACTGTCTTACTTCCATAACCACGCTCCCAAGACAATTTTTCTCGAGAATCAGTGACATGAAAATAATCAAGAGGTCTTGTTGCATTGTCAGATTGAGGGCAGAAGAGGCCTATCCAATCCATGTAGCTTGGCTTTATGACGTTCTTCCAAGATATCACAACATCTTCCCCATTTTCTACATCATTGTGTGGATTAGCTGAGATAGATGCCGTGCTAGCATCTAATTCAGAAATTTTTTCAATAAAAATTGTCTTAAATATTTCTTCATACTTCAGACTCGACCGGTCAACAAGAGTGCCATCAGCATTTTTTCTATGGAAGTATGTCGACACGGGATGTTTATGAGTCTTCGATGCAGCCAGCCTGAAAAACACTAGAAAGATACAAGCACACAATACTGCAGTTGTGCCTTTCATGTTACTTTTCAGTTCTTTTAGCTCCAAATTTTAATCCAAACTTTGGTACCAAAAGCTTTTCGTGAAGAGCTTTTCGTCCAAAATATCATACAAAGGTTTTTCAAAAGTGACCTTCACGTGATGATATTATTGTTGCATACATTGGTTTGGCCTCGTCTTCAAGAAGAAACATAAGTACAAAGAAAACGATACTCTTCATGGTAACCGTTGTTTCTAGGTAAAAACATCTCAGCGGGTGCAACAAGCACCCTACCCAAACATGACTCCCAACTGTAGGGGCGTCTTGGTGAATGAATTCTAGAAAGGGGCAGAATAAAAAATTTTCCGACAAATTTTCTTTGATTTATTTTCATCAAATAGAAGCATTTCATGTAAATGTAAGGAGGGAGAAGGGGGCAAAAAACTCATAGCTTTTGCCTTAACTGGAAAGATATTTAAAATGCACTTTAGATCGGTAGATTAGGGCGGGATAAAATAAGATACAATAAAGTTACTACCTGAGGTGGCACCATAGTTGCCACCGAAAGGAAATTTTTTTTGTAATCTTAAAGCTTCAAGTTTCACTGGAAATTGCATTCTTTTGAGCAAACTTTAAGAATAGAATGCTATTTTAAAATGGATATCCACTGGTCGAAAGCAATGGTATTGATCGACTTTCTTGTTCTCGTTTTCAAATATTTTACCATACGCAACATAAATGCAAAAATTTTCAAGTCTGGGACAAAATTTTCAAATCTGGTGATAGGAATATTTTCTCAAAAGATTCCCTTTTTAACAATCTACTGCATATCCCAGATTTTGCTTATTGTAGACCCCTCTGTCAATTAAATCATGGATGTACCAGAAGATTCAATTTAGTCATTGATGCGCCTGCAATACTGCTGAGATAGTGCCAGCCTTAGCATGGATATATTTAGTAATTACGCTTCGCTTTATCTTAGGTAGCTTTTTTGTATATTTCGTAGCATTTAAGTGAATCCCCCTTAGGTCTCGAATGCTACGTTCATGACACGGGATCTCATAGCCTGCGTGCAGACTTTACATCATTCCGTTCTTTTTTGTAAGATTACAGGTAAAATTTCTTGCTAAGTAATGCTTTTCTGTTATTCTCCTTTTAGCCCTTTTGCATATTAGTATACGTAGTTAGTTAGTTAGTTAGTTAGTTAGTTAGTTAGTTAGTTAGTTAGTTAGTTAGTTAGTTAGTTAGTTAGTTAGTTAGTTAGTTAGTTAGTTAGTTAGTTAGTTAGTTAGTTAGTTAGTTAGTTAGTTAGTTAGTTAGTTTAGTTAGTTAGTTAGTTAGTTTAGTTAGTTAGTTAGTTAGTTAGTTAGTTAGTTAGTTAGTTAGTTAGTTGACTACAAATTTACCTGATTAAAATATTTTGACTGAAATTCTTTACTTGCTGTCACAAACCTCTGCAATACATTTTGTATTTTTATACAACTTTCATTTTTATACGATAATGACGGGCTTTCCTAATAGTTTTGTCAAATCTCTGTATTGGAACGGGGAAAAGAATAACATTACTACCCCAGGCGGCACCATGGTTGCCGGCGAATGAGCAGGAAATTTTCAAATTTCGATGCTTCTAGTTCCCTGGAAAAAGCAATCTTTTAAGCAAATTTCACTAAAGCAATCCTGCTGAACCTATTGAGAATTATATTTGCAAACAAATTGAACAGCAGATATAAACAACTGGTACAATTTCGCCGTGGTCTTGAAAAATACCACGTTTTAAGTTACTTAGGTAATAAGAAGCACTGGTTGTCAATTTAGATCCCTCTTTCCATCTTAGCATGTCTTTTGAATGTTAAAATAAATCTGGAGCTCATAGTGAATTGCAGTTGACGCTTCTACCTAGACACAATTTTACCTGAGGTTTTTAGATTTACACAATTTTACCAAAAGAGGGCCTGGATTTTTAGATTTAGTGCCAACAAGAAATCTTCAAATCTTCAAATTATTAGTTTGTTAACCTTCATTCATATTAATGAATATCATATTTAACCAACAGAGCAACTATCTTTGCTTGATCCGTTATTGATTTTATGACATGAAGCTCTGAAATACCTAAAGCGTTTCTTCAACCGAGCGGATTTTACCTGAAATTTCCTATTGAGATACTATTGGCGGGGGGGTGTGGCATCCCCTACATCCCCCGGTCGCGTCGCCCCTGGAGACTAAACTGTACCTCTTTATTTATTTCATAAGATGTATGTGCTAATAAAGTTCGTGAAGAACTGTCATTCTGTACATATGTAAGCCGTTCAGATAGAAGTTTTGCTTTGGAATGTTCAAAAGATGGGAAGAAAACTCTAGCCGTTTGCAAATATCTTTATTCTCTAAAACTGCATTCTTCTGAACATTTCATATTCAATATTCCATTCCAAACAGCCCTTAAATGTCAAAATTCCAAATAACCAAATAATACCCCTAGTCATTTAAAATCCCCCTCATAAAAAGCCCACAATATGGTTATTGTTTCCGAAATTAAAGAAAAATGACTAGAGGAATTGACAGAGGCGCCATATAATTTAGCAATTGTATTTAAAAAAGGAGCTGGGTAACTCTAGATTATCTACGGAGTAATGTTTAACTTTTAAGAGGAAATATGAAAGGCATAAAAAAAAGAAATATTTTATACCTTTAAAGGAAAGATAAAGAAATATGACAGCTTTGCAAAATACATGGAATTTCAATATATTTGCTTCTCCATGTTCGTTCATATTCACAGAATGCCTGTTCAGATTAGCCCATTTAGTATTTAACGTATAAAATCTAAGCTGAGGTTTCACATTTCTGATGTTAACAAAATTATAATCGAAAACAAGAAATGTTATTTTGATAAAGTAATTTCACTCTACATTTGAACATGAAGCTTTCATAAGCAACATTTACATGCAGAAGAATTAAAACCTTAACAAGTTATACTGGTGCAAAAAGTTCGTAAAATGCTTAGTTGCACCTTAGAAATTTTTCACAAATTCTGTAATTAAAAATGATTTCCTGGAAAATTGTAAGTTTAAGATTTTTAACTTTCTGATCAGCAGGATAATCATCAAATCTTTGATGATGCCCATGGGCGTAACGGGAAAATTTCTCAAAACTTTCGGTTTTTCCTTGAAGTTATTCAGATTTTAACAGAAAAACTGGCTTTATAAATCAGTTCAGTTTCAAACTGCGTAATGCTTGTTTTAAACCTTGAAAATAAAAGTCATTAAAACACTTTCGCTAGTTCTAAAATGGTCTCCTTTCTGTCTTGCTTTCACTTTTTGGTAAAATTTTCAACCAGCCTATCCATCTCTTTTGTTTCTCTATATTTTGAACGTAGTGAATTACTTACCAAAATACAATACTATATTAAACTATTTAAATATTTGACTTGATTTGCGATTAAACTTTGTAAAGTCGAAATAGTTTTTTCTAAGTCTGCTACCACAAACAGCTTATTCATATAGAGACGTATCTAGAAGTCTAATGTCTCTGACTCTTTATGTCTTTATGGAAAAATTGACACAACAGCTATACACATATTTTCTCTTACTGATATTTGGCAAAGTGTCATGCGATAGACATTTTGCCAAATTAACAAAAAGTGCATACAAGCCACTAATTTGATTCGATTTCCGTATTCTGGTTATGATTCTTCGCCAACTAAAAGCCAACGTTTGCAAAGAAGAGGAGGGATCCATCGCCATCAAGGCCTAGTATTACCAAGCCTGATATGACGTCATCAGTCTGCATGTATTGCAAAGTAACAGTCTTCATGCTTTTACTGCAAAACAGCAGCCTTAAACTTTCGATTACACTGCCTTTCGTCTTGGAATCAGCAACTTTATCTTGGAGAGGTATCAAATTTTCAAGGATAACGTTGCTCTGGAAGTAAAACAAATTTTGCTAGTCAGATAATGACATTATAGCTTATCTAACAAATAATTTTGACTCTAGAAAATAGCTTATCTACTCTCTTGGTTGATACGTAAATATAAAAGTTTGTAAATATGGTATTTAGCAAGCTTGTACAACCTCTTATTTTAAAAATTCCATCTAATCCACATCGAAACAAAAGATTTAAAAATTCTAATCTAAAAGATAAGGTTGTAAAAAACGATGCTGGAGCATTTATTGCTAAGCATTTCCAATTTTTTCTAAAAATGTCAAAGTTTTCAGTATATTTATTTTGCGTCACAATATATTCCAAAATTCATACATCCTCTTAACCTTTTAAGGCTGGAGCCCATTTATCTTTAGCATAACAATAAATTTTATAGAAGCAAATTCTTCTTCATCTTTCTTCTGCTACTGTCAGAGTTTTGTTTCTAATTGTTTTATCAATTCGTCCACTAATACTATTTTTCTTCTACCAAGTCCTTTTCTGTAAACTATTACCATAGGCCAAAAAACACCTGGTGATCTCAGATCCAACCAATTGAAGATGTGAAAAGTATTTTAAATTAGGTAATTGGAAGTGTGAACATGAAAATGTCTGAATCTTCTAGTCAGGGGCTTGTTTCAGAATCAAAAAATTCTTAGACTGCTAAAGAAAAGACATGAAGTTGTCTGTCGAATGTAAGTGAAATGAGAAATAATGTATTTTGAAAGTAGTAAAAGAATTTCTCATAAACAGAAAGCCCCAAACATACCAGTAAATGATCGGGGTGCAATAGTTCGTTGCATTGTGAAGCTTGCTCTTTTTCGTTTGAAAAGGGTCCTTTTAGGGATGTTATCTCTATCCATGACATGGAAAGAACATCCGCCATTTTTCCAATCCCAGCTGTGTTTAAGAACATTTTAAATAATTGCTTTGGCATGTCAATGAATGTATCTAGAAAAAAGATGAACTGGTTAGAATATTTTCAGGATAATTTGCATGATTGCCGTGGCTAATTTAACGCTGCTGGCTCAGTGGTTAGGGTTGCTGACTAAAGGTCCAATGGTTTGTAGTTCGAGCCATGAACTTGACCAAACTTTCACTCAAAGTGAGGAGGGTCGCCAGTCCTCTGTGCTTCCAGGCGAAGGGGTCACGAAGTGTAGTCACATCAAGGGGTGGGACCAGGACATTGACCTAAAACCACCTTAGGATGCTCCGTAGCAATACAATACCATTAGCTGCTCGGTAACGGGTCAGTTTGGTGTAGTGGTTAGATTTTTCAGAAGATTCGTCACATACGTATTCATTGTTGTCGATTTATCTTGATGTCAATAACTTTTGCTATCAAGAAAACGAAATAATTCAACATCTATATGAAACAACTAATATAATTCAAGTGTTGAACGATGGTATTTATCGATATAATGTCTTTTTTCTTTGTTCGATGCAAAGCTAAGCTAATCCCTGTTGATTTTAGCATTTTGATTTTCAACTTCTCACCTTGTTCGAATGTAGCATTCTTGTTATAAAATATCCTTGATATTCTTGCTTCTGTATCTACCATTGAGAGTTTCTCGTTCAGTCTTGCAACAATTTCCTCTTTATTCATACCATTTTGAAACAGCATACCTGTTTGATGGAAAAAACATCTGGATTAGCGGATGCTTTAAATTCAAAAACTTTAGAGAAGACAGGAGTAAGATATCTGCTCATAGCATTTTCAATAGTATGCTTAAAGAGAATAGCATGAAAGTTATATTAGTAATAGCTTGTGAAGGTTACAGAATGCCTGAAAAGATCGTTTGGGTCTGGTAAATTTGATCCTGCAATATCCTACTTTTCAGATGATTTTATTTTATACTTCATTGCATCGCTAATAATAAGTTATTATCGCCATCGAGGCTGGCTTTTAAAGTTATTAAAAACGCTGCTTTTGAAGTTTAGCAAGTCATACGTCCATTTGAGAATCTTTTGTCAGACTCACTTAACATTAGCAGCGGATATGCCATCAGACATGGGTTTCAAATTAAAAGAGCCTTTCCTTGCCATAGTGTTCATTGATCGAGTAATTAGAGGCTATCTTAACCTTTAATACTTCCTTGTAAAGTCCTTACAGCGTTTTGACACATTAAGCTACTTTTAGTGGTAGCTTACTTAAACCACGAAAGGGCAATGCATTGAAGAATTTTTGAAATTTTCCACAAATTAGCCAATGGTAAAATGCTTATATAAATGGAATGAATCGGTTTTGTAGGTTGATGTCTGTCAGAGAAAGCCAAGCAATTTAATTTTTAAGAAAATGATACATGTAAAGCAAAAGAATTCTCAACAGGAGGATAGGATTATGGCTGCCTTGCATTGAGAGCAGAATAAATGAGGTAACTAAAATGGCGTCGTATTAAAATAACGAAGAAGGTAGAAGGAATGATCTGGAGATGTGATGAACTGATTATTCGAATACGCTCTCCTTGTGCAGTTTGGCTATTTTGCAAAAAAAATTTGAAAGGGATTCAGCGACAAAAATCCCGGAATTCTTGCAATAACTAAAAAATTCCATCCAATTTGCATGGGAATTGAGCCATGTCCAGGGATATGATTGCGTTTTGAGATGCCCTGTTCTGTAAACCAACGCATGTTTAGCTTTGACTATACGGCACTGGTTATTATTTGACAGACCTGTTGGATGGGTTAGTCACAGACAAACTCCTTATTGTTTTGCTACGTCATTACTTCTAAGGTATGTCTGTTAAGAGAATTGTAGTAAGTACGTCGTTATGTTCAAATGAAAAACTCAAGGAAATGAATTTAAGCATCCCTCTATAGCGTTGCAATTCTTTGCAGCGATATTCTAACAAGAACGGGAAAAGAATAAGTTCAAGGATGGGAAGTCTGGTAACAAAGAAAAAAATCGGTTGATGCTCCCCGGGATATCGTCTTCGCAGTGTATGTAATATATCATGTAGCTAACGATATTTTGGTAACTTGTCAAAAAAAATGTAAAAGAAGAAAAGTCTTATCGCAACTGGTTGAATATTCGTAGATATGGAGGTTCCCTTAAAAAAAAGTTTTTCAGTGAAGTTGAGCTAATTCTGATACACAAGTTTTAGTCACTAACATCAATGAAACGGCATTGCGATCTTTTCAAATGCACTCTGGGTAATTTCGATATCAATTTGATAGCAAAAACATGTACATTAACGTTACATCATATAACAGTAAGATGAAAAGTAAGATATAAAGCGAAATTTCTGTCATAATTGCGCTTTTCATCAATCCTGTTAATTCTTCAGGTTGCTGCAATTCCATGCCGATCTTAAGACATTTACATGCTGAAAGTAGGATTTGATTATCAACTTCAATTTAAGGAAGTTAGTGGACTGATATATGTAGATCTGCTTGAAACAACCTAGAGTTCTACCTCTGAACGTTACATTTTACAACAGAGATCATTGCAAACTGCCAACTGCGCTAATTCTTTGACCTATCTTTACATCATTATGCCTGTTCAGAGATTCTTTGTGAACATTTGGTCTTCAAACGCCTTTGAGACAGATTGAGAATGGGCCAGGTTCTGCAGAATCTCTTTGAGATATAAACCAATTTTCTTTAATTGCATAGAGATTGGACGTATCATGATATCGAAACATGGCAGTTTTTTCACTTTAAACGTTCCTGAATAAAGCTTTTATTTAGCCTATTTCCTATTTCCTATGCATATCAATGGTGGTAATATGAACGTAAACGCTTTTGCCATCAGGTTGGCTTATCTATACAACTAAGAACTGCCGACAAAAGAATAACTCTATACTGAATAGAAGTGATCTTTTCAGAACGAAGATTGCATTTGAATGCAGTTTTTCCGTTAAACCAACTGCCTTTGGGAGCTTGATTGGAAGAATATGTGATGGGTTAACGTTCGCTTCGTCTAAATTAGAGCAAAACCGCATTATTAACCAAAGACGCAATTGCGTCTTCTATGTGGTCCGTCTTCAATTAGAATAGAATAGGCTGTGTGCTTTTCTCTACTGCGAATAATGGTATGGTTTGGATATCACTGAAACTTCAACATCCATGGAATTCCAGCAATAGAAATTTCCTTTATATTTAGCAATTTCAGACTACGAAAGTGCTGCACAAAGGCAAGTACCGCACAAGCCCGTTCCATCGTGAGCCTACCAAAAATCCTCTAAAATGCCACGGTATACAGTTGTTATAGTGTTAGCTTTAAGAAAATGCATCTTGACGGGAGTGTAAAAGACAGATAATGAGAGCAGCAACGGCAAAGTTGTTTCGGAGCAACACTTGACAGAACGGTACTAAAATATGCAAACGAGGTCAGATGATAATTTAGAGAGGCTGAATGAGCTTGTGAACCATTAATATAAGTGCAATATGCCCAATAAGCCCAATATGCTTTTCGGGAAAACGGTTGTTGTCATTCTCTGAAATTGGGAATCGGGAATTGGAAAATTTTGTGAGCGGGATTCGGGAATTGATTACACCGAGATTCGGGAATAGATGATCGGTAATCGGGCTAAAAACGTAGTGGGAGTTCGGGAATCCGAGGACCTATTGCTTAACCTCCTCTTAGGAATAGCCGGATAACCGACCTGATTCAAAGTGCCATTGCTAGCTTTCCTTTGCCGAGCTGGCCTTCCAATTAAATAGCAAAAGGAACACTATCATTAAGAAGATCGTTTGGAGGAAACTATTAACTCTAAAATATTAGACTTTGATAATCTCTTTTATGAATAAAAAATAATTTGAATCTTGGCTACAGCGATGTTAAGCCAACAATCATCTGAAAGTGTGTATCATTTCCCGAAGAAAGGAAAAGTGAAAAATCTTTCTCTACTTTATTACTCTCAATCTTTTATCGCTGACATTATCAAAATGCCTTAAATTTCGATGACAGAAGTGCAGAAGTCCTTTCCCTCTTCCAAATGCGTGCAGCCAAAATATCTACTGCACAGAAATGTTCAAATAACTTAGGATCTGTATGTTGCAAAGAGCGTAGGATCTGCCTATGTTGTGTTTTGAGTTACTGCACAATGCGTTTGGATCTCCAACCAAAACATTTTAATCTGCCTAAAGCTGCTACAAGTCTCAATCGATTAGAATAGAGCCAAAATGCATATCTTTTTCAGTTAGGGATCTATCTATAAAGATGAAAGAGAATTAATTTTAGGGAAATAGTAATGAACGCACGTAGTCTTGAGCTTAAAAGAAAACTGCAATTCGATGGACAAAAGTTTAGCAAAACTCGAAGGACAAGTTGATAATTCGTTTGCAAAAGCGGAACAGTTCCTTAGCAAAATAAAAGTAGTTGCGCAATACAATAACCGTTCTACAAAATAACTACGTTGATGAATGAAAGTACATAGTTATTTTAGCCTGCCTGTAGGGAACCTCTTGATAAAGAGTTTTCATTACATCATCATCTCGCCATGGCAACAAGAAAATGTCCACAGAGTCATTCAACCTGGTGTCGAATGAAGATATCCCCGCTGGAATGTGTTGATGATAAAAAGACAATATCATTTACTGGCTATTATAGTTAATGAAATTAATACGAATGTATGTATATATAATCATCTTCAGGTGAGCTATTTTCAGTTGTGTAATTGAAACATAAGACGTACGGCAGAAAAGTTCCCAGGACTTTTATAACTGGTATTTGCACAATGTATAAACTCGTATGCTCTTTTCAAATACCAATGATGCCACGCAGGCATTGTTAAATGCCAGAACATATTCTCTATAAGTCATGCACTCACTTTATGTTTGCTTAAGATTTTGCTTCTCTAAAATGCCAATGATTAATCAAAGAGCTGAGGCAGAAGACCCATTGCATAACGATGTACTAACCACAAGGTTGTTCGTTATTCATGTGGTAATAGAAGGCCAACAACATGGTGACAGATTTAAGCTCTACTATCTGTTTACTTTGAAAGAATATCAAACAAACCGCATTATTGCATTTATTCTTTTGGTAATATCGTGGAATTGAAGCAGAAATGCTTATCGCTTTTAATGACGCTTCGGTCAGCCACTGGTCGCCAACGCAACGCATAGATTCACTGAGCAAACCCAGAAAATGTCAATCTTACAAACTCAAAAAATGTGATAAGCCCATCTCAATTAGTAGGTTAAAACTCAAAAAGCTTCTCATGAAACCATAAATAAGATACTGATTACGTTTAACGATAATTTGCTTTGTCTTAAACACCCAACCTCGGCGCCATTAGCCTGGTACCATTCTCGTTCTTTGGCGAAACATTTTCTTTAACCATAGCTCTAAATGTGTATCAAAACGCAATATAAAAGGTATACCCTAAAAACCATAGATCTTTGTTATGTTTTCCATAATTTTATGCTCTTATCATAAACATCATCAATGAAGAAATATGAAACTACGGTGTAACGCTGCTTTGGATAATCACAACATTTTCAGGAAATTACTGTAAATGTAGCATTGGGTGAAATTCAGCTACTTGATGCTGGATCTATTTACTAGTAAGTTCTTGCTACTTTTGCCTGTCTTTAAATTTGCGCAAAGAGGCTTGTCGAAATTGCATTTTTGACGGTTTTATTTGAAAAGCATTTTACTCTTACTAACGGTATGTTCAGCAAAAATCAACTCGTGATAAGGGTTTAAACACATGTTTTGTTCAATATCTGTATTTACCGCAAACTGATGTGGTCTTCTGTCTGGGAAACTATTCCTTTGTTTTCTTTATATAACATACCTTTCAACAATATACAGCGCATACTGGGAGAACGTCAATTCAAATTATTGAGATCTGTGTTTATTTTTACCCATAAAAACAAAAAAGACGAAAAAAAGCGAGAATGGCTTTATAAAAGAAGCGGACGTGACCACAAGAAAATGTTCGATATGGAATCAACGAAATATGTATAAATAATAAACACTTACGTTTGTTACCCTGCATTGGTATTCCGCTTACGTAAACAGAAAGTGTTAATGCTGCTGTTAGAAGGATATTTCCAAGCACATTCCAAGTAGTCATCTTGGTTGTTTTGCAGAACCTCGCTTATTCAGTGGCCGATTTCACGTCAAGCACCAAGACCCTAATTGAATCGTCTAGCCTGAAATTCAAAGTGGATCTTAATATTGTTAAGAGCTCTGGAACCTAGCCATGCCAATGTTACGGTTGTGCTTTCGAATAATATGTTGGGGGTTGTGAAGAATGTCAGGACCCTGTGTCGACAAATGGGCGGGCGGTTTTTGAAATAGCAACAATAGTGACTTGTAATATGAAGTAAAGGAATTCAGATGATTTTCAAGTTTTGATTAATAGAAACAACTTGGTTTTCGATTACATTAAATCTGATTACCTTGTAATCATATACTTTTTTTAGACAAATCCCTTCATTCAAGTTCTCTTTGCACTTGCCAACTCTATCTTATTCAATGTGCCAATCGAACAACGCTTATATAGTTTACAGAACCAACACTTTAAGGGTATACTGTCAAATCGGCCAATGAGGAGCAGGCGGGAATAACCATACGTTACTATAAAGCAACTCACTCAGATTACTCAGGAATAAAAACAGATGTCATATAGTGTAGCTTATATCCCAGTCCATAAATGCTGTCATATTTATGGATGTTGTATACCAGACTGGCTTCTTTGTTGCATTGATAATGGGTCTTCACAAATGTTGGCAGCGTGTGTGTTGAAAAGAGCTACTGCTTGTCATTGGTTTGTAGATGCATATCATGAAATCCGTTTACGTTTTCGTTCATAGGCGTGAAGTTTCTATGTTAAATTGCTATTTTTTATGCAGACTATTCTACAAAGGCTAACTGCACGTTCTACGAGGAAAGCAGCCGAATAAACTCAACGCACAGTTATTCTTCGGGTACAAAAGGCTTTTGTGTACTTTTTGAAGAGGTAAACTCTAATATGTTTAGCTTTAAACGTCAATCATCGATGTGGATTATCCCATACCACACAGGTTTACCCTAAGGCAGGCAGTAGCCAGGTAAGTTGCCTTTGGGTCAATATAATAACTTTTGTCCTCCTCAAATGAAGAAGAATTCAAATCTATTTGGAAAATTCTCTTAAAAATTCCCTTGAGTTTGCTTGAATCGGACATCTTTTTATAAAGCCTAGCCTTCAGATCAGCTTAAATGCCTTTCAGAATGTTTCTTGCAGCTTTTTTTTAAATCCTTTAAAATGTTTTATTATGGCACCAATGCTTTTTTCGTCTTTCCAGAAGCCTGTTTTACGAGGGTACCGTTAGTATAGCAAATGATGTGTTGGTAGATAGTCAGAAACAACTTAAAATTTGCGGTTCTAACTGTTAGTATCGATTTGGAAAAATGTCAATTGAGAAAAAGCAGGCCTTAAAGGAATGTTCTATTGGTTTTCCCAAGAGCTTTTATTTCATCTCTTGTCAGATTTGACTTAACGAGGCATAGTGTTTATTGTCCATTGAGCTTAACGCTGTGTAAAATCTTTGGCAAAAGGTGGGCCAGAGATTTTGATCCTCATTTTTTATGCCTATCGTATGTTAGGACAAGCATAGACTGCTTTTTCCAATACTTGATGTTGAAAATCATTGAACATATTGTTGCCTTGAAAGTTTTATCTTAATAGGAGTCTTTCGGAGAACAGAACTGTACCACAGAATCTAAAACATCTTCCTATTCTGTGCATGTACAATAAATTTGGAACAAGTAGAGATATCGCAGGTTTTTCAAACTCGAATTACTTGATAACTCCTGGGCATGCAGAACAGTGCATTTTAACATGCTAATTTATGGGCAATCCCTTGCTAGATATATTTGTTTGAGGTAACACATTGTTATTCTTTTCAATAAGAATAATATTTTAACATTCCCTCCACATCAGCTCCTACTCTACTTGCATGTCCTGAAGTATCTCATCTAAATTCAACATAATGAGCTTTTCCTCCTTGAAAAGACCGAAACTTGTAAATAACTACGAGGGTAATTGAAATGAAGTTACACTTTAAAGTGTTAGTTTAACTTAGGTGCTAGTTAAGTGTCAGAAAATGTTAGTTATTGATTGCATCTAAAAGACAGTAAAAGCATAGAGTTTTCTAAGGGAAATTAGCTTTGGGGTCAAGTCTTCGATTATAAAAAGAGAAGGACAACAGCTTGCTGCTTTGAACAATCGAAAGATACTGAGGCTGGAGGGATAATTGCCCCCTCTCCTAGTTGGTATATCAAAAAGGGCCCTGGGCAAAAAGATTTCCATCACATACGTTGAGACGGATTCATGATATGCCTCAATACCTCTGACACTAAATTCACACAAATGCACGTCTTAAGGATATGGCTTGGTGAAATGAAAAGTATACGTAAACAGGCCACACAGCAGCAGCCTGCTATCAGCATCTCTTTGAAATTTATTGCTTTAATTGTCCCATCAAGATAACTTGTCTAACAGATGTCTTGCGCAAAATCCACAGCATTCACCATAAATCGTATTTGCGGGCTAACAAACGCCCAGCTCTTTCAAAGCCTTTGTACCGCGACTAAAAATGCGTTTTCCACAAAGACAAAAATCTAACACCCGCCCTTTAGCAATAATCTTTAGCAATAATCTGCAATAATAGCAACTGGGCGTTCTTGACAAATGTATCATTTTCAGGCACAGCTTTTACGTTTCCACTCATATAAATGCAATCAAGCAATCGTGGGTCAATCGGGAGTGATTCAATATAGAAAGCATCTTTGCCCTGTTCGAAACATCGATCGAGTTGGAACCGATCGGGTAATGAAACCGTGTATAGGTATTCATGTGAAAGAAACAAAGATTCTGCATAACACCTTTTCATCCCCCATGGGTACCAAGAAGAATCACAGAGTTGTTATGATAATGATAATATCGATGTGATGGAGATTATGTCCATGAAAAATAATTGTATTTCTTGATTAAAAAACTTCAACTTTATCTCTAATAATTATCATCTAGTTGTTTGCCCGCTGCATCAGCCTTCTTTAAAACATTCTACATCTCAACTTCATTGCCCTCTGTTTTCTTTCCTAGTATTTTCATGTTCTGCTTATTGTTGTTCATCCGTCTGATAGGAGGTCATCCTCCTGGTCTTCTGGCTATCAGTTTAATCTGTCGTTTCACATTCAAATTTCACACAATCCTTAACTGTTATTCCATCTTATCAGTGATTGCTTCACGCTTATATTTTCAGGATGAAATGACAAGAGCTTTTAAATCTATTGTTATATCATGTTTTGGTTTCTGTGTAATTACATTAATTGGTTTATACCTTGACGATCTTTTAAGCCGCATTTCCACGAGCAAGTTTTCTTGACAAATTATCTTTGAAGAGTTTATTTTGCTCATGTAGATTGGGGTCGATCGAGGAAAAGTGACAATTTTTACTTGACAAGTAGAATTGTTCAAAAGCTAACGTGCCAGTTTTTGAGCAAGTGCACTTGACAAGTAAAAAATTGTCATATGCAAAACTTGCCCGTGTAGATGACTTGACAAATTTGCTTCAATTCCAGACCCTTTTTTCCGCGCAAGTAATTGCTTGTTCCTAGCTGTCATGGCCGCCACGAGGATAATCTGGACCGATCAAGGGACGTCAATGCTTTTGGAAGCACTTAAACCCGGGAAAGCCTTTGGAATACAAAGGCTGGGAGTTACAAAAGTAGTTACACCAAGAAAAATGATTATGCTGAGCTCATGGATATATTAAAAGAAGAAATCCCTGGGGTTGATTTGCCAGCTTTGAAAGGTGCGCCTAAATTCCTATGTAAGGGTCGGAAGGGGTAATGTGGAATGTGCCTAAAATTAATACTCTCAGGATCAAATTAATCGAACGGGAATTGAATTTGATGAACTATGACCTAGAATAGCCGGAATAGGATCTCATAACCATTTTTACATTGTATACCATAGCAAAAAAGTGGTAGGACTATTGTCAAATTTTTGGCTGCAAATTTGACCAGATGTTATTATCTTAAATGCTTAAAGCTTTATAAACTGTGTCGAAAATTTCCTCTTAGTAAGTTTTTAATACTTCTTTGTTATAGGTAAAATACAAAGTCATCGTACTACAATCTGCGAAGAAAAAAGAAAAATAAAGAAGAGCCAGGGAACAGTAAGTGGTGCAGCTGATATTTATGTTCCCAAGTGGTGATATTTTGAAGAATGCTCCTTTCTTGAGGATGTGATAATTTCAAATCGACTTTGTATGTCAAGTATGTCTGCCTCATCTTCTAATGATAATGATGACGACAACATCAATTTGGAAACAGCGGAAGATGAGTTTAGCCTCCCTTTATTAGATAATGATTCCTCATCTGCACATCCCAAGAGAAGGAAGAAAGTGCCCTGGATGGGAACAGCTGCAACAACACTAAGTGAACTAGCAAAGGAGGCAAAGGAATCTAAGGAAACATCTTCCAGTAGCCTTGCCAAAGAAGAGGAATGTGTTTGGAAAGGATGTTGCAAACTTAATTCGTGCTCTTGGCGATATTGACTGGCAGAGAAGGGTAAAATTTGCTGTACAAATTTCTATATTTCAAGCAACTGAACAACAGAGGGCACCATCCAATTATGCTGCCTATAATGTCCAAGAGAGCAAAGAAGAATTCATCGCCGGCTGTAGTAGAGAAAAATTCAAACAATTTAAAATGACTCCTTTACACAAACAAAGTTTCATAAACATTTCAGTTGTATTCTATTCTGTTAATTGTATCCTATGCTTGGGTATCATTGTTTTCATGACAATTTTTATTCAATCATCCTCCATGGAATTCAACTGCACCCACATCATAAAAATATTCCTTGAGATTGTCTCGAATTTCCCTTGCATTCAATGTTGATGGTCGCAAACTTGGGTCTGCCCTTAACGTGCATATCTCCTGGTTATCTATGGAATTCCTCCAAGATCCTTTGACTATGTTGTTATTGCTGCCTTCTGTATCCATTAATCCAGGGGGAGAATATCTTTCTTTGTCATCAGATAATTGTGCAGGGCAAAGAAGGCATAAACCACTTGCATTGCATTGTCAACATCTAGCTTCAGTGTTCGCAACAAATCTCTAAACCTAGAACAGAGAATTCCAAAAGCATTCTCCACTATTCTTCTGGCTCGTGATAGGCGATGATTGAACACCTTCTCGTCACCCATTCCACTCCGATGGGGATAAGGCTTCATCAGATTTGTATCATGGTTGTGTTTTGCTTCGAAATGTGCGGCCTCACTTTTTCAAGTAATTCATTGAACAGGAAAGTTTCTATTCTGGAAGAAAAACATTATGTGTCAGATTCAATCAAAAATATGGATATTATCGCCTGCTATGATTTCCAATGAAAATTTAGAAGACTCCAAACACAAAATTTTAACCATTGGACTTACCGGAAAAAATTCTGAAAACTGCCTGGGTCTGTGAGTCTAAGTTCTCCAATCAAGTTTCCCGCTAATCCCTTGATCTGCCTGCGATGATGGCTTGCCCAAGGCCAAACCCACCACTTTCGCTGTCTTTTTTTCTTAGATTTATAGTGCATTAGTAGGGCTGCTGCTGTCCCACACACAAATAAAAGTTTCTTTTTCGTTGAGGGAGCCATTTTTGCAATAAAACTTGGCGTGAAAAACGAGGGGCGTCAGAAAATCGAGGCTAACCACGCCAATAGATATTGTCAAAGAGATTTTTTATCGTTCTACACGAGCGGCTAAAACTTATCATGAAAAAATTGTCAAACAAAACTTGTTTATAATCTACACGGGCAAGAAAGCTTGTCAAGGAAAATTGCCAAGGAAAAATTGCTGTCAATAAATGCTACAACAAGGAAAGATGCAAGCAGGTAGCAAAGAGATGTAGAAACTTCAGTGAATCAAAACTTCTGTTAGGTGCACCCTTTACGAGGGATGTTACGAAAATAAAAAAATAAGAGACGAAAGCTTCTAAAAAGAAACCTAAAGTCAATATATTATTAATGTTTCAGATTTCTTTTCAAAATATTTTTACTTATTTGCTCACAGCGTTTTCCATAATCATGCAAATTATTCGTGAATGACCTTTCGTGTAATGTTTTGCGTGTAAATAAGCGTTGAATCGCATGACCTGCGCGCATACAAAAGCAGGAAACAAGAAGAGGACCTTCTCATTCATTTTTCTCTCTCGCTCCACTTTTCTTTCTGTGCTATCAACAGCAGCCTATACAAAGCACACTGCAGTATGAGAGTATTACATTAAAATACAATACAAATCCAGGGAAATTCTTAATAGAGGAGCACTCATAATCCTTAAGCTAGTAGTATAGACAAAGTCAAAAGGCAGGGAGCTTTGAGCGGACTTCTGCTGTTTTTCCTTCACTGATAGCTTCCATGTTTTGGGAGTGGCTTTTTCATAACCTAGGAGAATGCTCTTCTCCTCGCAAAAGTGACAATAATCGTTCTTTGTTAGCATAAGACTGGTTTTGTAAAAGAATACGATTTAGGCTTGTCTACGTACTTATCAGTAGAAAAATTATCTTTCTTTAATCGTATAAACTTCAAAGCCAGTTATTCCATTTTAATTTGAATAGACTTTGGTTTACGATGAAAGTTGTCTTACATAGACATAATGGGGTATGTCAGGTTTAAGACTCATAAGCATCAATGTCTATCCAGCTCTTTTAAGAGATATTGGAGATGTGCATTACTATGTTAAAGCAAATTATAAAGGATTATTTCAAAAACCTCATAATGTCTTCAGATAGGAATACTGGGGTCACTTCTATTAAAGCGATCGCGCGTTGCTGATAAAATAAAGAATGCCGCTGGATATTAAAAAAACTAAATGACAAACAGAACGGTGAAGCAGCTTGCAGAATTAAACCTCATCTTGGTTACGTTTATACACTGACATAAAGATTGAATAGATTTTATCTGATGTGTTATGGCTGGAACTTAGTTGGAAATCACAGTTTCCATGCGTTGACTACACATCGATGGTACCAATGTTGACTATGCAACTATGCACCAACTTGAAATGCCGAATAGCGATGATTTTGCTGCCGTGCTGTTGATATAGCCTCTTTTTAGCTTGTTTCAATTGCTTGTGCATTCAAATGGTTCTTTGTTTTTCTAATGTTTTCAGATTAAGCTAGATTATTTTTATTATTGTAGGGAAAAGGGAACCAACAGCAGTAAAAATGATGTAAAAAAATTGGCAGACCAAAAATTCTTAATGTACAGTTGAATCGCTTTAAAGCATGCCAGAATGAGACGAGATTTTCTGTCAATAGCGAAGAAGTTTAATTTGTACAAGGATAATTGATAAAGGTTTTGTAAATAAGGAAGAAAGTTAGGGGTAGAAATTTATCCGATGTCTTCAGGTTAAGGTGTCCATTCCGTGAGATATCTGTAGGCTTAGGTAACTTAGCGTTAAAATACAGTAAATTTGCTATGATATTTACTGGAATATAGGCGATGTCTTCAAAGCTGTTTTAATTACATCGACTATTTTGAATGTTCCATTCAGGGTCAAAGACAGATTCAGATTTATATATGTTGATTTTAGTCAAATTATGCTCAAAATTATCAAATGTAACAGTTATATTGATCCATATCTTTTTGTATGAATAGATGTGCCCAATCCCATTCATGCAAGTTCACAAGCCCACTTTATTCAACTTTTACCTGCATAATTTTTTCCGTTTGCTCAAAGACTAACAGTATTGTTCGTGTTTTTGCTACAGTAAGACTGGAATTGAAAGGACGGAAGCCCCAGGTCACAGCAACCATAGATGAAATAATGTCAACTTAGAGTGCTTTCAGCCACAAATAAAAGAAAGAAGTCTCGCCAGGTTTGTCATCAATTATTGCTTAAACAAATTTAGAAAGCAAAAGTGACTGAATTAGATTTGATGACCTGCAATTGGGTTCCTTTCAATACCTAAAACGAGGCTGTAGCCTCTAGTGATGCTGGATCACCTTCTATGTCATCTATAAAGACACAAGAATTCAGGAGCGTACCTTAACCCTTGTAAAGAAATTTTCATTTTCTATTTGTCAAAAAATTGTCGTTCTCTTTCATTATTTGCAGTTTTCAAATATGTAGCAAGGGGTATTTAATAAGTGAAAACGAATTGCAATATGTAGCTCGAAACACGAGACCAAAGCACTTGGATTAATAAGAGTTTAAAGAAAGTCTTCATTTTGTTTGTCTGAGAAATCGGTGAATTCCCTAGGTACCTTCGATAGCTGTGCAGCTTTTACTACAAGCTCCCACCTTTGTCTCGGCAGATTGTAAGATTGTCTTCATAGGTTGCTTCACTTTTGAAGATCTTGGCAAATTTTTTGGTAGCTTTGTGAAGATCTTGGCAAATTACTACTACCATTACAAAATCAGAACTTGCCAAGTTCTTCTCTAAATATTTATTGTTTTGGAACATCTAAATACACCTTAACCCATTATTGGTAAATCAAATGAACTTTCTCATTTGTATCAAAGGCATGGATACCTCACACTCATCTGAGTCAAGGGACCAACACTTTCGTGCAGAAGCCCAAACTGCAGAACTCCTTCTCTATCGTTCCCAATGGCATCAAAGAAGCGCATAATGACTTAAATACCAAACTGAAGCATGAAAATTGACACCAAAATGAGAATAATACAAATAGGCTAAAGTATGAACCCTTAGCGAAATCAAATTCTACAACATCCCTCGTGAAAGAAACTCTGATAATATTTTATTTGATCAGCATGCATAGATATCTCACATCTTACTCTATGTAGCTCAGCATTTTGACAATTATTTGTTGCTGCTTTTGTAATTTGCATATTCAAACAGCTTTAACATGATTCTGACTTGAAGATCATCCACAAATTAAATGGGATCTCTGATATTTTTATGCACCAAGCAGTGCTTTTAGGAATTCCCAACGCACTAGATTATTGATTATTTTTCAAATTGACATTGATATTCTTGCCAAGATGGACGGGAAGGTAGAATTTTCTTGCACTTGGTCAAAGAAAGGGAACACTGATTTGTCTTACCTTAGGCCAGATGCACCTATTTATAATGCTTGACATATTATTAAATGAAATTTTTGACATATTGGAATAATCCTGAAAGCATGTTGGGCCAACAAATATTTTTAAGACCTGAGACCTCACATGCGGGTGCTGTTTAAAGATATTTTGCTTGATTACTAAACTCTCCGTATAGCTCAAAATATTTGTTAAACAGGAAATAACAAATATTGATGGCCTCAATCCAATACTTGGCAAAATCATATGCTAAATAACTTAGATCGGATGAGTTATGCTTCAATGATCCAGTTTTGTTATGGATTATTGATGGGACGAAAGATCAACTTAAACATTCTACTTGACTTCAACTTTAAAAATTAGTTATAGCCAAAATATTTGCTTGTTTATTGGAAGTAAAAATGAGGGTAGATGTTCATAAACCAATTTGTCGAGAAAATCAACAGTAATGTTATACAGTTAATAAAACCGTATTTGCTAACAATGGTATCGTGCTGGTTGAAAGACTTTGATTTGAAGCTTGAGTGGGAAATCACCATAAAAACATCGCTGTTTAAAATGGTAGCTACATCGTTATCCATGGAATGGCTCCAAACTATTGCATAAAACCAGGGACGGAATTTAGCGGGGGGTGTAGTGGGGGGATATTCTCCCCCTCTCCCCCCCCCAAAAAAAAGGTCTGTGTCCTTCGGAAAAAAAATTTTTCATTCTGTTCATTCGGTAAAATCATCTGTTGGTAGTCAATAGTAACAAAGTAACGCCAAGATTTTACTTTATTAAATTTTATCAGTATTTATCTTCTTATCAGTAGAGTAGCGGGGGGATATTGTCAAATGTTTTTTAAGCTGATCTCAAGGTCGTCGTCGCAAAAACTTTCCTCATCTATATCTCTACAGAATGTTCAAAACTTTCCCCTCGTTTTGGGATTTGCATAGGAAAGTCTTCACGTTCTTGAGACATTCCTGATAAAATAGAAACTAAAATGCTAAAGCAGTCCAATCCTTGAAAAAACTGGATTCTGAAACGCTTGTCGTGAACTTTGCTCCAAGGAAAATGTACTTGGTTTAATACTTTTGAATACTGTTAATTTTTTTAGATATTTGATTACAACTTTGGAAAGTCACTTTTTACACGTAGAGATTCCTCGCCTTACAAAATTCAGGACATAAACGTTAGTGGAATTTTGAAGGAAATAGAAAGGTGTAGAATATGGTCAGCCACCTATGAGGTCGAATAAAGGGAAATTGTCACGTAAAAATGCCATGGCTTTTTCAAACACATTTACAATATGGGTGTTTTCACAAATTCTTAGGGGTGTGATCAGGAAAGATATTTCCTCTTTGGCCTACCAATCTTCCAAACCTGGCCCCCCCATCATTGTTGCACAAATCCGCCCGTGATTAAACCCTTATCTGTTTAAGGACCAGTTTGACTTGATGTTTGTTAACTAATTTTCATTTTATCAAAACTTCATACTTTCAACTTCTATCAAAGACAAAGATTCGAGGCTGGTTCATGAAGGATCGTTTATAGATCTATTCGATATTGTATATATTTTCTATACGTTATCTTGTATGGGTTATCATTTGGTTAGAAAAACGAGTCAGCCATTTTCTTTATCTTGTCACGTGTATTCTGGATATGGTAACGAAGCAGTTATCGTGATAGATATTATGCGACATTACAAACATTATTTCAACAAAAACCTAAACATATATGACTAATTACTTGACAACCCGGCTGTCAACCAATTTTTGGCTCTCATCTGCATTTCGCTTGAGACTGACAGATGCAACAACAAATCTGGTGAAAGATTCTCAAATTGTTGAAGAGATTAGCAAAGTTCTTGGATAAATCGAGCATTATAATAACCTATTTCATCAATTGTTTAAGCCTTTCTTCAAGAAAACATTTACATGTTCTTGATTCCCTTAATTTTCTTCTTGATTCCCTTGATTTTCAAGAGAAGTATATCTATTTATCTTGGTACCAGAGCCTCACTCAGAGACTGAAAGGATTAAGAACGGGGGAATGGATTTTTGATTCTGTGAGACTCTGGTACAAGCGGTACATCGCTGTAATCCTAGACAAAGTTGTTGTTATATTTCAAGCAAACACCCAGCATCTACAAAAATAATCCACTTCTTGTTATGAACTTCGGATCGACATGAAATATAGAGTTTTGAAGTTATAGAGAGGCTGCTTCATTCTTCTGTTTTTGGCTTTCTACGACTGACTTCTGCCTCATCAACCCTCCAAGAATAAAGTACCTGCAGCTGGCCTGCCTCTTAACGAGAGAATAAGAAGGAGGCTGTAAAAAAATTACTTGTAAAACACTGTTCGTCAATGAAACAACAGCACCATTCATTGGCCGAAAGATGATGTGGTTTGTCTAAATCTAATTTGCATCCACCACTTTATGTCATCAAATGGTTGAATCAGCAAGAGCTTTCAAAATCCCCAATTTCTCAGCTTAGAAGGTCAATACCATATGTTTTGTGAAGAACGATTTAATACCAACATCAGACGAAACATTTACACTAGTTAAGTAGCTTCTTATAGTATGAATAAGTCCATTAATTAGTTATTATAAATAGTGAGGTTATTATTAAAAAACCTTGTTTTACATCAAAAAGAAGACATCAATGTTTCATCAGCAGTATTTTGTACTTGACAAATTGAGGTGCGTCGTTGAAATCGAATTTTCAGGGTGGGGAGGGGGGTTCAAACGTTACAGCTTTATGATAAATATTCACAGAAGGGTAAGATAAAGAGTAAATTTTTGGTGCAAGCCTATCGTTTCGGTGAAAATCGGTCATTAGAATTTTCCAACCAATCCGACACTACCCCCACCCACCTCTGAAAACGAACACCTTCTTATAGTGGACAATTCAAACACAAAATAAATAGCTCCATCTTGAACGACGATTTATCGGGTTAGGTAGCTGCAAAGCCATTAAAAAAATTCAGAAGATTGTACCAATTTATCCTAGATATTTTGGTACTTCTACCATAAATCTAGATGCTATATTTACATCATACTTATATTTATGCGATTGCTTGTCGTTATAGCTTTTGTCTTCTGGCTACCCTTTTTCTTTGATCAGTGTAATGCGTTGTTTAAAAACTGTGTTCCTGGCATAATATCAAAGGCGTGCTATATTTAGCAATCGTTTAGCATAGTGCACCTCATTACATATAATGTATATATGTAAAAATTAAGGCAACTTACCGTTAGCAACCGAAGTTTTTCTTCCAAATAGCTCTCACTTTTTCAGATTCTACCGCTTTGTCGTTTCAGGTCATCCTCAAATCTTCCACTTATGGAGTGCATTTATTGCGTAATACTAAGTGCTAGAACAGGAGCACATCAACATCGTAACTTACACATATGTTGCAAAGATTTGGTAAGGCGGCCTGCGGAAAGCCGGATCATTACCTGCAGGCTTAACTTAATTGGTTTGTATTTACAGCTCTTAAGAATTTCCAATCAACGAAGAGCATAATCGTGGAATCTTCTAAACTTGTCACATGAAAAGTTTTCGTTCGTGCTTGAGGTTAGGACATAACATTTGCTAAAAACTAGTACCTGATATAGTTGGTACCTGCAATATTTTCACTAGTGAACAAATTATTGTAAACTTTACAACTCGGTAAACAATTCTATTTGAAAGACATAAAGCATACACATTTATGAAAAGCATACACAAGGGAGGATTGCCTTTCCCCTGGGTTTAGCTTGAATGGGCAGGGGCCATGCTTTACAGTCCCCTGTGGTGCCTTAATTGTTTGATCATATTGTTTTTCTAACAAAATTTCTCTAAAACATCCAACAGATGACAAATTTTGAAGACTCCTTTTATGATCGGTCAGGTCTTATACATAAACTACAATCACTGCCAAAATTACTTGGAACACCCAACACTTTGCGTTGTGCTTTTCTATTTTTCATTTGCTTTTCCGAATACTACTAATTCCGTCCCCATTTCCCACCCCAAAACAATGTTCAAAGTAAAGAAAAATATCAAACAAGCCACAAGAAAAAGCATACTCCATAACCCAAGCATACTTTCATTTTTCTATAGTAAATCAACATTGTTCTAAGGGGGAGAGGGGGTGGCTGAATTTGCCTTTGAAAACATACGTTGGTGTTCCAAGACTTTTGGCAGTGATTGTAGTAGCTGTTAACAGAGCTGGTGGGTATCGTTTCTTTCCCATTCTATCTCTGTTGTTTCAAATCATTTAATGGCATTGTAACATTAGAAATAACGAAAAATAAATAAATAATAATTATGACAATGTTAGAAACAGAATAATGAAAAACTCTCTCGTCTGGAAAAACAATTAAACCAAAAGTTGCTGCATAGAAATTATTGCATACTCAGGTTGCAAAAAAAAGAAAAATATCCCTTTATCATTTTTCCTTCATTTTCAATTTGAAGAATTTATTATATGCATGTTGAAATGTTATTTTAAGACTTCCTTAAGTCTTTATATGAAAGTCGGTGGAGCTCACTTTTGCTCACTGCTTTTTCAAAAATTTAAGTTTTAGAGCCACGATCATGAATGTAACTGGCTTTATTCAAAATAAACTTAAAGTTGAAAGAAATCTCCAATAATCTAAGACTGTTTGTTTCTATCTAAACTTGAAGAAGTTCTATACTTACAATGACATTTTGCCCCAAAAAATTAGAGCGTTACAATATTTCAGATTCTATTCCTTTCACTTGTTCTGTATCAAATAGGCTTCAATTTGCACCATGGTAGAATGTGAAGTTTCATTGGTACCTTATGGGTGTAAACAATTAGAAAATACCTGATTGTTATTACTTGCTACTTCATGCTTGCCTTCAGTTGACCACGATGATGCAAATATCAATGATCTTGACTTTTGCAACTTTTAAATGAGATTCTATTCCGCGTTTTCGAGCTACGTGACTCAGCAATTGTATTTGTTCATGCTGTAGAGTTTAGGCCTCCTAAAAATGACTTAACCAACACCTAGTGAGATAAAGTCTTTTTTCCTTCGTTTAAATGCTCTCAGGTTCCATTGAACATTAGTTCACATCACATTGACCCCAGAAACAGCTGACAGGATACATTCACCATGAAATAGGCTATCTTTAATCACTTGAAACTTCTTGACCAGGTGCATTTCATGTTCTTCTCATTTTATTTAGGGAGCAGAAAGTTTTCCATGTTTCATTCAAATCTGACAGGCAGCCTTTAGAAAATGTTGCTAGGACCAGTGGCGTCGCCACGGGGTGGACTAGGGGTGGACTTGTTCACCCCAGTTTTCCCAGATATCAATTTTGTAGTTTCTCGAAATCCACTGAAAAATCTTTGGGGGAGGGGGAAAGGGGACTGGCTGATTCGATTTTCATTCTTGCAAAAAAGCCTTGTTACAAAAAATACTGCTTGAGAAAGTTACTTTCCCAAAAATTTCAGAATAAATAAAAAAATACTAAAAAGACATTTCCAATGTTTTCCGAGAGTCTGAAGGGCGTGGCCGAGAAAGTTTGTTTTTGTTTAGCCAAGTTTTTCGAGCTGGCGACGCCACTGACTAAGGCCAGGGGTTGTATTAAACCTCCAGTGCGCTGAAAATAAGCTTTTATAGTGACAAGGTGATTGCAGAGCCAAAATAGTGACAAATATACAACCTTAGAAAACATTTTCTATAAAAATTTGGAATTGCTTTGTTTCCCTTGAATCATTTTTTCTTTGAATGCTTAAGAAACTATTGGTAAATTAACAGATAGCAAGTTTCAACAAGTGGCGAGATGTTTCACTGCCCTGCCTACTTTCGGACGACACAGTTGTGTTGCCAGGAAACGACCCTAGCAAAGTGCTTTTTCTTCAATAACACAAGTGTTTGTTAGCAAAAAGCAAATGTCCTTCCAAGGTTATAAAACGTCATTACCTTTGAAGTATTTGGAGCATGCCTGATCAAAATTTTAGCGAAATCACACATTTCCACAAACAACTTTTACCATTTTCTTTAACATCTAGATGCTGCTTTTCTTTCGCCTCTTGCACATTAATGTTATGCTAATTTCTATTCTTTGAACGCCTTTTTGAGAATGGGGTGTACCGCAAATACGATGCCAAGCATATTGAGTAAGTGTGCGTCTTTTCTATCTTCTCCTGGTGACAATGTTTCAAAATTGAAAGTGTAAACATAAGATACTTTTACCTATTAATTATATGTTATAATATGCTATTTAAGGATATAAAAGATATCCTTAGCTGTAGTTCCAAGATTTTTATTGGCCAGTAAAAGTATATTGAAAGTAACAGTATCAACGAGAAAACTAGAAAAAGTATACAAACCTATTGTTGCTATCAGTTGTGCTCAAGGGGGTGTCCAGGTTCTACTTGTCGAAAACGTGAGTGAACCATGTTTTCTTTTGCCAATCAAACACCCCTAGATGGCACTCTTTGTATTTGAAAAGGACATTTTCTACCAAAGCGGTGTCACACCCCAACACTCCACAAACAACGGCCCTGTATAGAAAGAGTTCTAAGGAGGCATTATCGCACAATCTTTGCTTTATAGAATACCGTATGCCACAAAAATCAAGCCATATATTTCTTGTGGCATTGCTAATCCTTGAAAACATTGGCAATAAATCATCACTTTCACTGCATAAATTTGTCAATAACTGGTACAGTATGTCCCAATGCATGCAATAATAAACCACTGTAAATGCAACATCATGTGGTATTCTCTAATCTAGACATTTAACGGTTTCTCTAATCTAGACATTTAACAGTTTCCAAAGAGCTTTTACAAATCCTTTTTTTATCAATAGTAACACCTTGTTTCATTATCCCTGCTATATGACCTTTTCGTTTTCTTACAAAATTTGCATCAGTGTGACACTATTAGTTGAGCAAGCCTGCTATGTTCCACAGATACTTATGTCACGATTTTTAAATCCCCACATGTTGCATTTTGGTCATAAAACATAATTTAAAGTTGCTTGTAATGACTTGAAAATAATTCAAGCAATTTGACAAGATCTATATAGCATGATTTACTTCTTCTGTAATTCAACCACGGTACATCCAAGTGTGCGAACTTAACGATCCCATTCCATCTTAGCTATATATATAAGTACTTTTAATAACAATTGGGTTTTGCTTTGTTTTTCAAATAAAGAAAGTTGCTTTCCCTAAGATAATCGTTAATTGATTTCAATGTTTTTTCCACAGATATAAATCGAGTTAAAGTTAAAAAGATTTCAACACTTCTTTAATTGAAGGTCGTATTCCTGAAATGTTAACTGCAAACACAGCAACGAATCTAAAAATAGCTACATTGGTAATCCTATTTATCTACCAGCAACAATAGATACACTTCGATTGCTCCACATCTGAATCTAATTACTGATGGGCAAAACCCTGTTCTATTTCCACAAAATATTACAATGTTTGTTATTCTTTTTTCGTGACCTGGACAAAAAATAGAGAAGGGCAGAGGGACATTGCATTCGTGAATTTTTATGAGCATGTGTTAAAAAGAATTCAAGGTGATGTTTGATGTCAGAAGAAGGCTCGCTCGTGCAAATAATATCGAAAAATCCAATTTGGGAAAACACAATCATGTTTATTGTTATGGTCTTTCACTCCTCCCCTGAAATGAGGTTAACCAAGCGGCAGTCGTTCTCCTTGCATCAAGCAAACAATGAAGGCACTGTAGAGAAGGAAAAGGTCAGTAACAACAAAGGGAAAATGGAACAATAGGGCAATAACATGGCTTTACTTATTACTTTTCCAGGAGTCCAAGAAGCATTTTAAAGCTGAAAGGGCACAGCAATTTGAAGGCACATCCATTTTTGGAAGAAAATTTTGTTGACCTGTTTTTTCCTTTTACACTTCAATTGATAATGGATAGGGCCATTACCCAACAGAACCAAAAGGGTATGAGTTGCATCCCCACAGCCACCCCTAAATAACTGCCAAATAGTTCAACTGCGACTAAAGGAGCAGCCCCGCCCAGAATGTGAAAGAGTAAAAGCTCTGCAGAAAAATTCTGTCACTTTGAGTAGGAACGAAAGGGAACAGCTCTGACTAGTACTTTGTGTGAATCCTGAATAACAGATCTGCACACATCTACGCAATATAATGGAAAGGAGGCTAAAACTGCGTCAGTCTCACTACACCACACAATATGAATTTCGTTCTGATGAAACTGAATTGATAATTGATCTCAATATCAAAATCAAAACATAAATTCGATATAAGAGAAATAAGCTAGCAAGACTCAAAAGAAAGAACCAATATAGGTCACAGAGATGTGGGTTTGATGTATAGTTATCCTATGAACTGAAGGAAAACCAGCCAAATTCCAAAAACTTTAATTGACTTAAAGATTATTAACAAAATAACTAATTCCAAGCGGATTGATCTTTCGCTGTGCTGTGACACGGCATTTACAACAGGGCGTCCGTGGGCAACGTCAGTTGGCCAGTTTGCGCATTCATAAAAGGAATGTAGCTAATTTGTGTATTCATAAATCGAATTCTGAATCAACCACCAAAAAATGAGATCACGGAGGAGGCCCGTAACGGTTAACTCTCACCCACTGTTTTAAACGATAAAAACGTTAGTAATATTAGTACAAAATACGCTTTCCTTATCAATTACAAGCCTTTACTGTTACACGTGACACAAGAAAAATATTTCTGAATATGTTTAACTATGTTTCGACTTCCATCAAAGCAGCATAAATCACAATACTTGAGTTTCTGCCAGAAAATGTTGAAGAATGCGAAAAGTTGAAGAGGAGCTTTAAAAACAACTTAGCCATAACCATTCTATCAAGATTTTCTGTTTGATAATGTCTAGATTTTTTAGCAAAGAGGCCAGTTTTCTTAACATAGTAGGACCAAGGCAAAAAAGAAAACTGAAATAGTGGGCTTCTCAATTAGGCAAGGTCTGTTGTCCAAAACAAGACTACCATTGACAAGCGTAGGCCTTTATAAGACGAATAAACCATGACGTTTGTAATTCTATTTTGATATAATTTTGTTGCTAACCATTTTACTTTACCAACTCGAACTAGCACCGTGTAACTTATTGTTTTTTTTCAAAAAGGCAATATGAAGATATGAAGATGAACAAAGTTACCTTTTTAAAAATTTGTAAACTTTTGAACTTTTAACTCTCTACTTGCATCCCAGAATCTTATAACTTATGATAGACCTAAATTAAACAAACGCGATCTCAGTTTATTCTCCCCCAACTCCTTTGTTAGGCTCGGATAGGCCTTTGCTATATGGAACCCTATAGGCCTCTGGGCCATTTCTATAACCCTAGGGAAATGTCCTATCTTTTTTCAAGGCTGAACTAACTTAGCTTCTCTTTTAACACAAAGAGACTCATTTTTTTAATTTCGAGGTAAACTAAATCCTATTATGTAGATCTAGTTTTAAAGTTAAAAACATATCTGTTGGCGCGAGAGGTCTGGCATTGAAAAGCATCAGCTGGCAGCTATTTGTTTAAAACAATTACTTTAAAATCTTATCAGTTAGTGACGTTTATGTTTACCTTCTTGTTGCAAATGTTAATCTGTGCCGGTTATCCTTATCTTGCCTAAAAAATTTTCTGTTGAATTTTTATTGTTAACTATGCTCAAACTTATCTTTAGTTGGCAGCAGCGTTACCACGACCGGTTTCAGAAAAATTCAATCACCGTATTTCCTCTATTGAACGCCGCTCGATGATTAACGCCGCTCACTATTGAACGCCGCACCTTGAGGAGCGGCGTTAATTATAAAACAGAACAGACCAAGCAAGAAATAACGAATAGTTTTTAAGCTATGAAATTTAGTTTATTACTTGGACTATATTGACATTTCTTGGCATTTTGATAAAGTGAAAACATTTTTTGTGAACATTAAACATTATTCACACAATCTTTGTGTTTTTAGGAAAAAAAACATTATTTTAGGTCTTTTTAAAACTATTTTAATACACTTTCCTTGTCTTTTTTCATTTGACACGCACTTTTCATTTTCTATTTAACGCCGCCCGTTCATAAACGCCACCCTCTTATAAAGTTGCATCCAAAAGTCGGATTTGTAATAAAGGCCGCGGCGTTCTTTAGAGGAAATTTGTCAATTCTTCTGTCATTGTGAAAAGATGACATCGTCATAAAATTTCATCTTTTTAAATTTCAAATTCTGACCCAATTACCTGGAGAAACAACATAAAATACCTGTTAATATGTGCAACCTGTTGATACTGTTCAAAACTGACAGAAATTGGCCAGTGAAGAACTTAAGTCTGGTAAATAAAAAGTAGAACTGAGGCCAATTTACAATTGTTTGATAGGGAAGGAGCCTAAGCTTATGTTGCAATATCTCAGTCGATTTGCGACAGATTTAACTGATTTTGTAAGTTTAGAGGTTCTCACAGTGATCTTTTAGGTTATGCAGTCAGAATTTTTATATTTAAAAATAGATTGTTAGATGACGTCACTTTGTCATTCGATAATTTCCCACATCTAACGAAACTTTAATAGCAACGATAATTTTAAAACATTTAATGGTAAAATAGACCCCGATTTGCTCATTTACCTCATTTAAGGGGCGGTTCACTCTTGCAAAAAGACTTTCACGAAAACAACTGGATTTCCATCCACGGTGTATGAGATTTCAAAAAAGTGACTTGCCCCTCAAAACATACAAGATATTGGATTCAAATAAAAAGCATACTAAACTGTGGGGACTATCAAACATAAAGTTTATTTTTACTGGCATTGGAATTACTTTTTATCAGCTGCCATTATCAAATAGGATAAAATTCTGAGCGTGATCTTGTCTATTAACTTTTAGGTGAAATCATTTTGTTCCCTTTCTTGGAAAGAGACAGATGAGAAGCATTTTTTTGAAAATAGGGGAAAATAGTCTATTATCTTGAACAAAATAATTTCCCCAGGAATGTGAGGCCATCGCCCCCCCCACCCCCCTTCCTTCTAAATTTCTAAAGAGTATGTTAATGGGAGACTCTGGTGCTTGACGCCAAAAACTATTTAGATTAGACAGAGTATTTGGTCTTTACTGTGATCATCAAATGATCAACTTTCTACTATGTGTTTGATGTTGCTCAAAATAAGGTCAAGTGACATACAAACATGCCTTAATTTCATGCCAGTAGTGGAATATTAAAGAAGAGGCATTCTTTGACTTCGAATTTCAAGCATTCCCACTGACTCAATGCATTTCCAAGTTTAGGGATTTACTACTGATTTTGAAAGCCGCGTGTCTGTATAAAACAGCCTGTATTCACAGCGCACATAAAAAGCACAACAGAGGGAAGATTGTTTTCGCTGTTCTTTCTTTGAAAAGCTTTCATAGTTGATGTCATGCTTCGTTGGATGGTTTTCAAAAAATACCCGAGTAATCTAAATTCGAGGGAAGGCCGTGGGCATTACAGAAATAGCGTGGTTTTGTTGTTGTTCTATCATGACTGTTGATCAACATTGAGTTAGCGTTGTCGTATAAATAGAGCACCAGATGCGGACGTACAAAGCTTTGGGAATTGCGTCTCTTTAGATTGGCTGAGGCATAGAGCGAGGCATACGGATTGAAAAGAAGCTCTTCTTATTTCTGAAGCTGTCAGAGTTCAAAGTTCATAGTTTCATGCAATATCCGATGGTGGATAAGCACCAGGACGCTTTGGTTCCGAAGAAGTTGAATACGTGCACTTTGGAAGATCTGGATTTGACGTATCAGAAATTGAAGTATATTGGGCACGAGGAGGTTCAGAAACGCTTAAATGCATTACAGGAACTACAAAAGTCAGTTGAGATCGAAAAATTCAAAATGACGAGAGAAGTAAAGTCTTTAAACGCGGAGAATACCAATAAATGGTTTGGCTGCAAGCGAGAGCCAGGACGACAGGAGCTTTTGACTTTACCGAAAATATATCCAGATGTATACCCCTTTGACAGTTATAAAGGCAGTCGGGCTATTTTCGGTAGCGTACAGGGAGAAAAATCACAAGAAACTGATAGTAAGATTGAAAATCCTCGACTGAAGAAAAGGACCAAAAAAGCGAAATCAAAGTCAAGCGGGCTGTGTGTCAATTGTCAGTTGGAGGCAATGAGAGAAACAACATGGCTGCCGCAGTTGGACGATTCAAAACTTGTCGAGAGACGGCCAAAGAAAGATAGCAAAGAAGAAAAATTTGTTTTGCCAGATATCAGAATAAACAAGAACCAATCATATTAATGCCATTACCGTGTCTTTCGTGACAAAAAAGCGAACTAAATCGGAATTTATTCGATAAGATCATTTTTAAGATAAAGCTTGAGAAGATTGTGACTGCAAATTCTTTACCTGTAGCCATTTTAGCCTCAAACAGTAAAGCCTTACTAAATTTCTCTTTTCCTCATTATTTCGACTTCGCTAGAAATCAAGACGGCTGATGGCCTTTCAGAATTGAATTCGCAGTGCTTGGGCAGCTTCGTGGTTCAACAACTAAACCTTCGGTCACCTGGTCTGTATCTTTTTTCTATAACCAGGAAGAGTTTCTTAGGAAGATGGGATGTAAGTTTGCCTACCTTAATTGGATAACATCCTCTAGAGATCTTTGCTTGTTGATTTGGCTACTTGGAAATGTTGTTTAAAAATTAGATGTAGAAGGCTTCAGTTTGTGAATAGGTAGCTACTCGATAGATAGCAGTAAGCTACATGCATGCTTTACATTTTCGTCTTTTATGTGAATAATTCTTTACGTTTTTTAAAGAGAGATTAAGTAAGAAAAAGCGTACGTAGTAATCATATTAAAAACCATAGATAAGTAGCATCTGCATACAAATTCTGCTAAGGCCAAATAAGGCATTTGAACCATTTAGTTTTGGGCTGTCGGTGCGCCAATCGCGAAGACGGCCATAAATAAAACCCCAACCGTTTTTGAGGGGGAATTTCCACCTTCCGCCGACTAGCAGCACCTTGTTCATGCAAAAAGTCGCAAGCCATACGGCCATTAACTAATGCACGAAAATAAGTAGAAAGTCAACATGCATGTAAATAAAAACCCCTGAAAATTCCTAGACAAAGGTTGGGTGGGCAGGGTCGCAAAGGAAAAACCTTTCCTCTCCAAAGTCCAACTTCAAGTTGTCGTGCAACGTGTGAGAATGAAACTGTGCTAAGACAAAGTTTATATACCCAAAGCCAATGCACACTTGCACGCTGGTTGCTTGAGCCGTATAAAAAACACAATGTAAAGCTTACTCGAGCACTGCTACAATAAACATAAACTCCACAATTGTGCAATCTGTGCCCAAAAACAAAAGCCCAAGGGGCACCTAAAAGGCGTACCCTGTCACATATTAAACGTGATTAGATTTCATTTAATCAAGCTTAAAATGATTTCTTGATTTTTATTTTCTAATTTAATTAGACATTGATTATTTCTTTCAATCTTTTGGTATTCTAAAAACAATTTCAGAAGAAAACCTCTTTTTTCAAAAGACATAAAGTTTTGTTTCTGCATCGTTTACATATCTACAAAGAAGCTCAGTATTCCACCAGATCTTTACGTGCAGCCACATATGCTAGGACATTATGAATGCGTGTATGCGCGTATGTATTAGTATATATATTTATATATAATGTAGGTTAGGTTTTATTGAGAATATTCTGAGGCATATTATTGGCAAATAATTCTGTTCGATTGTATAGATGAATGCCTTCCTTAGGTGTCAAGCTCAATCTGCTCTGATTCTTTGGTCTATAAAAACAAACAAGACAGCTTTAAGCGAAATTTCATTTCTATGAAACAGTCTTTGTTTGTTACTACAAAACTTTCGAAAGTATTTTTTAGGATACAGAGCTTTGCTTATGGAGCAGTGTTCTTGTGCTCCCTCTCGATATGACCTCATCTCTTGATTCCTACGTCGTGTAAAACGGAGAGCTGGCATGTCTCCCTACTCTTAGTGAAGTTTGGTCTTATCAGAGACAAGTACTACAGATCTGGATCTATAAGAGTCAGAGTCCCAAAATGACAGAAAATTAGAAGCAAAACAACTAAACAGCTTAATTCTGAAAAATATAAGATTGTGTTACAGTATGAACGGCTTTCAATTTTCTTTGGAGGGAGTCAAATATACTAGTGGCATTGTTAAAAGTCCGCTTTCTTTCTGAGATATTTTCAACGGTCAGCTGCCTTAGATCTTAGTGCTCTTCTTGTATCCTTCCCTCACATCCATCTACAAATAATCAGGCCACGTTTTCTAGTCCAAAGCCTTGAAAATTTGTTCAAGGTTATTGAAATCTCTTTCTAACTTTCTATTGAAATCAAATTATTAACTTAAAATTGATTTCTTACTCGGAGAAAAAAATCAACAAATGATGGGTATTTGAAATATAAGTTAATTGAGATTTTCTGGATGAAATATAAATATTCAGGTTTTTTAGTCTTGAAATGTGAAATATCTTAAGTTCCCAGTATGAATTATGAAATAACAAAATAACTGAATGCCTCTTTAAACGTTGTGTGAGAACTATCTACTTGATAACAGCATTGACTCAAGTGACTATTGATCTGTAGAGCTGTCAAAATTATTTATTACACCTGGGTTTTTCTTTTTAATTTTTCAACCATTTTAGGGGTTTAAAAGGCATCTCATACTTCACGTTTAGGAAAAACACCAAATGCATCAAATCTACGGCAAATAATTTAGGCTCATATTATCTCAACGAAATTCAGTAGATGTGAACATCAACTAACACCATCATCATAAAAATATTTTTATCTACATCGATTGTTCCACATAAACATTCTATTAATTCTTGCTAAGACCACTTAACCTTAGTTTTGTTAACCATTCAAGTTACAGGATTGATTTGCTGCTAATATAATAAAAAGATATTGTTCATTCTTCAAATGTTTTTTATTTGGGGCTAACTTTTCCCCGCAAAGTTATTCTCATCTTAAAAATGAGGTTTCTGACCATATCTTTGAATTTAGTATGGCACCAATAAACAATGCTCAAGTGATTATAAGTTATGTTATATGGCGCAAACTGAAATAAGAAATAACTATATAAGATCAAACTTTAAGGAAATATTATGAAAAGCCACGAACACTCAACCGTAAAGAGAATTTTGCCCACTCGAACTGTTTTTCAAACTCAACGAAGGTTAAATCATAAAAATAAGCTCTAGTCATTTTAAGCCTTAAAAACATCCTGGTAATTGAACGGAAGTCGCGTTTCTGGAAGCATGAAAAATGAACGGTGAGCAAAATTTCGACTTTCAAATTTTTCAAATCTGCTGATACCATCAAAAAGAGCTTGTAACGTGAACGTTACTTTCGTTCTTCTGCCAGAACGTTTCCAAGGTTTAGAACAATCAGTGGCCTTCTCTCTTACGATTTAAATTTTAAAAATTCCGGCTTAGACAGGGAATTTTGTAGAAAAAACTAACAAACAACTAAATCGACTATGGAGATTTCAAATCCAAGATGGGCCAAAAAAAATTACACCGGAAGCTACTTGTTTTTGATGACGTCCTCGATAATTTATTCAAATTCTTTCAAATTCAGCCAAAGACTTGATCTCAACTTTTCTTACATTTCTCAACTAAATAAACTATGCAGATTAAGAATCCAAGAATGAATACAAAATTTTTAGAACAGAATTCAAATTTTTCGTACTGCTACTTTGATTAATTCGCTTGATTAATTCAATTCGTTAAATCGACTTCTTTAATTTATGAGTTTCTTTACATCATAAGACCCTACCCTAGGAAATTAATTTGATCACCCCTATCCCCTATTTTTGCGGCCCTGGGTATGTTTGGGCTATCGAAATTTGTGAAAAGCACGGAAAATTTGCTCGCTTTGACTATAAATTATAGTTTTATCAATGCGCACTTTTACTGTTTATCACTGCACAAAACTATCTTATCACTGCAAAATTGGAGGCCGAGCCTCCCCCTCCCATGCCCCCATAATTTCCGCCACTGAGAAGACAACAATAAGATGTTTGGCGCATTTTGCGCTCCTTCAGTAATGATTCTATCCTCGTTTTCGCGGGAAAGTTTGAACATCAACAACAACATATAATTGTTGTACGTGGAAAAGTTACTTCCGTAGAGAAACAAAAGTCAAATAAAGACAAATAAAGGTTCCACTAACTGCATGTTTGCTGCAAGATGTGGCAAAAGGTTGTAGCATCCTCAAAAAAGTATGAAGGAGCACAAATGAAATTTACTTATGGAACAGCAGGCTTTCGTCAGAGGTAACTTGAAGTGTTTCTGTACAATATGTTTTCGAAGACAAAATGTTAAATACGTAAACAAAATATAGTAAAACAGCATTTTCGGTACTCGCATTTACATGATAAATGCTGCTCAATTCAATAAATTTTTGAGGAAATCCAATGCAATACATCTCAGTAGCAATTAGAAATAAAAGAAAGATAAACAAAACAAATTTGAATGTATTCACATCAGCCGTCTGGTATGCCCATTTTATACCAAACTATCTACAAACTCAAATTTCCTTTACACTTTAATTTAATCTTTGAACTCTTTCATCCTGGCAAATGATTTAGACCCTGCACTGTACAAAGTTGGGATTCATTGCTTTTATAAGGCGCCATGGGGCAGGGGGACTGGGGGTGGAGCTTTAGCTTTTTGCAAAGCATGCAACATATTAAGAAATGAACTACCAGTAAGGCCACTTTTTATTCGGTTTACCTCCCCCCTCCCTTCACTTTTTAAACCCAACATTTCCCAACACTGTTACCTGCTGTTCATTGGAAAATGTCTCTGTAGTATTTTAGACACAATTTTAGATGTATTTGCACATGCTGAATGATATGCATGTTTTTGCAGTATTCAAACTTTCTCTAAACTGTATTTTAATCTTTAGTTTCTTTTACCAGGGCAAGTGATCTAGATTCTGTGCTGTTCAAAGTTGGGATTCTTTCAGTTCTAAGATCAAAAGCAAAATGTGGCAGTGAGTCCTGGAGATCTTTTTGAATTATTTTGTCAGTTTGAACTCTAATCTATTAATAATGAATTGATTTCATCTCATTTCATTGTTTGCTTTGCTTTCTCTTTTGCAGAGGCAATAGGTGTGATGATCACAGCATCCCACAATCCTGTTCAGGCATGTTGTTTGATTTACCTTAAATCTGATTAGGAGTTTCAACAAGTGCAATTGAAAAGCTTTTTAGATAAATAACATGTTTTTGTATTGAACTTTAAATAGTTTGAGCATAAAGTTCATTTAACCCTTCAAGTTATTGGGAATTAAATCAAGCCCTAGTTTTGAATTATTTTTGTTTATTCTCTCCTAAACTTTATCAACAATGATCCTGTTTAATTGGCTGCTAGACAGTCTAAATAAATGTCAGTTTTGCCCCATAGGATAATGGTGTTAAGCTGATTGACCCAATGGGAGAAATGTTGGAGGCATCTTGGGAAAAATATGCAACTGCTTTGGCAAATGCTAGGTTTGTCTGTTTCAATACATTCTCAAGTTTTAAGACAAAATTTGTTTCCTTATGAGGTGGCACGTCTTCAGATGAATAAGACCTGACCATTTATTCGCTTCCCAATGCTGTTGGACAGCTTCTGATTCTGATGGCTTGAACTTTTAAAATATGAATTTGTTAAATGTTTTTATCTTAATTGTTATGTTTAGAAACATATAAGAAATTAAATCCTAATCTCATGCTTGAATGTTGTGCTTTGCAAATATATCATACTTTGCTATCTTTTGGTTCTCAAGCTGGTGGCAAAAATCTATTTTACTAGCGCATAGATTCAATCTAATCAGCATTGCTCAACAAAATATTTTCAAAGGTATACGGATATTACCTGTCTTGGCAGGCTCATTTTAACATAGCATTCTCCCATTGCCCAGACCATACTAAAAGGTTGCTAATACAGTAGGCTCTGGCTCTAGTCACACCAAATGTTGCCTGAAAAACTTTAACTGTGTGTGACTGTTCTGTAAGCAGCAATTAAATATTTGAGTCTAAATTCTTTGTGACTGTAACAGGTAGCATGACTTTAAGCATAGAGAATGTATTATAAATTGATGCCCCTAATTTTGTTCATACATTTATCTATTTTTATTCAGTGATGATGAGCTTGGTGATGTTTTGCAACACATAGTGTCTATCAACAATATAGATATGAACTCACCAGCCACTGTTATTGTTGCTAGAGATACAAGGTCAGTATATTTGTCCAGCAAAATTATTTTTGAAACGTATTCAAAAGTATAAAATCTTGATTTTGGTGGTATCATAGTTTGAGGAACATTAAGAATCAAACAGTCATTTTCGAATCAGATTATTTTCTTGATGTTCGAACAATGAGAAATCTCTGTTTCATTCTGTCTAGCATGTTTTATTTTATGTTAAGGGTTAATATTTTTTAGTTATTTAATAGCATAAAGTAATATCATGGCTCTTTTTGAGCAATCATGAGAAAAAAATGAAAATTTTCTGCCTTAGGCCTAGTGGAAATACATTACTTCTTGCTTTCAAAGAAGGTGTAGAGGCCATGGGACACACATGCAGAGACTTTGGTAATTACCATGTTATCCTTCAGAAATATGCTTCTGTAGTTTGCAATAAAATATATGTATCCCAATTTAAAGAGCTTGCAAAGCACTTTTACATCCTTTGCAGCATAAAATACATTTTTATCCCTTTCTCAGTTATGGTCGATAGTGTTGCACCTGTATTGTCATGCTAGTTTTAAATGCACCAAGTTAGGAATATTCTCTTTACCCTGGTGTATTTTTCTAAAGATTGTCAATCATGACAAAGGAAAACCTCAAAAAATTAGAGATTAATGTTAGATTATACCATGCCTTTTTGTAAAGGAATTTTAACAAAAGGGACCAACTGCCCATATAGATGAGCTTACAAGGGCAATCAACTGCCAAACAATATTTGTTAAAGGAGTTCCTTCACATGTGCAGTCTTTCAGGGCCTGAAGGGATAGTTAGTGTACCAACTTCCAACAACTGCCTAACCTTTAGTTTTCTGAATGGGTAATTACCCCCAATTTTTAAACAAACAATATTTTTTGACATGATTTATTTTCATTATCAATTTGATCTTCCACTCAGGAATACTGTGATTGATGGGAACTAGCTTTTCCATAAATGATCTTTATGCCTCTTGTGGGCAAGATTTTTTACAAGGGTGGTAAAAAGCCTGCTCCAATAATTTGGCGCTATTTAAATTCATACCCATACATTTTCTAGGTCTTCTAACTACACCACAGTTACATTACATAGTCAGGTGTCTAAACACGAACAATGAATATGGTGAGCCTTCTGAAGATGGCTATTACAAAAAGCTTTCTTCTGCCTTCAAGAGCCTTGTCTCATTGGTAATAAAGTTACAACTTTTATGATTTGTTAGTTGTTTCTTATATAATGCCCATAAATGCCATAATTTGCCAATAACCCATTGTGGTTCATCTTAGTCTTAATCTGAATCATCAGCGCTAATTGATGTGAATTTTATTTGGTAACAATAGAGATCTTTTATTTAGAGGTAGCATTTCCCCGTCATGATATACGTCACAGAATTTATTGTTCACAATTATTGACTGTGAAAGAGAGTATTTGTAGGATCCCAAACTGCAGTCTTAATGAGGTTATTCCAAAAAGATTAATTTCTGATATTATTTTATTATACTTAAACTATAATTCGGATTTTTGAATACAGTCAAACTCAGAGCACGAATCTATTGTCAAATATTCATTATCCCAAATTGTGTCTTAGTTTTACCTAGAATCTATAATGGATTGATCTTTAATTGCAAAAATTATGATCGCTTTTTAACTGCAATTGTTTAACTTCAATTTTCATCAAGTATATCAAACACGTTGTTTTATTTAATGACAATTCTCGTTGTTTCAAGAGAGTATGACTCTGTTTTGGTTTTCTCTCAGGCAGAAAAGTCGACATTTTCTTCAATCAAATTGGACGGCGCCAATGGCATTGGGGCTTTAAAGATGAACAAAATGGCTCCTTATCTTGAGGGTTTCGGTAGTTTATTGGGTATTTTTAATGATGGCTCAAACGGTGTTTTAAACCAAGGAGTAAGTATATACACTTTTTCCATAAATGGCACTGTATGCTGTTGTAAAATACTGAATAGGTTATCCATAAACAGGCAAGGGCGTTTCTTCATGTTCTTGTTTAAGTATCTGCAGCAATAACAAGAAGACTGAAATCGTTTACTAGGACTGTTTATTAGAACATTTCAATTGCAAGTAACGGTAGCTGATGTGGTTTATCAAAATCTCATTTTCGTATAAAGCATAGCATAACAACTTTGAAAACCCCAATATGGGACGTGATAGTAGATATTTTTTTTTACCTATAGCTATATGCACCACACAATTAGCAAGTTTCTAATACTGCATAGTGTCCAAATATTAAGCAGGATTTATTTCCCACATGTAGATCTTGTAGATTCAAGTAAGCCAGTATGACAACGGATAGAAAGATCTTCTGTTTTGGTTTGGTTCATCAAATATATCAGAGCTTTACGACAATAAACTCTTTTGATTAGTTAATATTTTACAGTGCTTGATTTTCTTTTCGGTGCGTTTAGTTTTATCTTGTTGAATTTATTCATTCCATTGTATCGTAAGCTTTTAGCTGTAAAATCCTTTTAGTGGCTGAAGGGCCACGTGAGCTTATTTTGTAGACGGAAGGTTTAATTAATGATGAAAATGAAATCAAACAAAGGAGATTCTGCATGTCCTTTCTTTTTACGTTCTAATCTATATTTTTGTCTTCTTCAGTGTGGTGCAGATTATGTCAAAGTTCAACAGGCAGCCCCAGTAGGTAAAGTCTTATTACCCTTACTCGTATAAACACAAGGCACCAAGTATATATAAATATACTACAAGCTTTGGGCGGTTGATGTGCCTTTCAATCTTTTCTCTTTGCAGCAGTTGAAAATTATATTCACTATCAACTTTTTTAGGAAAGAAAGTAGAGAAAATTAGCACAAAAAATTACCGAGAATATTAATATCTGCCCGAGACACCTCAGTTTTTGTTCTTGCGGGTTGTGGTGTTCCCAGCTGAGACAACGCTGCCTTATACCTTACCGAAACGTGGTCCTGGCCTGTTTGTTCTGCATCGCAAATCTTCTTGAATAGTGATCATAACTATGGCCAAAATCTACATACTTTTGCGCATAGAATTATTTTTGTGGGAAGATATTTCAAAACTGCTTAAATACGCGTCTTCCGCCCAGTGGCATTAAAATTATCAGCTGACTTTCCTGGCTGAACTTCGAAAAAGTCAGCTGATAATTATCATATCACTGGGCGGATGATGACGTGTATTTAAGGAGTTTTAAAATATCATACTACTAATTTTTCCCTTAATGGATCTACTTTCTCTAATTTCTTATTCAATTCATTTTAGATTTTGTTTATGAAGTAGGAGACAGATGTGCTTCGTTTGACGGCGATGCTGATAGGATTGTTTATTTTTTCAAAGACGCCGGTATCTTCAAATTTCTGTTTGCTTTTTCTTTTCCTCCGATATTATTTATGAATAGAACTATTTTCACTGGATGGCAATCTTTCCTGTAGTGCTATTCTATAGCATCTGATTTCGCTTTTGCAAAATTCTCAAACATATTTTACTATAAAAGGTTCCTAAGCTTGAATTGCTATGCTTCCCGTCGGTAAAATATTTCACTGTTTTTTATCAAATTCAGTATCCCTGCCTTAATTGAACTTCTATGTATGTAATGTTTGCTATAAAAATTCGTGTGAAAAGCGTAGGAACACTATTACACAATAGAAAATACATTTAACATCATAGCTGCAAGTTTTCCTAGATTCTTTTGGAAACACAATAGTCTGAGAATTCATTGTTCGTAATTTCCTATTAGTTGATATTTCCTGTTGCTAAGAACTGTCTTCACCCTTAGGAGTCACTTAAGCCTATTAGGCTTTGTAATGTCAATTTGTGTACACCATGCTTTCACGGATTTATTCTGATGATGTCTTCAATTGTTCTAGAAAATGTTTTTCACTTGTTGGATGGTGACAGAATCGCTACTTTGGTGAGTCGAGGCTATTCGCATCTGGCCTGGACGTGCCACAAACCCAATGTTTCCTTCTCATAGATTTGGTGCGCCAATGTTATGGAATTGTGCTTTTACAGTGGCAGTTAAGATCATTCAGAAACGAAGGCTTATGACAGTCGACATCTGACAAACCAATGCGTTCATTTTATTAGAATTTTCTAGTAATGTTAAGAATTAAAGGAACAAAGTTTACAGGAATCTCCATATTGGGCAATCGAGCGTTGTAAATTAAAGAGACTTAATCCAATTTTACTTGCTAAGAATTTTAGTACCAGTTTGCTACCCAAAACACATATCCTCCTTTTCCGTGTTTACATGTTTATTTTTCGGTTGAATTTTCACCTAGAATTTTTTCTGTGCGAGATTCTCCAGTACTTATTCTTAGCATCGAAAGGGATCAAAGGGGTTATGATATCAAAAAATGGTAGCAGAGAGGGAATTCACGTTCAAGTGTTACTTGATAGGAAATTGAAGACTGAGCAGTTCTGTTACAACATAACTTTATTATCAACTATAGAAAAGTCTAGGTATGAAAGTATGGTATGAAATATATTATTAGTAGAGTATTTCATGATGCTATACACCCTTTCTCTGCTCGACGTTTTTTAAAAACTGCCAAAATCGTTTATCCAACTAAGCGCTACTTCTGCCTCAATAGATTCCATTTCCATTCTTAGATTGCTGCCTATCTAAAAGAAAAATTAGATTTAGCTCAAATCGAGCTTTCAAATGGTTTAGGTAAGTTTTGGAAATTATTCAAGAGATTTGTTGAAATGGCTTTTTCTTTGTATTCAGCTCCTAAATAAATGAAACACCACCAAATAATCGACACTTTTTTGATCAGAGATTAAAGGCTGATTTGACACTGATTTCACCGGAAAGAAATTATATTTTGCGAAAACATTTAGTCCGTTGTTCAGAAGTGTTCAGCCATAATTTATATCCAAGGCTAGGATTTACGTGTGGGGCATTTGTGAAAATAGACAAAGCATAACATTGATGATTGTACCGTTGAAAAATGTTAGCTTTAGAGAAAAAATTGGAAAAGGCCCGTTTCTATAACAAATTAAGATATCCAACTAAAACAGAATCGTGATATTGAATTAAGTCATTTTTCTAGCTTATCATAGTTAACATGAAAATATTTCCTAATAACTGCTTGTTTGTTTAAAGGCGTTGTACAAACTGCATATGCAAATGGCAGCTCTACTCAATACTTGCAAACACAAATGGTAGGTTTCATTTCTAATTATTTCTTTTGATTTTTTTATCTGTTAAAGTTATTAAATTAGTTTTTTATAATAAATTCATTTATTATTTATCCTAGGTTTATCTCATTGCTTATTTTCTTCTATCAAGTCAAATTTTTAATTGACTATTGAACTATTTAAGATGATGCACCAATACATTGATTTAGGAATTTTCTTAAATGGTGCACTGAATGTTCATATCAATGTTACTATGGCTTTATGTTTGTAGAAAGTTCCTGTGGCTTGCACTAAAACAGGCGTCAAGCATTTGCACCATAAAGCTCAGGACTTTGACATTGGTGTTTATTTTGAAGCCAATGGGCATGGCACGGTACGGTCTCAAGACGGATCTCCTTTTTTTTTATTTATTACAACACTGATTTAGATTCGTCTATTATTAAGTGTATTTTTTAAAATGCTTCTGTAATTAAGCATGGTTTGCAGAACGATAAATTTGAATATAATTTTCTTCATTTCAATGTTACTATGATATGCATCTAAAACGTTTGTTATCTCTGCAACCCCAAAGCTTTATAGCCACTAGTACCTACAGTTTTTGAACCGAAGTTATTGTCCTAATGAAATGTTTTTGATACAGATATACATAAAGTCAAAGGCTATTCTAAATTCAAAAATTTTAAAACTGAACTGTTAAAAACTTTTGTGACACGTTATTCAACGGTAATAGAATATTATTACTCTTTCCACCTGCCTATTTCATACTCCCAAACGCCAAAATCGTTTTGCTAACCCATTACATTTTTAACCCCTGTGAATTTCAAAAGTGAATAAAACGAAAGAGTAAACTTGTTTTCATTGAATTTATATTAAAGTCAGCAGGCTATTTTGCCTAATTTTTTATTTCAATTTCTTGCAATTTTTTTCAAGGTTCTCATTAGTGAGGAAGCTGAACTAAAAATTCGCAGTGCTGCCAAAGAACGAAGGTGAGATTAACCTCGTTTTCATGCCTTAGTGTCCAGTTCTTTGAATATAGTCTCGTATAACCTTTTTGTCATGTTTATCTTTTCCTTCCTATAGAAACTATAGCAAAGCTCTTTTTTATGAAATGATTTATAGCTTCAAAAGGCTAATATGTTAAGGCATTGGTTCGGTTAATGTTGAATGAAACTCGTGTTCCGTTTTAGATCGTTTGAATTTCTTTCCAGTCATGAAAAGCAAATCTTTGGATAACCTTACTACCATGTAACTTAAGACCATCAACTGCTACTAGAGAACTAGATGGCCGTATCCCACTAGCAAGTACTTAATTTACCCGGCTTATAGCCAGCAAAATTCTTATTTGTCGTTGTTCCATAGTCAATACATTGTCAAAGTGCCACTTATTTATTTTGTAGCAACGATGTGGAGCAGAAGGCTGCCCAGTGTCTATCTCATTTTATTGACCTCACAAATCAGGTTCACTTTTTTGCCTTTTTGTTTCACGACCGTGTTAAATTTTAGCAGAATGCAGCTTTTGTTAACACAGAATATTTCAAAGTGGAATTCAAACTGAGATACGGTTCTCGATGTCCTCTCCCTATGTGTTGTGCTGAATCGTACATGACGCTTTCAAGATACATGTTTGTGGAAAGGATCTTATTCATTGGATTTCAATATGGATTAAGCGCCACTTTCACTTTGTAACACATAAAATTATCTCTATTTAACTGATCACAATCGAGCATGTTTCTCAGCTATATTAGCAAGGGTCACGCCTGAAAAGTCTAACGTGTAGCATGTTATATAGGCAGTTGAATAAGACAAATATTTTTATTATTTTTCCGAGCAACGCATTTAGCACTGTGCTTCCAATGATCGACGTTGCAATTCTTTCTCATTTTTGATATCACGCCAAATATCACGACTTTGTGGCGTCAGTAGATGGTATTTTTTCATATATTCGGTCTACTAAGATTTGTCGCAATATTTTTAATGGATACTTTGGTAAATAATTGATTTGTATCTATACAATGTGCCATCTTTTTGCAGGCAATAGGAGATGCAATTTCAGACATGCTCATAGTTGAGTGTATTTTAAACGAAAAGAAGGTATTACTCCCACTATCACGTGTTGTGACGCATTGAATGAATATCATTCCACTAATACTGCAAGGACAGCGAAAGTCCAGAAAAGTGTCCACCTTTCCTCTAGCTAGACAATGCTTTTATGCTCTTAAACCTTCCTCAGAAAACAGTGAAAACTGGGCGGAGTTTGAACGTGTCAAATTTTCTGGGCCAAGCCTCTTTCCATTCCAGATCTTTTCTGGGCCAAGTACTCATGTTTCCAAGATCTTTTACAGCTAGGAACTTTGTAGTTTCTTTGGAACTGTTGATTATTATTAATTCTTCAATAAACTATGAAAGTTAAAGCACAATATCATGATTAGATAACTGTAATTGATATGGTTTATTTTTTCAATTCAGCGTTACTTTTTGGCCGGTTGTCCCTTTTAGTGCAAATTCTTTGTTTATAGTGGACTTGTGCTGATTGGAGCAAATGCTACAGTGACTTGCCAAATAAGCAGAGTAAAGTTCAAGTAAGTAGCAATGTTATTCTTTTTTCTCTACGACTCTTTATTTATGAATACTAAATTTTTCAACATTCCAATGTTTTTGAATTTTTCATGCTTTGATAATTTTCTCTTCTTAGTAACTTTGAATTTTTGAGTAATGTTATCATTTACTTTACTATTATTAACTTTATCATTAACTTTATTCTATCCAGAGAGAATAGAATAACGGTATAATTGAATTAAAATAATGACAATTTGAACACCATCACCAATGGTTATTTAGCTTGTATTAACTGTGTGAATAGTTTCCTTTTTGATAGGTTTTCATAAAGATTGACACTTATGTTAACTACTCCTGGCAACAGGCATCTCTAAGATGGTCCTAAAATATGCTCCATCATTTTCCTGACGTGTATAGGTTTTTATGTAGCCTTTGTATGTTTCATAAACCTTTCTCTCATTTTTCAAGACGCTTTAAAGACCATTTAACCGTTTTTGCTAGGTTAAAGACAGAACCGTCATACAAACGACCGATGCGGAAAGAAAAGTTTCATCTCCAGAAAGCTTGCAAGAAAATATAGATCAATTAGTTGCTCGTGTTTCGAATGGTAGATCATTTGTCAGGTACGCAGTTGAAGATTTTGCATATGATGTAGAACTTTTTGTCATTTCATGCAAATGAAATATTGCCGTTAAATGTTACCAGGCGTCATTCTCAAACTCCAGAGTTGTTGATTTGTGCTAATGTGATATGTGATTTTTACCAATATATGTATGTCACTTGCTAAAGAAGCAGTGCAGCTATCTTTTGAAAATTGCAGGGGCATCGTGTAACTTTCCAACTCATATTTATAATTTTAAATTTTCGCTCTATCTTTGCTTTTTTCACGTACCTGATTAAGTATTCGAACCAATGAAAGAATTTATTTGTTTCTCATCTTTCTTGAGTAACACAGAAAGAGTCGAAAATTATCTCAAATACAGTAGAATAAAACAAGCACTTTTTCGCCAGTGCATGTGTGATTTAAGTGACATGATTAGCCGTTCAATATAGCTATAAAGTTGTGTTTTAATTGTCTACAGACCGTCTGGTACCGAAGATGTGGTTAGGATTTATGCAGAGGCTGCAACAAAGGTTGGTATAGTTCAATTTACCGGTCAGTTTTAAATGGTTGTACCATTGTTTCAAAGTTCTAGTCGCCATGCACATTTCGTTTCTTTGTTGGAGATAAGACTGCAATCGACTTTTAAGAAGAATATTAAGCATGGCAGCTATTTCTTCAACTTATGAAATTCAGAGTGCAATATTGTTTCGAAAAATTGAGTTTGTCGTTTTTGAAGAAAACCATGAATGATGTTGTAATGATCAAACAATTACGCTGTAACTATTAATGCGTTTTACAGTATCGAGCCGCTAAGTCTAAGAACAGGAAGTAACTGAAGTCGTGTACCTTCTTTAGATACTGGTTTTTAAGGTCTGTCTAAGCTGCGGCAAGTAATCTGGCAGCCAATTGATAGTCTTTGCTTAAAAGATAGCTACATTTTACCCCTTTTAAGTAACTCCTTGTTATGTTGTTCCCAACTTTAATGTTTTTATCGCTCAAAGCTCATCATAGACTTCAGACTCAAACCTACACATCGAGAATTTCCTTCTATTTAAAGTGACACAGATTTACCCCGTCAGAAATTTTATCATTCCATGTATGGTCGATAGCGCTTGTCCGGGACTTTATCACTGATCGTGAAAATGATTTGTCCTGAATTTTCTAACTCGTGCACATACCAGTCTGATGATACTACAAAACGTCATTTTTAGGGGCACGTTTTCTTTATAAATCACTTAGCTTTAGCAAATGTTTTTTTAAGGTTTTCTTAATTTAAACAGCTTAAAACTGCCAATGTTCCCCAACTAAATAGCAGATTCTTACCTTGACTGATGTCTTTACCTAGGTATCTCTTGTTTTAGGAAGAGGTTGATTTTCTCAGCACTGCAGTTTGTCGACTTGTATACGACGAATGTGGTGGTGTTGGTACACGACCATGAATATCACCTTGGCCTAAGGCCTATCATAAGGCCAGAAGTAACTGTTCGAAGTGGACGCCAATATTTCCCCTATAATGTGATCAAATAATGAACAAAAACTTTAATGGAAATCATGTATTTTATAGTAGTGATTTTGTTTCAGTATGGGAAATTGTTGTCACCGTTTTTGTTCCTCCCTTCATAGTGTACTGACTACAGATTTCTGAACCTTCAGTACTGATTTCTGTACTCATGAGTGCCCAACCTTGATTCCTGACTAGCTGACTACAGAGATATTCGGGTTTATTATTATGGGACTGAATTTATAAATGAATCATTACGAATTAGAATTATTTGTACAAAGTGCTCCGTTAAGCCAATATTAGATAATGTCTTTTTAATTAATACCTATGTGGAAATATGGGTAATTTTTTTTATCTTGAAACGCAAAGAATTAGTTTGTACAGCCGCCATTTTTCATTTTGGCGGGAAAGAGAATGATGTCGTCAGCTTCATTGAAAAATGCGCTGAGAAGCAAAATAAAAAACGCCTCTTGATGCTTTAAGAAAATATTGCAAAATATCGAAAAAAAGGTAACAATTCTATAATTTTTTCTACTTTTTTACTCTCTATCTGATTACACTGGATGTGGGCCAGGTAAATGCTAGTTTTTTATCGCCAAGTTTTTTCCTGAATTCGTGAAGTTGCCGGCGGCCTTATCACTATTCAAGGTATAAAAAGCAGATGATTAGGCTTGTTTTCCATCAAATAATTTTATGCAAAATTTACCCTAACTTGTGAAGTAAGGCAAGTTTATTTTTATCAGTGAAAATGGATTCATGCTACATGGACACGACCTCAGAAAACAAGCAAATTCACGAACTTGATTCTTTGTCAAGAAAACTTCAGGAAATCAGTGAGAGTTTTCACGATATGCAAGGTAATGCCAATTTACTGTCTCTTTTGAAATGGTTTGCTAAAACGAATCAAAGGGAAAATCCTAGGATTAGGTAATGAGTAATGAAAAAGCATTTTCATAGATTCTAAATTACAAATTAGGAAGCCTTGTTCTTTTTTGCTGAATGCATAGGCCTTAGCAACAAATTTGATCAATTTCACGTTATTTTAGTGAAAGCTGCGATCTTGAATGTTGAAATCGGAATGCTGTTTGATCCTGCGACAGCCAGAATCATTTCACAAAGCGAAGAAACATGCCTAAAGTGTTCGAAAAGGATAATGGGCGTCGTTGAGAAACCAAATGAACCTACTGAAGATGACGTAAATATGGAGGGCTGATATGAATATGGATAGCTGTCTATTGTTTGTTTTTGGTTGAGTTTGGGTTTATTGTCCATTGGAAAGTCTGTTTCAAAGAATGCTGCATGTTTTTCAGTGTAGAATCTACCAATATCCAGAGAATTTTGTGTTAAGGAACAGAGAAAGGAGCTTAGATTTTAAAAATTAATCAGCCTGCTATGTTAAACGCAAGGAAGGGGGACTTGGCACAAAAGACAAGAAAAGGTCGGTTTGAAAATTTCGTATGTCACCAAGGAATATCCAGGGTTGTAGTGCCAAGGGGGCTCTTGGGGGGGCTAAGCCCCCCTTGTTAATGCCAAAACTTTGCAAGCTTCTACTTTTGCTATTGTTTTTCGCAACATTTTATGCAAGAGCCCCCGTTGTTATTTTGATAGCACTACACCACTGGGAATATCATATCATTTTTAACATGACCCAAAAGCTAATGGTTTTTTGTATTTGTACCAAAACATTATAGAAAATATTTTACCCAAAAATGTCAATTTGGCAAAAGCTTGACCTAAATATATTGAGCTGTCATTTTCCCTTGAATAGATCTCCTGGAAACTGTTGTTGGCGTTTTGGATTTTTGGTTATAAATTGATTCGAGTTAAGCAAGAGAACTATTTGCTCGTTAAGAAGGCATCTTTTATTATTCAGAACAATGGAAATCAGTCCAATTGTAAGTTGAGCCGTAGAATTTGTCTAAAGACCCCGTTTATACTGTCCCGTGCAAGTTTAGAATCGCGAGAAAACTGTCGCGGTTCGCCCTTCCGAACCGAGACGTTTTTGCTCTGCTACCCGGAACAGTTTTGCTCCTGCTTTGAAAGCGAACGAATTTTGTACCGTCACGGTTCTGTTTTTGACCAGAAAATTTTCGAATTTTGATGCTTCCAGTTCCTTGAAAAATGCGCTCTTTTAAGTAAATTTTACTAAAGCAATCCTCTTAATCCTATCGAAAATTCTTTTATTTTTGCAAATAAATTGAACAGCAGATAAAAACAACTGGTACAATTTCGCCGTGGTCTTGAAAATTCCATGTTGTCAGTTACTTCTAAAACTGGGTAGCAAGTAGCACTGGTTGCCAATTTAGATCCCTCTTTCCATCCTAGCATGCCTTTTTAGGGGAAATGGACGCAAGGCACAATTTTACCTAAAGAGGGCCTGGATTTTTAGATTCTGTGCCAACAAGAAATTTTCGATCTTCAAATCATTAATTTGTTTATCTTCATTCATATCAAGGAATATATATTTAGCTAAAGGAGCAACTGCCTTTGCTTGATCCTTCATTGATTTTAAGACATGAAGGTCGCTGAAATACCTAAAGCGTTTCTTCCACTGGGCGGATTTTACCTGAAATTTCCTATCGAGATACTATTGGGGGAGAGTGTGACACCCCCCCCCCCCCACCCCACACCCTCCCGGTCGCGACGCCCCTGAGTGCAAACACGTATCGAGACGATTCTGTCACGGATTCACAATAAGGTCTTTGTTGTCATAGCGCCGACTACGTGGGCTCGGGAGCTCGCGGCGCTATGCATACCCCCCCCCCCCTGGGAATTTCGTTTGAAATCGCGCCAACTGGGCTGAAAATTCAGCGCAGACAGCTGAAGGAAGGTATATGTATATTTAAGTCTCCAAATATGAAATATTCTATTGTTAAGAATAATTTGAATCAAATAAATCCCTTGTGAAAAATTTAGTCAATTCTTGTCTCCTACGTCATCTTTTGATATTTCAAAGCGACATCGTTTATCTAATAGCGACAAGGGAATTTCTCTACCTTTTTAACTTTTTTAATTTTTCTTCTAATTCAAATTTGAGCCCCCCCCCACCCCCTGAACAAATAAAAAGTCGGCGCCTATGTTTGTATGGCTGTTTTCAGGTAGTCGAGGCTTTGATTTGGACGATTTTTTAGACGAGGAATTGTCAAGATGGCTGTTTGAAAATTCAAACTACGTTTTCAAATTCCTTATCGCCATGTTAAATCAAGTGACGGCGATCACTGGGCTGATTATCATCTATTCAGCAGCCATTTACGATGGCTACCACCGTTCTTCGACAAACGAGATTTAACTTTTAAGGATAAGGAAAATCTGAAGAAAATACGACGACTGCGAAGCTTACGGATAGTTTTTGTCTCCGTATTATTTTTATTGCCTCCCAGTCAAGCCCTTGATTGCCTCGGTTGACGAAATAAAGCCTCCTTTAAACAATGTTTCTACCATTGAATTTAGGTCGTAAATGAAAGGTATAAACGGAAAAATTTGGAACCACAACAGTCTAAACATTGCGAACCGTAACGGTACAAAATTGTCAGGACAGTGTAAACGGGGTCTAAGTTCTGCTATTTCGTTTTTCTTTCATCATATTAAGTTGGAAATAGTGTATAGTTGTAAATTTAAATGCTATTTGAGGAGTCCTACTGTAATATCACCCAAAGCACTAATGAGTGTTTGTTCTAGGTGACACAATTTCATAAAAGGTTTAGTTATAAAATTCATTTGTTATGAATTTTGATAAATAGAATTTGCTTTCGTGGACAAAATGAGATTTTCTTCTGAAAAAGTGACCTTTGATGGTTTGTTAGATACACAATTTAGTTGTCTAATTTCAATCTTCAAATTTTCAGTAAAATAGAACAGAGCAGCTATTAGAAAAGTTACTGTACTAGTCCAGAGGTTAAAGAAAATTGAAAGATATATAAAAAAACGCTTATACCGAAGGTTTTTGGTAAAATAACGTTTTTTTTTTTTTTTAAACCAAGGTTCTTCAATAGTGAAAGTATAAATTAGCAACAACAACGAATTACAACATAACGACTTCATTTAACGACAATTCGACTGGACTGGACTTGCACTCAACGAACATACGCTTTTAACAACATGAGTGACGCACACAAAACCCTAATGACACAAATTAACGGCAAATGAACTAATAACAACTAAAAAGAGATGGCACGATGACAAACATTCTCATTAACAATAACGAACCACAAACACGATGCACGACAGACAAAACAAGTTGTATAACATTACTCCCCCCTTTGAAAGACAAGCCTCCTGGCTTGATCTCTCGAAGGGGAAGAAACATAAAAGTATTATAAGGCAGCACGAAGAATCAAATAAAATAACTTTACTGAAATGAGTAAATCAAGTACCATCTAAGAAATAATGTCCCTGTCCAAGTTTATTCCGTCCATACGGTTCTCTATCCGAGGCTATAACAACATTATGTACACGTAAAGGTCCTTCTCTTCTTTTAGTGTCAATCAAATTTTTTTCATATGTTGTGGCTAATAAACCCTCGTCAACTTCCATTGGTTTTGAAGAAGGCAGTCGCGTCACCATTGGTCGTGATAGTTTATGTGACTCCAATTCATTGACAATCTCCTCCAATTTCTTAACTCGAGTTTGAAGATCTTGAAAGTGTGGCTCATTTCTTTTGATGTTGCCAATAAAGGTAACCCGAGGTCGCTCTTCAGCTACCGAGGCAACAATCACAGGTTCATTTTGATCACACTTCTCCTGGGATGCTAAAGAAAATTTCCTGTCCCTACAATATTTGGCAACGTGACCAACGCGCAAACAACAATAGCAAATGGGCTGGCCATCTTCAGCACGATAGACATTAGTTCGATTCACGAAGAAATTTCTCCCATTCTCCTCTGCCAACCTCACCCTTTCGGCCATGTGAGATACAACGGTCTTTATAATATCCAACAGAATTTCTCTGAATTGTTCTGTTGAAATCATTTCCATTTTTTTTTTTTGCGAATTCGTCACGTCGTGGTCACCAATGTAAAATAACGTTTTTTTTTTTTTTTAAACCAAGGTTCTTCAATAGTGAAAGTATAAATTAGCAACAACCAACGAATTACAACATAACGACTTCATTTAACGACAACTTCGACTGGACTGGACTTGCACTCAACGAACATACGCTTTTAACAACATGAGTGACGCACACAAAACCCTAATGACACAAATTAACGGCAAATGAACTAATAACAACTAAAAAGAGATGGCACGATGACAAACATTCTCATTAACAATAACGAACCACAAACACGATGCACGACAGACAAAACAAGTTGTATAACAGTTTAAAGGCCAAAACTACTGTTTAAATTTTGATCACCCCTTCTTCATAAAAGTCCTGATGCTAGGTATTTTTTGACGAAGGGGTGGTAAAACTTCTTAAATTGTTCATTTCTCGCAATTTGATTGGTTCAAATCGATTGAGACTCCTGCTTTGACGATTCCTTTCGCAGCCAATCAAGATTTGATATCTTTGCTTTTTTCCCCTCCAATTTTCCTACCTTGGCTACCCTAATGTTTGTTATGTAATAGCTTCTAAAAGTTATGATTCTTATTTTATTGCCTTCTTCGTAGTTCCTATAGACGTCGTGGGCTCCAATGCCACTTGAAAAATATGTGGGCCAAGGGAAAATTTCACAATCATAACAGCTCTATTGTTTTGCATAAAAGCGCGTCTTCATCGAAGGTGAGGCCCTGAAAGTAGGACCCAAAGGGGGGGGGGGCAAAATCAGTGGTGCAGTCGTAAATTCTTCGGCAATAAAACGCAAAAGGCAAAAAACAACAGCAGCGTTTCATTAGCGCTTTTCAGAAAGTTTTTGTTAATTTTAAGGCGTCTCTGCATTGAACATTTAACTGTTTGCGTTATACTTCATGCATCTCATCATAGTTATGTATGCGATGTTTTGCAGGTCATCTTTTCGTCCCTTTTCAAGTCTTTCGCATCCTCTTTATTCAAATTGGTATCTTCTCTGTCCCATTTTTGTGTCCATTTGGCAACATGGCTTGCCTATTTATCACTCATATTTTTCTAAGTTTTCTACAACGTAAAGCCGTTTCGTTTCTGATCTTAAGAGAGTGCATTTTCCAGGGAACTAGAAGCATCACAATTCGAAAATTTCTTGCCCCTTCGGCGGCAACCATGGTGCCGCCTCAGGTAGTAACTATATATTTTGCCCGTCCCGATATAGAGATTTGACAAGACTAATAGGAAAGTCGGTTATTATCATACAGAGTTAGATTGACAAAACGTATTGCAGAGGTTTGTGACACCAGCTAAAAAGTTTCAGGCAATAATTTTTTAATCAGGTAAATTTGCATTCCACCCACTGATCTACCCCCCCCCCCCCAAACGAGGCTTGCCTCGCGACGGCCCTGCCTGCTATATGGGGCAAATCAAATTTTTTTTCTGTCGGCAATTTGACACATCCAGCGTCGGCAGTTACGGAGAATATAAACTTCGGCACCTTCAAGGTTTGTCTCTAGCGCCACCCCTTTCCACTACACCAGTGGGCACAATGGGAGCGAAAAGGGAGCGAATCGCCAGAAGCTGCACCAACGACACAACAGCTGAGAAACAACAACAGCAACAGCAACATCAACATGTTTCGCGTGCGCAGTGGTTTTGCCCCTCCCCTTTTCATTCCATCCCAATCAGATACCAAGAAAGGATGGGTTTTTTCTGGATGCTCCTAGTAGGTGTTTTGAGCATCTTGCTCATCGTGGAGATATTAAAGTGGCTTCGCAACTTTTTTACTGCAAGTCAGAGGTCGAGGGGCCCAGACATTCCAAGCCCGCCTGCCTACCCAATCCTTCGTCATATGCCATATTTTCTAGACAACATTGATGATGACAAAAAACTTTTAGCATGGGCAGAAAGCTTCAAAGAAGAGGGGATGTTCGTCATTGATACGTTGTTAGGTATGAAACTTTCGAAAGAAGCCATTGACGGGCACATGTTGCTCAGAAAATCAAAGTATTGCCAAGTAGAGATCGATTATTAGGAAATGTTTTTCAAGTTTATGAAAGTGAAGAGTGAAGTTTGTTTTATTGTCTTCACCCTTTGATTTATTCAAACCTAACCCTTTTGCTCTCCTGACCCATCGGCCTAAATAGTGATTGGTGGCTTGGATATTTGCAATGAGAAGACAGCATTAGTTTATCTGAGTATAATGACGTTTCTCTGAAATTGGCATCAATTGTTGGAAAGTGATGTTGTCTGTTAGGCTGAATGGGTAAATAATATTGTACAAATTTCTTATCATTATTAATGTCAAACGAAAAAATAAAAGTGTTCTAGCAAATTTCCCAATTTTGAATCGAATAAGAAAGGCATTTATTTTTGAGAGGCGTTTATTCAGGGTCTTGCAGTTGAGTCGTTTTTCTGAATGACACAATTTCTAGTTGTGCATTGTAAATAAGCGCTAGAGGGGTTTGTTCAAGTAAATAATATGAAAATTAAAAAACTTATGAACATTTTAATTTGTGTGTTTTTGTAGTAGTTTCACACCTCTGGTAACTTAGAATCTAAATTTGATATAAACTTGTTTGTAGGGCCTAAAAGAATCTGTATTTTCAAAGAAGATTTTATCAAGCAGGTTCTTGTAAGAAACTGCACAAAATATGGTAGATCCAAGCTGCTTGCTGGTGTTTTTCCACAAGTCAAGAAAGGAATTCTTTTGGTGAATGGCAAAGAACATGCTTGGCAAAGAAAGATGTTGAACCCATCATTCTCATTTTCATCTCTTTTGCCATTTGTGGATGTTTTTGATGCCAATGCAGACAGTTTAGTACAGGTATGTAGTATAGACGCAAAAAAAGGATTGCATAAAATTCATCTTTTAACCTTGTAGATTCATAACTTGCCTTTTGAAATATAATGGATAACTAAATTGTTAGGTTTTTATTTCTACTCTAGTACTGGAAGGAGAAAGCCAAAAGCACACTCTCTGGAGTTGTAGAGGCAGATATACATAGGGATTTCACCAAACTGACTTTAGACGTTATTGGGGAGACAGCATTTGGCTATAATTTCAATACACTTACTACTGGGGAAAACAAGGTCAGCCAATCTGTGGAGCTTATCTTGGCAGGAAGATCAAGTGTGATGGCCAGACTCATAAGAAGAATCATACCGTTCTATGACTTGATTCCTTTCCCAGAAAACACCAAAATGAAAAAGGCTGCTGAAATTGTTAATGGTGTTGTTGCAGAGGTTAGATACTAATGCTTGCATTTAATGTCTCACTGATTTTATGAAATATTTTGTCATGTGAGATAAAGCACTTTTGTGCTTTTCTTCTTTCAGAGTTTTAATTTTAAAAGCCCAAGAAAGGTTTGAGTAATAAAAATGTGTATTCATTTCAAACAATGAATTGGCAAAGAAGGAGGGATTTCATTAAATTTAATATCTTGTAAGCTAATTTTTAACTGATAAGCAAAGATACCACAGAAACATATGAGTTTGATTTGCTCAAGTGCACCTCTGTAGCCTCTTATGCAATAATGAAAATATAAAAATAGTATGGGATTGCAGTAAGAATGTTCTTCTGGATTTCAATTTCTTCAAATTGAGAGGTTATTCAGCAGCAGCCAAAAATATTATGATGAGGATAAATTTTCTTTCTCTATTTCAGGCTGGTCAGAATGCAGGGATAATTTGATAAACCCATTGGTGTTGAGGCAATACCTCAGCCCATTGGGTCTTATTCAAGGGTGGGGGGTTAATTCACAAAATTACTTTAGGGTTGGGGAGTATTAGAGGGGGCTTATTCGAAAATTTGGTTTATTTGCAGACTTTTGGTAATTATGAGTGAGTAAGTTTGTCTAATCATAGATTATGATAATTTTGGCAGGAATGGCACCCAAAAATTATTTTTTCCACAGCATAACTTCCTTGCAAACTTTGTCTTTTTTTGAAATCCAAACTAAGAGTACTATATGACTTTGCTTTTAGGTTATCAAGAATAAGCGAGAGAAGTTGAGAAATGGAGGGGATCCCAACGGTGAGATTTCTAAAGATTTGCTTGGTAAAATGATTCTATTACAAGATAAAGAGACAGGCAAGACACTATCAGATGAAGTGATTGAAGCTCAAGTTCACACCTTCATGGTTGCTGGACATGAAACAACAAGTGTCGGACTCACATGGATTTTCTATCTTTTGGCAAAGCATCCTGCTGTGCAAGAAAAGGTACATGCATCAGAAGCCCAATAGTTTGAGTTTTTGAAATTTTATCCAATTTACAAGGATGAAGTATGATTTATCCTCTTTTTGCACTAAAACAGTATATGAACAGGGCATGCACTGATCCTAAACTGGAGGGGTTAGCAATATAAAGAAAATTTCCTCTCACCTCCAAGGCAGCTGCCATAAAAATTTCATGGGTATCAAGTGTTAGGTTGCTGAACAGGAGATTTTTCAATTAAATAGAATAAAAACAACATTGATGTTGAAAATAGAAGGAACCACCTTCCCTGTTCAGTAACTGTTAACTTTGTGATTCATAAACAGTTTTCCTACTTGGTTAAGTTTTTGCTAGCTTGCAGTGTATTGGATATGAGCATTAAAAAACCACTCGATTGTTCCTACCTGATGCAGCACCCCTTCCTGCAGAAGGTGGATAAATTTTCGAATTTTCATGCTTCCAATTTGCTGAAAAATGCAGTCATGGAAGCAATTTTTGCTACCTTACAATACAACCTTACTCTTAGAACTAATATCCGCAGGCAAGTCTCTATTTGAGAGTTTTAATCCATTTCTGGTAATCATTCTCGTTCTCACTGAGCAAAGATATTAAAATCAAAATTAATGAAAAACAATCAAATATACCATTCAACTATCATAAATATTTTTAATTTATGCAACCACCAAGTTTACCTAGTTAGCACCAAAAATGCCAAATTTGCAGATTAATAACTCTTGTGGGTTTTTACAAAGCCATTACTGCCCCTGCTTACCTCCTCTAGCCACAATTGTGGCAAACATTTTGCTTCTTGGCTTATGCTGTTTTACTTGTGGACTTTAGTTCAATATATTTGTTGTTATCAACAGGTTTATCTATATAAATCATTTGAGCTTATGTTCATCTGTCATTTAGCGAAAAAGTGGGGAATTTCATGCTCCCCTACCCCTTGAAATGGGAGCCCTGGTGTAGGTGTGGTATAACCTTTGAGGCATTTGACCATTTGTTGAACTTTCAGCGCCATCCATTCTTCTTTGCCAGACTATAAATTTTGATTTGTTTCAGGCCAGAGGAGAAGCAAAAGCTGTTCTTGGCAGTTCAACATCTGTTAGAAGTGAAGACCTTGATAAACTTTCCTACATAACTGCAGTTATAAATGAATCCCTCCGAATGTACCCTCCATTTGCTGTTTTTATGAGAGAGGCATTGCAAGATGATGTAATTGGTGGCTACAAAATCCAAAAAGGTTCATATATTCTCATCCCTATCTGTGTTCTCCATCATATGGAGGAGAATTGGCCAAACCACAATGATTTTAGGCCGGAAAGATTCCTTGATGCAGGTATTGGTCATTTTATGTTTTAAAATTATCGCTGGGAAAACAACGTTATTCGAAAGCTCTGTACTTTAAGAAACACAAATTCAGAATTTAAACTAACCCTTAGAGGCAGAAAATCTGAGGCAGATGAACCTGCAGTTCTTGTTAGTTTTAACTGCCTAGAAAAAGCTGCAACCTGTTCATCTGCCAATGTACATTTTCCAACCTGTATATTACTGCCAACAATCTTTTGGTGGTACAAAACTTGAAAATGGCTTTGAGAAAAGCAAACATTTAGTAAACTAAAGCTTTTCGTCTGACACTCTTCAGAGTTTAAAACGTCAGAACACAGACCGAAAACTCTACGCTAGGAAATATATATACCCAGTTGTGTATAGAAATGGGCCAATCAGAAACACGAGCACATGGCTGTTAGGTGCCCCGCAATATTACTGCCCCGCAAACCTTGACCTGCAAAACCATTCTAAAATTTCAAATGTCATTCTCCAAGTTTTGATTTGTAAAACTTTTTTTCAGGAGAAAAACAGTCTGAAATTGGTAATTACACATTCATGCCGTTCTCAAATGGTCCTCGCAACTGCATCGGGTGGAAGTTTGCAGTTATGGAAATGAAAGTTGTTGTTGCAAAACTACTGACCACATTCAAGTTTGAGCTTGACCCAAGACAGAAAGCAATTTCTACCAAACTTCGACTATCATTAAAGCCCTTTCCAAAACCAATTTTAAGAATTTCAGCCATCGAAGGGTAAGATTCTTTTCAAGGCATGCAACAACTGATTTTCCTTTTGTCAAGAATATCAAGAAAACTTAGCATACAAGACATCGCAAATCTTTTTCACAATTACAAACAAGGCGAAATCAAGAATATCTTAAGTAATATTAATGAAATGATATGACTATCAAACTTAGTTGCTCACTCACAATAACAGCAGTATGATCGTTACAGAGCATGTCCCATTTCCCCCTGACCCCATTTCTTCCCGTATAAATTGAATTCATGTAGAACGTTTGTTCGACGATAAAAGCTTGTATTTGCGTCTTACCCAATAGAGTTCTAGAGTGTGACGTCACCAAAATCATATTTTAAGAATTTTTGAATTTTAACTACATAACATTAGAGATCTCCATGAAATACTCCCATTTAGATATGCAAAATTTGCCAAATATGTCTAAAATCGGTTCAGATATGGCCAAAGAAAGACTTTTAAGTTTCCCAATGAACCACTGTTATTTTGGTTCTGTTCATAGAGTTATGAACAGAGACCAAAATACAGAAGTTTGATGGGGAAAGAGCCAATACACATTTGGTCATATCTCTGCCAATTCATAAGACAATTGACTAATTTTCCATATTTAGAGGTATTTCATGATGCTCTTTCATGTTATTGAATCCAAGTACAAAATTTCTAAAAAAAAAGATTTGTGTGACGTCATCACTTTAGAACTCTTTGGCAGCGCAGTATAACATTCAAAATCCAATCTACCCAGCGAAGGAAACAAACAACATTATCTGTTTAGTAAAAGATGGGTGCCTCTACAATCCAAATTGTTTTGTAGAAAGAACGCCTAAAGTACAGTATTTAAAGCATAATAACTCTAAACATTAAACTCTAGAAATACCAACCAGTCTTATAGAACGCTTTCAACTTTTCGAGAAGAAAATGATAGAAACTTTTTTTCTTCTAGAAACCAATCTTCATTCAGGCAACGTCTTGCAAAAATATAGCCGGAATTGAAAATATATGCTATGATATATGCTAAAATAACAATAAAACTTTGCTTTCTGTTCTCAGCCAAATGATGGTTGAAGAAAATCGATTTTTAATTATTGCAGGAGCACTTAAAGATTTGTGCCAAATTAATTGTTTGTTTTAAGTGTATATTCATGACAACTTTACTCTTACATTGATAACTCATCATTGGAAGTGGTATTCGAAACAGAAACTCTATCAGCGAAAGAATGAAACAGTACCCCTAGGCTCTGTACGATTTTGTAATGGAATCGCCAACGAAATCAGTATTATATTTTTTGTAATGGAATCAGTATTATATTTTTCTCTAACGACAATATTTATTAAAATACATTTCAAATTTGAACATTGATGGTATATAACGGTAAAATGCATTGACGGCACATTGCAACACATATCAAACTTTTTATGCATGCAGACATACATATATTCATTCATACTTACTATGTTTTTCTGTCATATGAAAGAAATTTCTCAGCAAAATCTTAGTTTTTTTTCCTTCTCTACAAAATGCAACACACAGCATTTCTTCTTTCGAATCTTTGACTTGTGAAACGACACTAATGCATGTTGCGACAGAGTGTTCTCCTAGGTGTGTGATTACACATCCTATGAAATAGATTGATTTTAATTTGTCTATAAAAATATAATTAGCCTACTCGTGAAGTATGCAAATTTATGCTATCAAGTCTAGAAATTTTCTTTGTTGCCGCAGTTTTATGGATGATGGGATTGTTTAAAGGCGATATCTTGACACAATCAATAAATGCACACCTGAGTACGATCGAAGAACCTATGAACCTATACAAGAGACCTTGCAAAATTGGTCACTGCTATGCTCACTCATTATCTCTCTGTATTCTTTTAAGGTTCCTAATAAACTTATAATCCCTTACAATTCTCCTTTTTTCGAGCTTTGAGTTAAAATTTTGTGTTTTATAGAAAAAATTTTTTCGAAACTTGAAACACTAAATGAATTAGGGTCCTAATAAGATCTTCGGGTGAGAAAAATGTCGGAAATTTGACGCCAATCTTGCTATCATGCCGTTTATAGTCTTTGTAGTCTCCATTTAGGCCTATGTAAATTTTTTCGGATAAAATAAGGGATATGAATGATTGCATATAAAAATTAATAAGCGGGGGGTCCAAATAAGCTCCAGTGGGGTCAGAAAAAAATCGAAAAATTAATAAGCGTCCCCCCTTCTATAAAGGACCTTAGAGTACGTCTCTGGTCTCACGACATACAACGCCATACTTCTTTGTCCATGGAAAGGACTTTCAAAAAGGGACAATCTTTTGATTAAGGATACCATTGGCGATATACCTCCAAATCCTCCTATTTTATTTCCTTTTTGGTGCATCCCTCAACATATGATGCAAGAGAGGATGGTGTCCCAGTGGGTTCATCACCCTCGTAGGAAATTTGAGGAATATCCTCGTCGTCTGGAGCGACGGAAGAAGATGAAGGACCCGCATCTGTACTCAAAAAATCTGGGCCCACATTGAAACCCGTTATCTATGGATTCGGCTGAGAAGAAACTCTCATTGCCTGGAGATGGGGCATGTAAAGGAGGAGAAATCCCATCAATTTGCTACTGGAGCGCTATTGATGTTGGCCGTTTTGGCCAGGAGACTGCCGCAAAGGTCGGAATTGAAACTGACGTGACAGGGTGAGCTGTCATTAAAGCAGATTGACCTGCATTCAACTTAGACGGAGCTACGCATGAAGTAGATTGAACTGTGGATGTAGACTGAGCTGTTGGATCACAGTCAAGGCCGATTTCCATTTGACATTTTTTGTGCGCGCGGGCGTAGCGCCCAATTCTGAGCATGCGTAGTTAAAGTCAAGTGGTCTCGATTTTGCGTCCGCTGTGAGCGCCAGAAAGTTGATAGGGTCTCAACTTTTTTGTGCGCTCGGTCACTTGACAGCAGCACTTAGCTACGCATGCTCAGATTTGGAGCGCACAAAAAATGTCAAATGGAAATCGGCCTTTAGACATCCTCGGACGTTTTTCACCACAGAGGTAAGTCCGAAAAAGTTCACCAAAGTCATTTAAAGCGTCTTTAACGCTCTTTACCTGTCCCTGGAGGTCTTCAAATTCCAACCGAAAAAATTCCTCTAGTCCTCTTCCTGTCCTCACTGATATCCAAGGCATCTTTAGAAAGGGGCATTTCCCCCAAATCCGGAAATTAGCCAGAGTAACACCTATTCATAAGGCGGGCACAAAAACAGATGTAAACAGTTACTGACCTATCTCAGTGTTATCAGTTGTGTCTAGAATTCTAGAAAAGATTATACACGACCAACTAATGGAGTTTCTAAAGAGACAAAATTTTCGAGAAAAAGGATCCATCGCTCGTTTTAAAAGAGGTATTAGAGAGTATCTTTCGAACCTTCCACAGGACCCAAACACAACCCCTTGGTAGAGCAGCAATATGCAAATCGTTCTTTTTTTAATAGTTCTTTTTTTGTAAATAGTTCTTTTTTGCTAAGGAATCTCGTGTAAATAAATATTGATTGATTCATGAGGCTTGGCAGAGTTGAGAAGTTCATCTTCACTCAATAAAAGTTCTTCTTCTTCTTGACAAATTGCGGATTGAAAGATGCGCTCAAAAAACTGAGGAGGTTCTAGCAGGGGCGGATGCAGAAAGAAATCTGACATTCGCAAAGTTTCGACCACGCCTATATGACCACGCCCAAAAAAAATCAGTCACATTTTACTATAGTCTCAGAATCGAAGTTTTCCACTTAAAGTTGTATTTTTCCTTATATTAAGTTTTAGGATTAGGAAACAGAAAATGTTGAGGCTCAAAGGTTGAGAAATTTAAGGATAAATATTAAGAATAACAGCCAGGTCTGGATTTCATTGACAATTTGGCATTTTACTTATTGAGTGAACAAGAAAAGAGATCTCTGGAAAAATTTTGAGAAACACTCATCAAGTTTTTGTTGTGTTGGCATGTTTTGTTTCCTACATGGCTTTTTTGATGGAAAAACAGCAGCAAAGATTTGAAATGTCCTCTTAATAATGATTTAATGGCAAGTCTAGGCACAGAACCAAAAATTGTCAAGAACAAAGAGGATGAGCTAAAATAAGGGTATATTAGATGTGTGTATCACCCCTTCTCAGGGAGAAAAACTCATGAAAAACATTTTATGTCACTCACTTAAAAACAGCCATTTAAAGAAAGGAATCTTAGTTCTATTTATACAATGATATTATTTAACAATCAAATACTGTGTTTAGTGTAGAAATTTTCAATGCAATATCCACCCAAATGTTTGACTTCAACACCAAGTACCTTAGGGGCTCAGAGCTTTTCTGTTATTTATTTTGTGCATTCACCTTTCTATCTAAACTGCTGTGTGATGTGCCTTAAACATGGCCAAAAATACCAGTTAGGTCAATACACATCATACAATTTTAGTATTTTCAGGTGTTGGTAAAACAGCAAATGTAACAGAATTTAAAACAATTCATTGTCTTTCCATAACAAGAACATCATAAATATATATTATATACAAATTTTAAATGTACATCAAACAAAGTCAGTAATGGCAAAGAAATAAGGCAAACATGGTAACTTTTACTTTATGGATTTATATGAGATATTTACTTGGCAGAACCAACTTGCTGTGAATTTCTTATTAATAATGTAGTAATTCCCCCATTAGGATCATTCCATTGATTGCACTTATTTACTACCCATATTTACATTTATTTACACACACAATTACATAGAAAAGAAAACTGTCAGTCACTTGCAAATTCATAAACAAAAATTAATGAATCTTAAGGGTATTTCAGAACCAAAAGTTTCAAATGGTATACTCTTATAGTGTGGAAACCACAAATAATTTTACTAGTTTTAGAGGTTAAACTCGTGAAAAGGGTTACCATATTTATGGCATGACCAGACAAATAAAATCAAAATACTATTACAATTTCTCATTTACAAATATGGCAGTCTAGATTTTTCCAAAACCGACAGCATAAAATTAACAAGAAAAGAATACGCCGTAGAAAATGCAATATCTTATTCAAAAACAAATCCCCAGCACAGTCAAACTATTTACAGGTTTGTGATAATAACAACATCTATCAATAAAAAATATCTAGAACTCTAAAATTCAGCATATTCAAATTCATCAAGATATTTATAGAACAGCATCATTCGTCAGAATGCTACATCATCATTATCAAGATATACCTGACTTGAACCCTAAAAGTTCTGATTGAAAGCCTGCATAAAAATGGCTATTTACCTTAAAATGCAACACGTATTTTTCAAAATATTATTTGAGTCTGAATCTCTGTCTAAATAACGTCCTCCATCATGAAAATGAAAACATAGGCAAAATTTTGGTTCAACAATTTTAGGTCCAACTGAACTGTCCTCGCATATTGCCTTCTATCAAATTCCATCCATCAACCAAAATCTTCGACAAACTTTGAACATCTTCATAAGAAATTCGCTGATTCAAATTAAAAATCATCTTATATTTGACTCCTTTCACTCCCTCTGAAGTACAATTGCTCCTCTTCTGCAAGCAAATATCTCCACAGCTTTCCAACAACAATCATGGCGGTTGATGTGGAAGCGAGGTTTCAATCTCCTCTCTTTCCAAGGTTCTCTCCCTCAACTGGCTACCGAACATAGTTCGCATCTACCTTCGCCACATTCGCAAAAAAATTTCCAATATACATTTCCTATTGGTTTTCAGATGGCTAAATAACATAGCTGGACTGACATTCGCACAAATTTTTGGCATACATTTTTCAGTACTACTTCATTTGCGCACGCATGCCTAATATATTATAATTCCATTCGACATTCGCATCAAACCTTATTGGTGCTCTGTGAATTTATGCGTAAAAGGGGGAGCCCTCTTTCGAATATATCATCTCTAAATCACGAAAACGAGGGAATAAAACCTAAAAAGTAAACAACAAGGTGACATCATAGCAACTAGGGCAGGAAACAAAACTTTTATTTCTTGTATTCTGTGGACCTTTTTTTTATTATCTGGCCATTTCTAGTACAATATTCACAATGCTAAAATGTATTAACAGACAATTACAAAAAGACATGTGGAAATCTGACATTCGCCAGTGCGAATGTTGCGAATGTCTGGATCCGCCCCTGGGTTCTAGGATGGGGAGGGTTTTAATTCTTTGAATAGCGGATTGGATCATGTGACCGGAAGAAACTCGATGCGGAGAAGAGTGCAAGCAATTTTGTTATCAGGACATCAGGAGACCTGTGCGGACCTTTGGTACATAGTCGAAATTACTACTCGCGGGCTAGAGACACCAAGAAAGAAATGGGTATTGTGTCAGTGATTGTCGTGTGTGCTCTAATTATATCACTCATTATGGCAACATTAAAGAAACTGCACAACTTCTTTTTTGGTAGCCGTTTAAGCTCAAATATCCCGAGTCCGCCAGCCTATCCATTCCTCCGCCATGTACCATATTTTCTGCACGCTACCGATTATGACAAAAAAATGCAGAAATGGGAAGAAACCTACAAAAAGGATGGACTTTTCATGTTTGATGTCCTAGTAGGTAGGAAATTTCCTTTCTCTTTGTTATATTTTCATTATCGTTTAAATATTTGTTAATTTCTCAGGGGCAAAGCAAAGTTTGCATGTCAGGGCTCACGCCAAGAATTTGAAAGTGGGGGCAGGGGGGCTAGGCTGACGAAAATGGGGTGGCCGAGGCTTCTTCCACCTCTTATTGCAGCTTCGAAACTTTTTGCTTTACAAAAAAGTGAGGGGCCCTGGCCCACCTGCACCCAGTGGCAGTTAGCAAATCCAACCCACAATAGGGAATCCACCAGAATTGAAAGTAATACAGTTTTTGCTGTGATCTCAGGTGTGCACGAACAAAAATTAAAGTGTCAATTGTGCATTGGTTAGCAAGTGTGCACTTCAAGTGTGTGCATCCATGGCTGGCAGCATAAAAAAATATGACATTCTATGGATAAATGAAAAATGGGTCTGGAATATTTACCAGGCTCGTCAAAACTGGGCGGCTGGGTGGGCTGGAGCCCCCCGCCCCAATATTTGTCAAACTTTAGTATGTTTCTTTAATAACAGTGTACTGAATGAATGAAAAGGAATACAATGGGCAGCCTCTCCCCCAATATGAATTTCGTTCTGACGGCACTGTTCATGACATTGATGGGAACCAAGGATCCTATCTAGGCACAATAGCCTGCAAGCAGATTCTAATGCTAAGGCTAAGGCACAACAGGAAAATATTCTATCATAATTATGCCCCAAAGTTCTGTTTGGTTTGATTATGACATGAAGATAGGATAAACTTTAGAGCCTAAGAAGTTGAGCACAGTTTGAGTCACAAACTTATGGATAGCCCTGGTTGTATTCCACAGCGTGATTTCATGTCCAGCAAAGCACAGCTCATCTTTAGACTTTATAAATAAGTTAACTCTCAGGCAATCCTTAGAGTAAATAAACCTATATTTTTCAGAAACTTTTTCACCTGATTTTACTATTCCATGAAAGTGGGCACAATTTCAAAAAGGGGACACCAAACTTGCTTCATCTCAGTGAGTATGGCCCCAGAACCGCTACTAAAATGCATCCTCAGCTCATGTTTTTGTGTCCCTTCGGTGTGATATCCTCAACACCAAAGACTTGTACTTTTTACTTTTGTTAGGTGCATGTTTTCAAAAGGAGCAAGTTTAGCACACACAAAAGGTCAATATTTCATCTGATGTTCTTAGGTTCCTGTACATGGATATCAAAATTTGGCTAAAATAATTTGCTATAGTTCTTGAGCTGTCTTACTCTATAACAGGTACAGCAACAGGGACCCAAGTATTTTACTGACGGGCTTGAATTTTAGTTTGAAAGAGTTCATGAAATTTTGTATGCTTCTTTTAGGTCCAAAGAGGGTTTGTATTTTGAGAGAGGATTTTATCAAGCAGGTTCTTGTAACAAAATGTACAAAGTATGGTAGACCAAAGATGCTACAAAGTGTGTTTCCAAAGATGGGAGTTTTTATGGTTAATGGTAAAGAACATGCATGGCAAAGAAAAATGTTGAACCCTTCATTCTCCTTTTCATCTTTACTGTCATTTGTGGAAATCTTTGATGCCAACACAAACAATTTGATAAAGGTATGTGTTATCAACATTAGGGAAAGCTATTGAGAAAATTGTAAAGCTCTGCATTATCAACTGACTTTAACAGCCTATATTTTATTGTTCATCTTACTTTTTAGAAAAAGTGCTGATCTTTTATTTATTTCTTCTAGTATTGGAAAGACAAAGCTGAAAGCTCTTTGTCTGGAGTAGCTGAGGCAGACATTCATAGGGATTTAAGCAAATTAGCTTTGGATGCTATAGGGGAGACAGCTTTTGGATATAATTTAAAAACACTTACTACTGGAGAAAACAAAGTCAGTCAGGCTGTAGAGCTCATTTTGTCAGGGAAAATGGGCGTGGTTGCAAGAGTATTGAGAAAATACATACCATTCTATGACATGATTCCTTTCCAAGAAAATGTCCAATTGAAGAAAGCTGCAGAAGTAATGAATAATTTTGTAAATGAGGTGAGCAAACCTTTTGCTTATCTGTAGCCATTAATTATTAGCAAATCAATCTGTTTTTCTCAAAGTTTTTATCAGAATTGTAAGATTTTTCATTTTGTAAAGTTGCCAGTTATGTAGGGATATGTGTCCAAACTAAAGCAGGGATGGGCATCCTGGAGTCTGTTAGCTAATTCTGGAAATAAGGAATTGGTTCACAGATACAAATCCCATTCTAGACTGTACTACCCACCTGGATACAGAACATCATAAAGTCTAGCCTCAGGTAAAAAGGCTGGTCATCACAGGGTTCAATCATGATGTATTGTTGATTGTTTTATGTGTGTTGGTAAGGTCAAGTTGATCATATTCATCAGGGTTATCATTAATTCACACAAATTGCAGGTCCATAATTATATTTTATTAAGAATTTGTGTTATAGACGAACATTCATTGCTACAACTGAAGAAAATTATTCTGTCTGTGACTCTTTCATTATTTGATATTTTAAGCTCTGAAGAGTGTGAAACAAAAGGCTCAATAGTTTTAAAATGATTACTTTTTTCAAACCATTTTTTAAATTTTTTTCCAATAAAAAATTTTTTGTTCATCATACTCCTGATTTGTGGTTAATGGGTCTGGAACAACAAGATAATCAACATCAAAAATGTATTTTGGAGGTATATTGTGCTATCTGGGTACCAAAGAAATTTGTTTTAGTGTACTTAATTAATGATATTGTACATTAATTGACAGTTTGCTGACAAAAGCAACATTTGGTTTTCAGATTATCAAGAAAAAGCGAGAAGCATTGAAAAGTGGTGAAGATCCGAATGGTGTGGTATCAAAAGATTTGCTTGGTAAAATGATTTTATTACAAGATGAAGAGACAGGCAAAAGATTATCAGATGAAATGATTGAAGCTCAAGTTCACACCTTCATGGTTGCTGGACATGAAACGACAAGTGTTTGCCTCACATGGACATTGTATCTTCTGGCAAAACATCCTGATGTTCAAGAGAAGGTGCACACAAACTATAATTATTTGTTTCGTGTTTGCTCAGTTCTCATTTTGTCTTCCTAATCATAATCATAGTTAATATAATTTATAATCAAATGGTGAAAGCAGAAGGTCTGCAAGACAAAGGCCTTGTGTAAGTTGAGAAATAACACTGGATAAGAATATGTTTTCTATCTGCTTAGGACCCTCAATACTTTTTTCTAAAGCTGGAAGAGCTGAGCAGGCTCTTTTGGTACCCTACCCACAGTTACCTTGATTCATTTTTTACCCTTAAAGGAGGAAGGTGAGTTAGGTATTCTTTAGAAGTTTGGTACAGATCTGGAAGTATATTTTCATGTTTGTTTAACACATGCAGTTGATCAATCACAAATGAAATACATTTACGTGTCTAAACTAATAGGTCTGGCCATCATGAGCATTGATTAACTTATTAGATAATTACTTGAACACAACATAGAAACCATTCCTTTTATTGCAGGCCAGGAAAGAAGCTACATCTATTCTTGCTGGTACTGATGTGTTTCAAGGGGAACACCTTGAGGGCCTTAAATATGTAACAGCTGTCATAAAGGAATCCCTTCGCATCTATTCCCCTGCAGCAGTCAATATGAGGGAAGCATTGCAGGATGATCAACTTGGGGAATACAGTATCCCAAAGGGAACATATATCCTGATTCCTGTTTGTGCTATTCATCATATAGAGGAGTTTTGGCCAAATCCTGACAAGTTTATGCCTGAAAGATTCCTTTCTGAAGGTATTTTTTACTCCATTATCCCGAAGTCTCCATGAAATAGCTCTTCTTAGTATTTACCCTCATTCCTTTGAATTTAAAGAGCAGCTTAACAGTGAGGAGAGAATTATAAGGATCCTTTTATGTAGAGTAAATTTCAATAAAAACCTTTTGTTTTGATGTAACAATTATTGGTTAATGTGAAATTTACTTCATTGGTTCCCATGTTCCCATTCTAAACAAAAGATTTGTTTTCATGAAATTCTCTTACTTTGGATTGGCAATCGATGCATCTTTATATTGCAAAATTATTCACCTTTACATTGCATTTTATTCTTTTTTGCATCCCAACTTTATTTTTATTTGATATCACAATTTATGTTCTCTTGCATAACCAACGAATTTTTCATGGCATTTTAATATGATATCTTCCATTATGCATATGCCATTAGTTGCATATGCAATTAGTTGGTCGCGATCCAAGAGAGACTGATTCTGTTCACTGCTTCAACAGGCACAAAGCAACCTGAAATTGGTAATTACAAATTCATGCCGTTCTCAAATGGTCCACGCAATTGTATTGGTTGGCGGTTTTCAATGATGGAAATGAAAGTTGTCATTGCAAAGCTACTGACCACATTCAAGTTTGAACTGGACCCGAGACAAGAAGAGATGCGTACCAAAATGAAGCTCACATTAAAGCCCCATCCAAAGCCAATTTTAAGAGTTTCGCCCATTGATTAGTAATTCTGAGGTGAAATTTTGTTTTTCTATAATGAACTGTCGTCACTGTTGGTAGCCCGCTCGAATTTATAGTCCAGTTGTCATTTATGTTGTCAGTTAAGACACGCGACATTTACACATCAATGTGGATTCACATAGAAGAAATATAAATTTATATAACCGTAGTTTTAGAACAGTTTTTGTTTTAAACCTGTTTAAAACAGGATTGATAGTGAGACTGAATTTTACACCAATCACATAGAAATAGAATTGTTTATAACTGTAGTTTTAGAACAGTTTTTTGTTGTAAACGTGTTTAAAACAGGATTGATAGTGAGACTGAATTTGACACCAATGTGGATTCACATAGAAACAGAATTGTATATAACGGTAGTTTTAGAACAGTTTTTTGTTGTAAACCTGTTTAAAACAGGATTGATAGTGAGACTGAATTTTACACCAATGTGGATTCACATAGAAATAGAATTGTATATAACCGTAGTTTTAGAACAGTTTTTGTTGTAAACCTGTTTAAAACAGGATTGATAGTGAGACTGAATTTTACACCAATGTGGATTCACATAGAAACAGAATTGTATATAACCGTAGTTTTAGAACAGTTTTTGTTGTAAACCTGTTTAAAACAGGATTGATAGTGAGACTGAATTTTACACCAATGTGGATTCACATAGAAACAGAATTGTATATAACCGTAGTTTTAGAACAGTTTTTTGTTGTAAACCTGTTTAAAACAGGATCGATAGTGAGACTGAATTTTTCATTTTTATTAATATTATGTGCTGTGGCGCATACTTAAGGTTTCAAGTTATTGTATGTTTACTTGTTTATAAAAAATGTCAAGCATTGGAATCATTTGTCTTTGTTTCCCATTTGTCGTTGATCAACAATTCGATCTCTCGCATTAGTAACAGCATTATCGATACGATTACCATCCCTTTGCTTGCTACAGTGAAATTTTTTTATTGAGTGTGACCAAGAGAAAGTTTTTTATTGGGTGTGGCAACCCTCCATCCTGGAGTCAGGGAAGAGGGTTGCCTTGCTCATTTGAAGATTTTGGCTCGCCTGTCTCCCAAACAGTTATATATGAAAGTAGAACCGCATACCTGTATTGCAGATTTTCTAGTTCTTTGTTGTAGGTGCCCTTTTTTAAATTGTCTAAAGGAGTGTAAGAGAACATCTCCGCATGAAAGCAGACCTACCAAGTCACACGCATTTTGCGTGAGACAAATGCATTTTGGTCCTTTCTCACGCTCACATGCATCGAAGCAGGATTCTCACGCATTTTGCAACAAACTTCTTGGTTTATTTAAAATTTATTAAATTTTTATTCCAAATCCTAGCAAAATCGCTCGTTTTTAACAAGGCATGTTGGCAAGATAACAGCGACTAGATAATAAGATGACTAGATAACAGCGAATCTGCACAGGTTAAGTGATGTTACATTTATTGGCAAGCCTACACGAATAACAGGTTAGCTCTATTGCGACTATTTGGGATATCAGTTACAATACGACGCTCTGCTTGCTCGTACGTACATTCCTTCCTCTGCATTCCTGGTCTACAGTGCTGTGTGCTTTTGCAATCATTGCACAGCGCAAGTGCACCAGATTAATTTATTTCATGATTATGTACTGTTATAAATTCTTTTTCAATAAAAACAGAATAAAATGGCGAAAAAAGCCCCCTCGATCCCCCTGCCGCTTCTGCGGTCCCTGCTAAAAAGGTGTTTGCGAAGAACTAGAGGGCGTTGCAAAGGAAAAGTTTCTGTGGCTACGCCCTGTGACCCTGCTTTGCTTTATAGCTAAACTTCATGCATATGGTTTTGAAGAAAATGCCCTGGTTCTGTTCTATTCCTATCTTAAAAAACGGAAGCAGAGTGTCCGAATAAATAACGTCTACAGTTTTTTTCCAAGAAATTGTATCAGGAGTCCCACAGGGATCCGTTTTAGGTCCCATTCTGCTCAATTTCTACATAAATGACCTTTTCTCTTTTATAAAGCAAGCAACCATGTACAATTATGCTGATGACAACACGCTTGCTTTCCTTTCCAAATCCTTGCCAGATCTCGTCAGGGTTTTTGAAAATGAAGCCAACAGCGCTTTGTCATGGCTCGAACGAAATGAGATGATTGCGAACCCGAACAAATTCCATGCACTTTTTGTTAAAAAGGACCAGACAAATACTTCTGGCATAAATCTTAATTTTCAAGGACATTCTATCAAATCTGAAGAGACTGTCAAACTCCTAGGTGTAACACTAGATTACAAACTGAACTTTGACCCACATATATCAAACCTTTGTAAAAAAGCTGCGGCACAACTGAACGTTCTTAAGCGACTGAAGTCATTTTTTGGTTTCGCTGAAAAAGAAGTTCTGGTTCAAAGTTTCGTATACTCGAATTTTAACTATTGTCCTTTAGTTTGGTATTTTTCATCTTCAAAATCACTTCAGAAAATTGAAAGGATACAGGAACGCGCGCTAAGATTTTTGTACAATGATCATAAAAGTTCTTATGATGATCTTCTTACTAGGTCAAAAAAGTGTACAATGCAAGTTGCTCGTCAGAGAACCCTCTGTATCGAAATATTCAAGACAATTTGAATATTTGAAATTTGAATCCACCTTTTATGCATAGCATTTGTAGTTCAAGAACATTAAAACATCCTTCTCGGAATCCTAAAAACTTAAATCATTTTCGACCAAACCAAGTAACTTTCGGTTCCAAGAGCCTTAAAGCCATAGGACCTCAGGTCTGGAACTGTCTGCCAAATGAACTAAAATCAGCTGACAATCTTAACAGCTTCAAACGTGTGATAACACGGTGGGATGGTCCTAGCTGTAAATGCAATGTTTGCAAATATAATGATTTCGATATCCTGTAATAATTGTCCATTCATATCCAAGTTGCTTCAAATATTTAGCTTATGTATGTACGTATTTATTTCCTTAGTTATTTCCTCTTCATTTGTTATACAGTAGATTCGATTTAGATTAGGTGTATGTGTATATATCCATATATATATATATGTATAGCTAGAAAAAATATCGAATTAAAATAAGGTTACAAACAAACAAACAAATAAGAATCAAAATGGCAGGAAACTCGAGAAAATATTACAATCTTTTAATTTAAAAAACATCATAAAAGAAACAACACAAATCAGCACAACAGAAACTCTGATAGACCTAGTTATTTTGAGCAATCACATTGACAGAAATGTGAAAATCTCATCATGTAGAGCATATGAACCAGCTATATCAGACCACAAGCTCATTTTCTGCACACTTAACATCAAAAGCAGTTATGAAAAACCAATTTATAAATGTGTAAAAGATAGAATGGTCTTCAACCAATAAAAGTTTCAAAAACTCTTTGATTAAACACAATGGTGGGCTGTAACTACTTTTGAAGATGTATCTGATGCCGCACATTCTTGGGAATGCATGTATGAAGACACATTAAAAGATCTTATTAAGAAGAGGATTACAAAAGTTAGAGCAAAAAGCCTTCCTTGGATCACAAGAGACATAAAGAAGACAATGAACTAGCGATACAAAGCACTTCTGAGATGGCAGAGAGAATTAGAAAACCTGTCTTTGAAAGAAGACTATCAGGAAGTGAAAAAAAAAGTAAATGTAACATTAAGGAAGACTGAAGCCACACACTGGAAAGTTGGATTTGAAAAGAGGCTTCAGGCTCAAAAGAATTCTGGCAGTTAGTTAGTAAGATCAGGGGAAAGTCAAGTAATCCAAACATTTCTGGCTTGAAGGATGAGAATGGAAATATGAAAGTTTTAGATCAAAAAAAGGCTTACTTGCTAAATAAATTTTTCGCAAATATAGAAAAGAATCTAGCAAAGAATGTTAGCACTACAGTAAAGGAAAATGATGCAAGCTTCATAAAAATAGATGAAAAGAATGTTAAACCATCATATTGCTATCTTCAAGCCATTCAAAGGCATGGAGGTTGATAAAGTATCCCCAGAGAGTTAAAAATGGGAGGCGAGTCAGTGGTACCAGGCCTGCAGATTGTATTCAATAAAATCATGGAAGGCAAAACAGTACCTGACAATTGGAAGAAGGCTAGACTGAAAAGTGCCTTCTTCCAATTTGGTGCTAAAAAGAGACAGAAAATTAGCGACCCCCGTTCTATGTTGACCATACCTAAAAGTAGACAACAACCTAAATTGGAACCTTCACAAAGATGGGATATCAAGGTCATTCAAGGCAAAGGTTAGTAAGTTAAGAGGGATGTATTACTCATCTGCAACGGTCAGAGAAGAAATTTACTTTAAGACAATCATTTCGTCGATTGGCATGGCATGGAATGGCAGTCTGGAGAACGTGTTCGCCAGCACTGATGACTGAAATTGAAAAGACCCACGTCCGAGCTAATAAACTGATTCACAACTTGCCTAGTAATATAAGCATTGAAAACGTTGGATTACGTTTACAAAAGAAAGATCTTAACTTTTGTGCACAAATCCTACCATAGAAACGACGGACAGGCTAAGTCATATGTGGCCATGAACGTAAACAGATATGCAAAAAGGGACATGCTATTAATACCAACGGCATGCTCTGAGAAAGGCAGGACATCATTTAGTTATAGGGGACCGTTATTATGGAACAACCCAAAACCAAAAATTCGTGCAATAACAAACTTAAGTTCGTTTAAGAGAAAACTTAGAGACAATAAGACATTTTAGAAATGTCAAAAAATGTCTGATGTTTTTCACCACAGAGGTAAGGCCGAAAAAGTTCTCCAAAGTTATTTAAAGCGTCTGTAACGTTCTTTACCTGTCCTTGGAGGTCTTCAAATTCCAACCAAGAAATTTCTCTAGTCCTCTTCCTGCCCTCACTGATATACAATCACTGATATACAATGCATCTTTAGAAAGGGTCATTTTCCCCCAAATCTGGAAATTAGCCAGAGTAACACCTATTCATATAGAGGGCACAAAAATAGATTTAAACAATTACTGGCCTATCTTAGTGTTATCAGTTGTGTCTAGAATTCTAGAAAAGATTATACACGACCAACTAATGGAGTTTCTAAAGAGACAAAATTGGCTTTAGATATTCAGGAACAAAGCAATACGACGACGAGAATCCAATGTAACGAGATAAATTAAATTTGAATTTAATTTATTTTGAAAATTTTATCTCGTCACATTGAATTCTCGTCGTCGTATTGCTTTGTTCCTGAATATCTTTCGTATTATTACTCATTGGAAGATTCACAGAATGCGGCGAACAGCCTACTCTGTGGCTCTTCCTCCCTACACAAAATAGGCTTTGTTTGCTTGAACCAGTTTGGGTTCCAAAAACTGCACTGTACAATGACATGTCTATTGAATGTTATAGACCCCTGGTTCAAGAACACTGATGAGGGGAAGACAAACGTAAGTATATCTCTTGATCTCAAAAAGGCATTCGATACCGTTGATCATAAAATCCTATTGTCGAAGTTACAAGAGTAAGGTGCTGACGGCACTTACCACAGCTGGTTCACTTCTTATCTGACCAATAGGGAGCATTTCTGTTATTTTGACGGATCCATTTCCAGCAAAAGCAGCATTGAGTGCGGTATTCCGCAGGGCTCGTGTTTGGGACCCTTACTCTTTATACTAAACATTAATGATTTTGAGAATTGTCTAAAAAGCACGATCCCAAATATATATGCTGATGATACATGTGTGAATATCGCGTCAGAAAATCTGAATGAACTCCTAACAGATTTGAAAAACGAGCTGGAAAATATATCGAATTGGATAAGGATTAACAAACTTAGCTTGAACACCAGCAAAAGTGAGTATATGGTTATAGGCCATCGGCGACAACTAAACAAAGTAGGTAATGATTTGCCAGACCTTGTCCTCGAAAATGAAGTTATAAAAAGGGTTGACAAAACAAAATACTTGGGGATCAACATCGACGAAAGCCTTAATTGGAGAGAGCAGTACAGAACTATTAAAAACAAGCTGAAAGGGGGCTTGAGCTCCTTAAGAAAGTTGAACAACATCCTTCCGCAAAGGAAACTTGATCAAGTTCACAAAGCTCTCTTAAAAAGCCATCTTCGCTATGGCAACATTGTTTGGAGTGCCCTCTCCAACACCAAACTATCCCAACTGCAACGTTTACAGACAAGGGCAAAAAGGCTGATAGCGAATGCCAAGTATAAGGACGGATGAACTTGCAAATGACTCACTGTAAAGCCCTTGATCTCATTTGACCAAGGAGTCATGACATATAGAATCTTGCATGACCTCTTTCCCGAAAATCTTCGCCATAAAATCACTGAAAAATCCATGGTTTCAGAGAATAGAAACAGAACCCGTGGAGACCTGCAAATTCCCAAAGTTAGGTTAGAGTATGCAAAGCGAGGTTTCTATTTCTCTGGTGTCAAAAACTGGAATGATATCCCTAACAACATTCGAGAAAAAGAATCCATCGCTCGTTTTAAAACAGGTATTAAAGAGTATCTTTCGAACCTTCCACAGGACCCAAACACAACCCCTTGGTAGAGCAGCAATATGCAAATAGTTCTTTTTTTGCTGAAAGGAATCTCGTGTAAATAAATATTGATTGATTGATCAGGCTTGACAGAGTTGAGAAGTTCATCTTCATTCAATAAAAGTTCTTCTTCTTCTTGACAAATTGCGGATTGAAAGATGCGCTCGAAAAACTGAGGAGGTTCTAGGATGTGGAGGGTTTCAATTCTTTGAATAGCGGATTGGATCGTGTGACCGGAAGAAGTCTCACATCAGAACGTAATAAACTGTGCCGAAGGCGCTTCTATAGCATTAATCTGTGCAAGCACCGTGACCTCGATATGGGGAAGAGTGCAAGCAATTTTGTTATCATGAGACCTGTGCGGACCTTTGGTACATAATCGAAATTACTACTCGCGGGCTAAATACATCAAGAAAAAAATGGGTATTGTGTCCGTGATTGTCGTGTGTGTTCTAATTATATCACTCATTATGGCAACATTAAAGAAACTGTACAACTTCTTTTTTGGTAGCCGTTTAAGCTCAAATATCCCGAGTCCGCCGGCCTATCCATTCCTCCGCCATGTACCATATTTTCTGCACGCTACAGATTATGACAAAAAAATGCAAAAATGGGAAGAAACCTACAAAAAGGATGGACTTTTCATGTTCGATGTCTTACTAGGTAAGAAATTTCCTTTCTCTTTGTTATATTTTCATTATCATTTAAATATTTGTTTATTTCTCATTGGCAAAGCAAAGTTTGCATGTCAGGGCTCACGCCAAGAATTTGAAAGTGGGGGCAGGGGGGCTAGGCTGACGAAAATGGGGTGGCCGAGGCTTCTTCCACCTCTTATTGCAGCTTCGAAACTTTTTGCTTTACAAAAAAGTGAGGGGCCCTGGCCCACCTGTACCCAGTGGCATCGGCTGTTTAAGAGGAGCTTCATCAGTTGGCAAATCCAACCCACAATAGGGCATCCACCAGTATTGAAAGTAATACAGTTTTTGCTGTGATCTCAGGTGTGCATGAACAAAAATCAAAGTGTCAATTGTGCATTGGTTAGCAAGTGTGCACTTCAAGTGTGTGCATCCATGGCTGGCAGCACCAAAAAATATGACATTCTATGGATAAATAAAAATGCATTCTCAGCTCATGTCCTTGTGTCCCTTCAGTGTGATATCCTCAACACAAAAGACCTGTACTTTTTACTTTTGTTAGGTGCATGTTTTCAAAAGGAGCAAGTTTAGCACACACAAAAGGTCAATATTTCATCTGATGTTCTTAGGTTCTGTACATGCATATTAACATTTGGCTAAAATCTTTTTACAATAGTTCTTGAGCTGCCTTACTCTATAACAGGTACAGCAACAGGGACCCAAGTATTTTACTGACAGGCTTGAATTTTAGTTTGAAAGAGTTCATGAAATTTTGTATGCCTCTTTTAGGTCCAGAGAGGGTTTGTATTTTGAGAGAGGATTTTATCAAGCAGGTTCTTGTAACAAAATGTACAAAGTATGGTAGACCAAAGGTGCTACAAAGTGTGTTTCCAAAGATGGAAAAAGGTGTTTTTATGGTTAATGGTAAAGAACATGCATGGCAAAGGAAAATGTTGAACCCTTCGTTCTCCTTTTCATCTTTACTGTCATTTGTGGAAATCTTTGATGCCAACACAAACAATTTGATAAAGGTATGTGTTATCAACATTAGGGAAAGCTATTGAGAAAATTGTAAAGCTCTGCATTATCAACTGACTTTAACAGCCTATATTTTATTGTTCATCTTACTTTTTAGAAAAAGTGCTTATCTTTTATTTATTTCTTCTAGTATTGGAAAGACAAAGCTGAAAGCTCTTTTTCTGGAGTAGCTGAGGCAGACATTCATAGGGATTTAAGCAAATTAGCTTTGGATACTATAGGGGAGACAGCTTTTGGATATAATTTCAATACACTCATTTCTGGAGAAAATAAAGTCAGTCAGGCTGTAGAGCTCATTTTGTCAGGAAAAATGAGTGTGGTTTCAAGAGTATTGAGAAAATACATACCATTCTATGACATGATTCCTTTCCAAGAAAATGTCCAATTGAAGGAAGCTGCAGAAGTTATGAATGATTTTGTAAATGAGGTGAGCAAACCTTTTGCTTATCTGTAGCCATTAAAGAAATAGCAAATCAATATGTTTTCTCAAAGTTTTGATCAGAATTGTAAGATTTTTCATTTTGTAAAGTTGCCATTTATGTGCAGATGTGTGTCCAAAATAAAGCAGGGATGGGCATCCTGGAGTCTGCTGGCTAATTCTGGAAATAAGGAATTGGTTCACAGATACAAATCCCATTCTAGACCATACTACCCACCAGGATACAGAACATCATAAAGTCTAGCCTCATGTAAAAAGGCTGGGCATCACAGGGTTCAATCATGATGTATTGTTGATTGTATTATGTGTGGTGGTTATCATTTATCATTATGGGTTATCATTAATTCACACAAATTGCAGGTCCATAATTACATTTTAATAACAAATTGTGTTATAGACGAACATTCATTGCTACAGCTGAAGAAAATTATTTTGACTGTGACTCTTTCATTACTTGACATCTTAAGCTCTGAAGAGTGGGAAACAAAAGGCTCAATAGTTTGAAAATGATTCCTTTTTCAAAGCCATTTTAAGTTCTGTGCCAATAAAAAGTTTTTTGACCATCATACTCCTGATTTGTGGTTAATTGGTCTGGAACAACAAGATAATCAGCATCTAAAATGTATTTTAGAGGTATTTTGAACTTGCTGGGTACCAAAGAAATTTGTTTTAGTGTACTTAATTAATGATATTGTACATTAATTGACAGTTTGCTGACAACATTTGGTTTTCAGATTATCAAGAAAAAGCGAGAAGCATTGAAAAGTGGTGTAGATCCGAATGGTGTGGTATCAAAAGATTTGCTTGGTAAAATGATTCTATTACAAGATGAAGAGACAGGCAAAAGATTATCAGATGAAGTGATTGAAGCTCAAGTTCATACCTTCATGGTTGCTGGACATGAAACGACAAGTGTTTGCCTCACATGGACATTGTATCTTCTGGCAAAACATCCTGATGTTCAAGAGAAGGTGCACACATGTTTGTTTAACACATGCAGTTGATCAGTCACAAATGAAATACATTTATGTGTCTAAACTAATAGATCTGGCCATCATGAATGTTGATTAACTTATTAGATAACTACTTGAACACAACATAGAAACCATTCCTTTTATTGCAGGCCAGAAAAGAAGCTACATCTATTCTTGCTGGTACTGATGTGTTCCAAGGGGAACACCTTGAGGGCCTTAAATATGTAACAGCTGTCATAAAGGAATCCCTTCGCATCTATCCCCCTGCAGCAATCAATATGAGGGAAGCATTGCAGGATGATCAACTTGGGGAATACAGTATCCCAAAGGGAACATATATCCTGATTCCTGTTTGTGCTATTCATCATATAGAGGAGTTTTGGCCAAATCATGAGAAGTTTATGCCTGAAAGATTTCTTGCTGAAGGTATTTTTTCATCATTATCCAGAAGTCTCCATGAAATAGCTTTTCTTAGTGTTTGCATTCATTCCTCTGAATTTAAAGAGCAGCTTAAAGGCAATCTGTCACGATGTTGATTGATTATTAGAACAAAGGGATTATTATTTATTGTTTCCAGTCCCCCTTTAATTTATGGCATTGTAAAAAATATTGTGGAGCGCTGGAATTGTGTTCCAGCTATTGTTCTCGTTAACCAATCCACAACGAGACAGATTGCCTTTAACAGTGAGCAGAGAATTTTAAGGATCCTTATATGTAGAGTAAAGTTCTATAAGAACGTTTCATTTTGATGTAACGATTATGGGTTATTGTGAAATTTACTTCATTGGTTCCCATGTTCCCATTGTAAACAAAAGGTTTGTTTTCATGAAATTCTCTTACTTTGGATTGACAATCGATTTATCTTTATATTGCAAAATTAATCTCCTTTACATTGCATTTTATTCTCCTTTGCATCCGAACTTTATTTTTATTTGATTTCACAATTTATGTTCTTCTTGCATCACCAACTAATTTTTCTTGGCATTGTAATTTAATTTATTCGATTGTTTTTTAAGTCGCATATTACTTATTTTTACATCGGCATTTGATATCTTCTTTGCATTGCCAATTGAATTTGTGATTTCTTTGCATCACAAATTGAGCATCTAGCTAATAATAAGGTCCTTTTTGTTGGTTGGTGAAGTATGTAAAATTTCGATGCATATGCCATTAGTTGGTCGCGATCCAAGAGAGACTTATTCTGTTCACTTCTTCAACAGGCACAAAGCAACCTGAAATGGGTAATTACAAATTCATACCGTTCTCAAATGGTCCTCGCAATTGTATTGGTTGGCGGTTTTCAATGATGGAAATGAAAGTTGCCATTGCAAAGCTACTGACTACATTCAAGTTTGAACTGGACCCGAGACAAGAAGAGATGCATACCAACATGGAGCTCACATTAAAGCCCCATCCAAAGCCGATTTTAAGAGTTTCGCCCATTGATGAGTAATTCCGAGGTGACATTTTATTTTTCTATAATGAACTGTCGTCACTGTTGCTAGCCCGCTCGGATGTTTAGTTCAGTTGTCATTTGTATTATCGATTATGCACGCGAAATTTACACATCAACGTGGATTCAAATAAACATAGAATTATATTTACACAGTATCACTTTTAGAACAATTTTTGACAGTAAACCTTTTTCCAGACAGGAATGGTAGTAAGCCGGAACTTTTTTAACATTTAGTTTGTAAGTTCCACGTTTTTAATGTGCTTGCGCATAATGTAGTATTCAAGTTATTGTATATTTACTTGTTTATAAAAAAATGATGAAGCCAAATTTAAACATCTTTGGTGAAAAGTTATGCTTTTTAAGAGAAGGTGAGGCTTTTTAATTTTTACTGGAAGCAAGCAAGCCTTTGAATCATTTGTCTGACTCTTGTCTTTGTTCCTCATTTGTCAATGTTCAGCAGTTCTATTTTTCTAATTATCAACAGCATTCCTCATTATTGTCCTTATTAGCCAGGCCTTTGCTTGTTACAGTGAATATTATATACTGTTTTAAGGAAACAGAATCCCATACCTATTTTATTGACAATCTAGCCCTTTGTTGTAGAGTCAATTTATAAAGTGTCCTAGGGAGCGAAATAAGGCTATCTCCGAATATAATTTAATAGGAGTGTGAATGGTCACAAGAAGAGTTCAAATGAAAGTCAAGCTAATGAATCTGTTCGGAAATGTTCGGTGGTTTTCTTTAAAGCTAACAGCGTAAGAAATTGTGGCTCAAAGGTAAAAAAACAAAAAAGTAGACTTCTGGAAAAAGACAATGGCATCTTCACGCAAGACTTTGAAGCTTCTTTTTCGGGAGTTAAGTGTGCGATAAGACCCAGTTATGGTCTACCCACCTATTTACCCACCTACCATAGTCATTAAATTTTCCGACGATAACTTTTCCATCACTTTTTCCGACGATAACTTTTCCATCACTTTTTTCGAACTTTTACTCGCGCTTGTGCAAACGTATGCAACAACACAATAACGCTAGACATTTGTAGAGCGTTGTTCAACTAAGTAAAGCGGTGTTCAGTGAGAGGTCACCGAGCGTACTACACATTTAGACTCAATTTCTAAAGTGCAAAGATCTCAAGCGAGGTCACGTGATATTGGCGTTTAAAATATGCCAACTTGACAGTGTTAAAAGGGGTGTTTTAACATACTGAACAACGCTTGACAACATAAAGATCAATAGAAATGTTAGGCGATTCACTGAAGATTTTATTCTTCTTTTTGAGTTTCCCTCAACCTCTCTGAGCCTCGCCAAACATCACTGAATGTCGCTTGTTAAGATTTCCAAACGTACTTTACATTCACGCTCTACAAATGGAGGGAAATTGCTTTTGACATTGATGGATAGCGTGACGTTTTCTAAGCTGCATTGCGTATCAATATCAGAGTCACTTTCCATGACCAACCATGCAGATTAAGTTTTTCAGTTAAAAAGATACTGACATTCCTTGCCGCAGATTAAAAAGGATTTGTATCTTGTCGTGTATTGCTGCGTACATTTCTTTGTCACCTAAGATTTGGATAGTCATTGTGTGAATGTCAGGTAGAATTTAGGAGATATTTTCTGTGATATATTTATTCAGAAATCTTGTTAGCCTCGTTGTTAATTCGACTGTTAGAAAGTTGTTATGCAAATTGCATTAAACGTTTTTGAAGTCATTCTCCTACTGATCTAAGAAATAAGTCACCAAGCCGCCTCTCGTGGAAATCTGTTGATTATCTAATAACGATGTTCAATGGCCTTATTGTTCCATCAAATGAAAAGAAACTGTTAAGCAGTAGCAGAGCAGCTCAGGCTGATTAGCGTGAACAATTCGAATATGATGATTGTGTAGGTCTCAAGGTTTTTGTTTCTGTCACTAACCACTGTGACATGATCCGACATGTTATGGCTGTTCCTATTTAGGTAGCCCATGTGCCTTTCAATCTAAAATTCAAAGAGAACAAGGTACATACCATTCAGAAGCAAAATAAACAATAGTTGCATCTTCTGTATGCAATAAAGAAATGGCTACTTTTTCCGTTATCGTTGCTGGTGCTCTGGTGGTATCACTCTTTGTTGCAATATTCAAGAAACTTTACCACTCGTTTTTTGGCTGTCTTCAAAGTAAAGATATTCCCAGCCCGGCTGCCTACCCAATCCTTCGTCATATGCCGTACTTCCTTGACAGCGTTGATGATGATAAAAAACTATGTGCATGGGCAGAAGCGTTTAAAAAAGAAGGGATATTCAAGTTTGATCCATTGCTAGGTATGTTATATGGAAATTTTGAATCTTAATGTCGTGATGGAAATCAATAGGTCATCATTTGCTATCAACATTGCAACTTATATAAGTGTAATAACTATTTTACTATGACCGACCATTTTTAATGACCAAAATCTCAACTGCATTCTTTGATCTGGGTCTATGGTAAATTAGGTATGAATAAATACCCCTTACCCAAGACTCGGTCAACGAAAAAACAGGATAATGTGGAAGAATGATACAAAGACTTCTCATTTTTCCTATCACCAATAGGTGAGTCGTATTGGTGTTCCGGAGTAACTGCTTGAATCTATAATATAAAGCATTTTTGGCTAACTACGAAACGCTACATTACCCATTGAAGAACACAAGATAAAATTATCCAAGTCTCTTCCTTCACCCTAAAATGATGTTTACACCCTTCACCCGGTGATTATAATGCTTGGAACCTGAAAAACATTTTTTCCAACATGACATGCACTGCTATGAACATTTTTTAAGGATTTTTGAGTGGTAGATGATTTTGCCCACGCTCACCACCACAAATTGTATGGGGTAAAAATCCTGGCTTGTTTCAAGGGCTAGGTGGGTTGTTTCGCACATATATCTTGAAGACAACTATTTGATTAAGATTTGTTTACTTACACTGTTTATGCACTTACCAGTGGAGCTATTTCACCAAAACATCATGATAATAGAAAAGATAATTTTTTGGTACCGCAAAATTTGAAGATGGCGAATGTTTCCGGTGTAGTATGCTAATCAATCCCCCATGCAAAAGTGTCCCCTCTGAGGCAGTATGCGTTTCAGTAACCATAGAACGGGCAGCGTTTCAGTATTCAATATGAAGCGGAAGAAGCGTCATATTACACCGGCACATTGCCTGCACATTTGCATTATGTTAGCTCTTTGCATGGGCCTCACAGTGGCTTAGACATTCGGGGTAAAAGTAGCATTTTGCTTGTCAGCGGTGGGGAAGTCGTAGGGCTTGGTGGGGGTAATTCCTCCACCACTGCGTGGATGTTAAAAATGCCCTGCCACTTTCATTAAAAGTTAAACCAAAATCTTAAACTTTGTTTCTTTGATACGGATTCAGGTTGGGACAATTTACACGATAAAAAGAAACTTGGTTTGGGTTCATCCTTGACTAGGTTCAACCTGGGTAGGCTTCAGCCTGGGTTGGGTTCAACCGAGGTTAAAACTGTCGTGTAAAGAGAACTCTGAAGGTGAAAGAGGGATGGTTTTTAAAAGATTATTCAAGTTCTTTATTAATTACTTTTACTTGATCTTATCTTTTTTATTGACAAGGCCCCTTTTTTCAGCTCGAGATTTTTTTCTTAGGTTCAGAGATTATCTGCGTTTTCAGGGAGGAATTTCTAAAAAAGATTCTGGTGAAAAACTGTACAAAATATGGTAGACCAACGAATCTTTCTAAAGTCTTCCCAAAGATTGCAAAAGGGGTTTTTATTGTTAATGGTAAAGAACATGCTTGGCAAAGAAAAATGTTGAATCCTGCCTTCTCATTTTCGTCATTAATGGCATTTGTGGAGGTATTTGATGCCAACACAAACAATTTGATAAAGGTATGTATAACATTTTTTTAAGGTGGCGGTGTAGCCTCAGTGTAGTCTCAAGTTTAGTTAAGATTTATTTAGTAGGCATCAGAAGGTTTTCTCCTTAGAACTGATGTGCAATATAATTCATAAGTTATATATAATTATACCAATAATCCAGAAAATTGTTCAAGCTTTCAATGGGTAATTTCTCAATGCTTTGAAAACTTTCCTCAGCGAGCAAAGAAAACAAGACGAGGCAGGTCATGGTAATATTTCACCCACCTTAATCAGCATGACGTCACTTTCTTCTCCCATGCTAGAATATAACAAAGAAATTACGAAGATTTTGCTCAATTGTTACAAATTTCAAGAAGGTTTTTAAAAAGGATTTATAAACATCAATTCACACGTTAAAAAATTGTATAGGGGAAGCCAGATACGATGTAAGGTCCTACAACGGTATCAAGCTCTGCAAATATTCAGCATGTTTTAGTATGAAGGAATGATGGCTCTCTTTCAAGGTCTACAGAGTGACGTTACAATTTTGTCTTAACTTAACTTAAAAAGAATTAAAATCTGTCATATAACAATCTAAAAAGGAAAAGCACTTGGAACAATACTGCTTGGTGTTTCGCAAAAAAAACAATAAAGTAAAGTTTCCACATTATTACAACTCAATGCTTAATACTCTTCGAGTACTCACTTTTTCCAAGTCTCTTTGCCAACCAGACTCACGAACTATCCTACAAATCTACCTTCCTCTCTAGATCGTGTGAACTTTGGAATGCTCTACCCTCTTCCTGCTATCCAGACTCTTAAAACCTGTCTATTTTCGAAACAAAAATAAAAAAATTTGATCTTTCCTCTGTCTCTTCCAAATCTCTCCTCCCTTTCCCTAGCTAGGGCTTAGCTATAGGCTGTTGAGCCTTTGCCTTACATTACCAACAAAAAAAGAAAAGATCGTTTGAGAAGTCCATTCACGCCGTTTGCCCGTATTATAAAGCTGTGCATTGATCTGCTCTTCATCTTATAATTGCTTCCACTAGAATCATTTTAAGTTTCTTCTTTTGCTAACAAAAATCAAGTTATCATTGTTGTGTCTATGAAAAATAAAGAAAACCAAGGCACCTTTGTGACACGCCACCAAAAAAATCTTTCTTCTTTGCCTACCTGGGTCGAATAAACATGCATTTTGAGTTTCATGTTGTACCATTCCTGTTGATTATCCAGAATAGTCTTAACTAAGTTTGATTTGCTACTGCCATAGATTGTTCAGCTATCAATTTCTGATTCATCTTATCTTTCGTAGTGCTGGAAAGATAAAGCTGAAAGCTCCTTGTCGGGGGTTGCAGAGGTAGACATTCACAAGGATTTCAGTAAACTGACTTTAGATGTTATTGGGGAAACTGCATTTGGTTATAATTTCAATACACTTACTACTGGGGAAAACAAAATCAGTCAATCTGTTGAGCTCATTTTATCAGGAAAAATTGGTGTTGTTGCAAGAGTTTTGAGACGATACATACCATTCTATGACATGATTCCATTTCCAGGAAATATCAAATTGAAGAATGCAGCCAAAGTTGCTAATTCAGTTGTCACTGAGGTATTGTTTTGTTACTGATTTCCCCTCTAGCATAATCTACATTAAGATTCTATTCAACATTTCAATATGTTTCCAAAAATTGAGTTTGTTGTATATGTATATGTTGTAAGAAGCGACCACCTTATTTTAAAAAATTGGATTTTAATTCTTTTCTTCTAGTGAAAATCAGACGATACAGGGAAATGATTTTTCTCAAGTCATGATTACCCTATTGTTTTAATATTTGAAATAAAAGAAAGATAAAAAAGATGGAAGAGGGATTTTGCGATGTTGGCAACAACAGAAGATATAAGATATATTCAGTCAATGGCTTTGAAAAAAGCAAACATTTAGTAAACTAAAGCAAAGCCATTTACAAGTTTTGTACCACCAAAAGATTGTTTACATATATTTAGTCTCGATACATCGTTGTTTTTTATGTGACTGTAAATATTCGGACTGGTGAATATATCTGAGATCTTCTTTGACTTTTAGATTATCAAGAAAAAGCGGGAAATGTTAAGCGGTGGCGTAGATCCTAATGGTGATTTGTCAAAAGATTTGCTTGGCAAAATGATATTGCTGCAGGATGAGGAAACAGGCCAGCAGTTATCTGATGAAGTGATTGAATCACAAGTTTTTACCTTCATGGTTGCTGGACATGAAACAACAAGTGTTGCCCTAACGTGGACATTCTATCTTTTGGCAAAGCATCCTGACGTTCAAGAGAAGGTATATGCAGACTGCAATCGTTTGTTTGGTTCTTGATCCCATGATGCAATTTTTCATTTCTGTAGTATGGATTGGGCTAGTGATCCATAAGGCATAGGCTCCTTGCATGATGGTACCTCTCATTTGAATGTGTCCTTCATCATCAAAGCAATATTTATTTCTCACTCTAAATCACGTTTGGTATTATTTCCTCTATTGAAGAACTGAAATGTCATTGCTGTCTGTTTTAGTTTCATTTGTGTTTCTTGGACTGGTTTTGACTGTTGATTTTAGTGATTGTTGTTCAAAACCATAACTTCACAACATTGGCTTTCTTTCCAGGCAAGAGAAGAGGCAAAGACTGTTCTTTGTAGTTCAAATGTAGTTCGAAGTGAGCATCTTGAAGATCTTCGCTACATAACTGCGGTTTTAAATGAATCTCTCCGGATGTATCCCCCTGGTGCAGTCTTTCGGAGAGAGGTTTTGCAAGACGATGAAATCGGGGGCTACAAAATCCCCAAAGGTGCAAATATAATCGTCCCAGTGTGTGTTATGCACCATATGGAGGAGAACTGGCATTACCATAACCAGTTTTCACCAGAAAGATTTCTCATCGAAGGTAAGTAGACAATCGGGGACTTTTCATAACTTCTTGAGAGATTCAAGATGATTTTATGGTCAAGACCAAGGTCAATATGTAAGGCTACATGAAATTTTTTGTCTTGAGCATTTCTATAAGGTACTAAAGTCTGACATCAACAAAATCTATTTTTTAGAATTTTGGACTTTTATCAAGTAAGATAAAAAGAACGGCCACTCTATAAGTCCACAATCGATTAAAGTAATTAAAAGAGCCGAGTTTTGTGATGTCATCATTTTGATACTCTTTTCATCCTCAAAATTTTTGCTACTTCTCTCTTCATAGGCTTGGCTTTGTTCATTCCATATTCGTTATGAATTCTGTATTCCATTCATATGTATTTGAAAAAAGAAACTATTTTTTTGATTGCATTGTCTGGGGCATGCAAGAAAAGTTGTCATTTCTACGTTTAAGTTTTAATTGCAATTATCTATCAACTTTTTTTGCAAAACCTTCATAAATACAGGAGGTTGTTAGATGCTACACCGAGTTTCAAGCATAATGAGATCATCAGGCACCTCAGCAGCTCTGCATATACGGCAACGAGCACTTTATGACAGACCGGTAAACAGTTATTTCCATTTCTTTATTCAAATATGCATATAAATACTTGTATATAGATACTTGTATATAGATGCTGTTTCTATAAATACTTGTATATAGATGTTAAGAATACTAATCAAAATTTTTAACTCAGGAGAAAAGCAGCCCGAAGTTGGTAATTACAAGTTCATGCCATTTTCCAATGGGCCTCGTAACTGTATTGGACGGAAGTTTGCAGTGATGGAAATGAAAGTTATCATTGCAAAACTACTGACCACATTCAAGTTTAATTTGGGCCCAAGACAAGAACCGATGCATACCAAACTGCAACTCACAATGAAGCCCAATCCGAAGCCAGTTTTAAGAATTTCTCCCCTCGAAGACTGAAATTTCTGTGATTAAAGGCACAGACTTTTGGTATAATGTTATTCTATGTCCCATTTACGCAGGTTTTCCCAATCATTTGACTGTAGCTCAGTTAGTCTATATTATTATATATAATCTTATATAGTATTTCTATATAATTCTCTATTAAATGTCTATATAGTTCATACTTGCAGTAATGTTCAGGAACAGAATTTTCTTTTTCCGCGTCTCCCTCAGAAAAACTAAGCCATAACCCGCAAAATTTCAGGGTTTTAGGCTACGTTCTCTAGAATGACCAAGCAATTCAATTTTCTACTGGATAATGATACAGAATAACATATGAACTTCTTTGCATGGCTCCCTCAGAAAAACTGGGCTGTAACGATGATCGTTGGCTGCTGGTTCGTTACCATAGGTCGCTCGTTAAAAGCATAGACTTTCATGGTCATTTCTGTTATTAAAAGTAATACACTATGACTCTGTTTTGAATTTTAGGAAGGAAATGAACATGTGTCACTCCTCTCAAGGAAGGAGCTCATTTTGTCCTCCCCTCAGACCGATACGTCATCACTTATAGTAGCCTTTTATCCAGACCCATACAGTTTTTGACAGCATAGTTTTTCAGATGATCTTCACTTGGTCTATAATTTCTTCAGATCATTTTACATCAAGGTAGATGCCTGGGTGGTCCCCTAGCTTGCTGCTGGGAAAACTGTTTTAAATTTTTTCAGCCAACAAGAGGTCTGTGGAAATTTCTTGTGATTAAAGTATAACAGAGTGTGAGAGGATGCGCAAACAATGTCAAAAATAACTAATAACAGTAAATTCAGCAAAGTTGAAATGCAAATAAATCGTACAAATTCTTGTAAAGCAACAAATGTCATAAACTCTTTGTTAACGGCTATGGTAATCTGCAAGAGCAATGACGATTAATTATCAAATCCAATACAATTTTTGCAAAGATTTATTTTTATTTATTTACCTTACGACCAGTGTGCGACTATGCTATCAAATGATATGCAGCCAATTGAAGCAAAAACGTCACCTAATGTTTGCCATTTGCAACTGACATTAAATCTTTAGCCTTAGTCTCAAAGTAAAATCTCCGCTTGGCTTCAGCCAACCCTTTCTAAAATACTCCTTTACAAACCAACCGATGGTGCATTCAATAAAGGCCAATTTCCTATACAAATCAAAAGAACATAGCAAAGAACCCTAGTGTAACAATTTTCCAACTCACTTTCAAGTTATTTTTCTTGAGAGGTTGTAAATCTGCCCAGTGCTTGCCACGTGAAATAAAACTTTGCAAATGAAGGGTCTGATTATCGGAGCTGTCTAGTTTCCATACTGCTCGACCTGATGACGAAATTAGTTTACCCTAAACCTAACCCTAAACCTAACCCTAAACCTAACCCTAAACCTAAACCTAACCCTAACCCTAACCCTAAACCTAACCCTAACCCTAACCCTAACCCTAACCCTAACCCTTTACTTGAAATAATTAATCATACTAATTTATGACTATTAATCATGCTTCTTTATGACTATCAGGTCGAGCAGTATGGAAACTAGACAATTCCTTGATTATCAGGCTACCTCACACGGGGCACCATTGTAATGCATATACGGCAGCTCAGCAAACATGCAGACTTCGTTAAAATATTGGGCGATATTTACGGAATAAAACAATGTACTTTGGCGTCAAAGAACTTTTTTGATTGGAGTAAAGCATATCTTTCAAACTAAAGGACATCATTCCTTTTTTCAAGCTACCTACATATTCGAACAGTGAGACGCTTGTACCCAAAGTTAGGTGGTAACATAGATGTTGACCATAGTCTATTCACAATACTTCGACTTGGTTTCGTCTGTTTTGACTTACTGTGATAGGTTTCACAAAAAATGATGGGGTAGAAATAAAAGAATATGACAAAATTTCCAATAACGGAACATAGATAATAGCCATTTAACACTTGTTGCTTGTTTATGAAATTAGCCCATTATATATGATAATTATATTAATCCCCATTCCGCTTACCAAAATATGCAGGTGTTTTCTTTATGGAGCAACTTATTTTAAAACGAACCAAAAACTTAATATTGAAAATTAGGATCAGGTCATAGCAGTGTTTGTAATGCCTATGATATTTTCAAGAAATTGGAAAGATTGCATTCCATTAGCAGTCTACTTTGCTGGTGTGTATGGCATTGTATGGCATTAACCTTCGTACTGTGTTTATACTGCTGCATAGCAAGTACTTTTTTATGTGCATATTCTAAAACTTTTGCATATATATGGAATTGTTATTTCTCGAATGAAGACAAGTTGAATTTTGTTATACCATGCTATTGCTTAAAAACATCTTGATCAGATTTTTGGCTGAAGTGATTTGTTGAAATTCTTTAGGAAATGGAATGTTCCTTTTGTAGTTGTTTGGAAAGTTTGAAATTGATGGAACCTTGAAAGAATGTTACAATAGCAACACGGTGTTTATTGTGGGGAAAGAAAATTTCATTTTGCTTCGTGCAGAAGTAATAGATGTTTTAGGTGTATCTCTAAATGATGATTCATTTGCCAAATGGATTTTCCGCTTGTGGCCCTTATCTTTTAAGTATTTCGATTTCAAATGTCATACAATGTATAATTTACAATGATTTATAATGTATACGCATGATTAAGTTGAATAGAAATCACATCTGAAAGCACCATTGTGAGCACTGAAGGGACCTTCTGTGATTAAAAAGCGATTTGCTAATCGCTTTGTATTTCGCAACACGTTATGACAAAATCTTACCTTTTGATTCAGTCAAGGTTCCCTGTTTGTTTGATACCTGGCGTTTGAATTTACATTCTACTCTCTTAAACGAGGACGTTGTAGTTGTAAAAACAGCCGGAAACTAATTAACCTAGAACTTATTTGAACTCGTTGTTATATACAGGCCCGTCGCTAGCAATCGTGCCCAAGTGAGGTTTCCTAGTCCCATTTGCAAACAAAGTGGGTAAGCCATCCATTGGAAATTTACCAACTAAGCGCTCCTATATGGCAAAAAACTCCTCGTTTTTGCAATGGAAATTTCCAAGAGGGGTGTCACCCCATGCGCCCCCCCTATAGTGCCGGGCCTGGTAATATATTTAGTATCAAATGTAATTTAAAACCACAGGAACAGTTAACTCGAGGACAAAACCCTAAACTAAGAGTGTTCTGAATTTAGTTTCACGTTGACGCTTTGTTGTAAACTATCGATTCTTCAAATGTCCAGATTTTTGTCTCGCTTTCATGTGGTTATTTTGAGTTTATGATCTTAATAGCGTTCTTGTAATTCTGATCCATACTGCGTGGCGAAGAATTTGAACTAGGGTTCAAAATAAGTAATTATGAGAGTGTAAGATTACCCAAGCATTGAACTGAAGAGATCTAAGCGAAACAGGCCACAATGACATGCGCAAGCCAACCGCATGTATCAGAAGAGGCAAGTCGGTTGGAGACGGGCAGATTCCATTCGATCTGGATCTTGAAACGAAATGGCATTGTTAGTCTTAATTGCTGGTTCGCTGGCTTTCACTTTCATTGTGGTGATGCTGAAGAAGCTTTTTGATTTCCTTTTTAGATCGCATAACAGCTACGATATTCCTAGCCCGCCGGCCTACCCAATTCTGAAGCATTTGCCGTATTTTTTGGACACATTTAATGAAGACAAATTCCTATTGAAATGGAGCGAAAATTTTAGAAATGATGGAATTTTCAAGTTCAACCCATTGCTAGGTAGGTTTTGTTCTTGCGAAGTTCATTTTCATGGCAATAGCACAATGTCAGTTTTTACTAACTTACGAGTAGTTATGCAGATCTGGACTTTATATCTGCCTAGGTTATTATCACGATAACTAACAAATATTTGTACATTTAAAAGCCTTTACTTTGTTATGAGAATCACTCAAATTGCTAAGGAAGCAAGATTGCTGGTTTGTGGTTCCTTGCTTCAAATCCATGGTCTCAAGTTTCGGTTCATGCTTTTTTTTGAATTTTTAAACTCTATTGAATACCCTAGGTCACATGGCTTAAATAGTTCCAAGCATATCACCTTGCAACTCAGGAGGTATTTGTTCGTAATCTAGGCTTTGATGTGGTAATTTTTCCCACAATTCACATCATAAGATGGCGGGAAAATTACTATAGGTTTTAAACGACTGTATGGGTATTGGTATTTTAGTTCTAAGCAGCATTCATTTGTTACAATTTATAGATATTGTAGGTATGACTAGTTACATTTCAGTATCAATTCCCTGTTTACCTTGTAATCAAACAGACGATTAGCGGGAACTGTCTTGGGAGATGGGAGGTAACCAATGCGGCCGGTTTCAAATCAAGTAGCCTTGGCACGACTTCGCTTGATTCAAACCGCAAATTAGCAAATCGGCGAATGCACTATCCTGGCGCGTAATTTGAAATGCGTTCTCTCTGCTGCATAGCTTGAGCGAATCATGTGGCTAAGAGCATTACCATAAATACTAAGTTTTGTCCCCTCTAAAATGAATATCTTCTTAAATAAGCCCGCTCTCTCCATTACACGCCCCCTCCCCAATGAGATGCATGTTACCATAAGAGATGGTTACTAATCCAGCTAATCCTAATGATACGATAAATTCTACATTCTTATCTTTCAAAAAGCATTTGAATTTCAATCGTAATTTGAAGTAACTATAATAAAAATCATTTGATATGTGTTCTATTGATGCGACCTCTTTTAAACACGAAGTATATTCTTCAGGTGCAGAGAACATATGTGTTTTGAGGGATGAGTTTCTCAAACAGGTTCTTGTCAAAAATTGTACAAAATACGGTAGGCCCGAATTAATTACTTGGGCCTTTCCAAAGATGAAGAGAGGGCTGTTTATGACAAATGGTAAAGAACATGCTTGGCAAAGAAAAATGTTGAATCCAGCATTCTCATTTTCGTCCTTAATGTCATTTGTTGAAGTGTTTGGTGCCAATGCAGACAACTTAATCAAGGTAGATAATCAGCTTTATTTGAACAGCGTCATTTAAACCCTCTTGTGCAGCCGGCATGCTGTCCGCTAACAGTTTTTTACGCGAGGAAAATATACTTAAATTGGTATTTTCATGCAGTACGATTTGAGGCCGGTTGCGAAAATATAGTCGCAAAGCATGCCGGTTGCACAAGAGCCTTTAAATCTGCCTTCAGTTCGTTTGAAAGTTTTTCTGTTTCTACCAGTGCTGAATGTAGAAGTCTTAATTGTTCAAAATTTACACGTTGTCAAGAAGATCGAATACCAAAGAAAACGAAAGTTCATGTTTTCTAGAAAACTCCAAATAGGATACCGGCCGAGGAGAGTCTTTCCCGGAGTATTTATTTCAAGAAAATATTTTTGAATATATTCTATAACGTCTTGGTGTTTTATAAAGACCAATTTTTCTCTAAGGTTTTGGGCAGTGATAACCCTATCCCGGGCCATCTAAAGTCCATCCGTTGAAGCATTACATTGGTCATGATGAAATAATCCTTGAAAAATTAATATAAGCTGTCTATCGTTAATACACATTTAATCCAGGAGTTGAGCCTTTAGGTACGCCAGGAAGTATAAAAAAACACACCTGTCAAAGTATCTGCAAGTACTGCTATTGTGTCTTCCTATGAAGTTGGCTACTTTGAGAAAAATGATAATGCAGACATTGATATTCAGTTGCTTGTCGTCTCCAATAATTCAGATACTAGATTTGCGTCTCTTTAAAAAGATTGGTTCCGAATGCCGCGTCTTCTAATACTGTCATTTGATGATAACGTATCGGTTGCGAAACGCTTATAACTGGGACCCTTGAAGTGTAGCTCAAAAGTTTGTCGATCTTCCCAAACACCATAAGATAGATTGGTCGACTTTATACAATAGCTTGTTTGCTCAATTCGTTTATTTCACATGCTTTGAAAAATTAAAATGACTTGGGTTATCCAATATGTTTTTCGGAGAAGAGGGAACTGTCATTTTATGAGTCGGGAATCGAAAATAAGCACATTTTTGTGATCGGGATTCGATAGTCGATAACAACGGAATTCGGGAATTGATGGTCGGGAATCGGGCTAAAAAGGTAGCGGGAATTCGGGAATCAGGGGAGCTAATAATTACCCTTGAGTTATTGATCCATTTTATTTGGCATCATCACTTTGCTCGTTTTAAATAATGTAATATTGAAATAAACATTTCTAAGAACATTCCACGAAGTGATAAATTTTTTCTAATTTATCTTATCCTTCGTAGTGCTGGAAAAATAAAGCTGAAGGATCTCTATCGGGGGTTGCAGAGGTAGACATTCACAAGGATTTCAGTAAACTGACTTTAGATGTTATTGGGGAAACTGCATTTGGTTATAATTTCAATACACTTACTACTGGAGAAAACGAAGTGAGCAATTCTGTTGAGCTCATCTTGTCAGGAAAAATTAGCGTGATGGCAATATTTTTGAGGAAATACCTACCGTTCTATGATTTGATTCCATTTCCAGAAAATGTCAAATTGAAACAGGCTGCTGACATAACAACTAATGTAGTTACCGAGGTAAGAATTACGATATTTTACCAGTTTGATTTGTATGCAAAAATTTGTATGCCAATTCTAGTCAAGTGGCCTGAGATAAAACAGGATGATTAGCTAGGGTTTATGTACTTCTGTTGTATAAAGCTGTCAGTACCATTGACGAAGGAGCAAGGGGCACTAGGGGTATGCATCCACAATTTTTGGGAAGATGCCTCTTTTTATAACTTTTGGGAAGTGACCCTTTTCTCTCATACATTGTGCCCCTTTCTACCTGTGCCCCTCAAACTTTGAAACGTTACCGATGTCCCTGACTAAGACTCTGTTTAAAACCTGGGAACTTTATTTTATTTGTAATTCCTTTTCTAGAGACTTTTTTTATGAGCCCGGTCGAGAAGATTCAGTTAGAATGGCCCTTCAAACAAAACTTTTTCACTGCAGCAGCAAATTCCGGTCAAATCTAAAGAAATATCTAAATATTCAAACAAAGTAACTCGCGACCTAACTGTCCAAACAACATGATTTTCTAAGTATAAACTAACTTAAAGATGAAGATTTCAATTCTGAAGTCCATTTTTTATAATGTTCTATAGATAGCGAGATACAAAATCAATAACGTCAACCCGGAACGGAGAATAGTGCTGCCGCTTAAAGTCTACACGACCGGTTACTGTCGCATAAAGTTTAGACCCCAAAATGCATTCAGACCGGAATATCTAAACTCAACTGTGAAATTTTAGCTCCAATTGCAGTCAAACTTTGCTGATAGTAACCTTTCAAGCAAAATTCAGTTCGACTTTTACCATCAATTATTTATTTGCATCGAAGTTATTCCAAGAAGCTTACCTTGTGACAATCCCTAACAGTGTGACCAGATCTCAATTATGGAATTATGCCAAATTTGTCATGAAATAATGCTAGATTTGCAAAAATTATGCTAAATTTCAAATCAAGGCACCCCTGCTTGTAAAAGAGGCTAGAGGATGCCCAGAATATCAAAAGTGACCAACGTTTCCATTTGGCCTTTTTGACCCCCAATCTAAAACACAGTGTACTCAAAATTGCCATATTTTCTACACAAAAAGACAATTTAGATCAATGGTTTTGACATTCAAATTTCTCAACCCCTTGGCCGTCATAAATTGATTTGGCCGAAGAAGCAAAAGTTGGCAGAATTCTGGCAGCATGTTGCAGAAAATCACAAACAATGCAAAGGAAAATATGATTTTACATAGATGATATTCAAATTTGTTTTAGAATGATTTCAAAATTGCAATTAAGAAACATGAAACAACGTAAAAGATAACAGACAATGTAAGATAAATGTAAATGAAAGCTTTGTAACCTACAAAGCAAATTTTGATTACACTATCACTCCCCGCAATTGTCAAGAATTTAGCTTTTTGTGTACTGAATTTCGCTGGCTGAATTTGGCTGCCAACCATAAAATATTTGGCTGCCAACCGTTCCGAACAACTGGCTAAACATTGAAAGTGGAAAGTCACACATTCTTGTGTAAAGTGTTTCCATTTGGTGTCTAGACAACAGATCAATGGAAACAGCGATTTTTTAAAAACTATCAAAATTACGCCAGAGTTATGCTAGATTCCAAATTATGCTAGATTTTATGCTAAATGACGATTTTTGGTCAATACTATGCTGAAAGCATTATATTATGCGACATGGAAGTCGATCTTTCAAACTGGGATCATTCAAAGTAAGGTGCTTGACATGGAAGGGCATTGTCCCTGCAATCTACTTAAACTCGTTGTGTAAGGGAAAACGAAGCTTCGATTTGCTGTTCTTTCTTGGCTAGACGCACCTTTCAAGTGGACTGTGAAGCAAAGCTAGCCTTTATTGATCCAAAAAAAAGTTCTTGTCGCACTTCTTTTCTTTTTCCTTCCTCTGTAATGATTTGTCAAAACTTGTGAACTTTTACATTGATACTAATCCGAAAGGATCAATGCTCAATTAGGCTTCCCGTTTACACGGTATATGCTGGGTCCGACCAGGGGCGTTACGTCACATGACAGGTTTCTTAACCAAGGTATAGCCAAGCAAGTGCGAGATGGTTGACTATCAAGCGAGCTTTTAGATTTGACTTTCAGATTATCAAGAAAAAACGAGAAATGTTAAGAAGTGGTGTGGATCCCAATGGTGACGTCTCTAAAGATTTACTTGGTAAAATGGTGTTGTTACAAGACGAGGAGACAGGCAAGACACTATCAGATGAAGTGATTGAAGCTCAAGTTCACACTTTCATGGTTGCTGGACATGAAACAACAAGTGTTGGACTCACATGGACATTTTATCTTCTGGCAAAACATCCTGATGTTCAAGAGAAGGTATTTGAAAAGAATTTAAACGAAATCAAATTCTCTTTCCGTTGGGCTTTGTTCTCCACAGAAAAAGTCATAAATTTCATAGATTAGCATTAATTATCATTATCATGAATTTCTCAACTACTACTATTTCCAACAACACTCGTTATTGTTGAATGAGTACAACACTCATAATATATGTTTACGTCTCAAGGCCTAAAGAATTCTTATGTCTGCTGTTTTTTAATTGTTTGGCGTGCATAAAAGGCTTCAGAACATCAACAATATCTTGCAAAAATCTCACGGAAATATCTGCTGTAATTGTTTAATGACAATAGATTTTCAACAAGTTTTTCAAAATTTATTGCATCAATTTTCTTCGAAATTTCGAAGTTGTCCCAATACTTTTTGAACGTAAATGTAATTTTTCATTCTGTAAATATTTGTGATTTTTGTAAAATTCAAGACCAAACAATCGATTAATCTTCAAGACAATTAATCTTATTCCAGACAATTAATCTTCAACTAAGACATTTTGAAATTAAATGTGTGCATTTTTCAGGCAAGAGAGGAGGCAAAATCTGTCCTCGCTAGTTCAAATGAGGTCCAAAGCGAGCATCTTGAAAAACTTCGTTACATCACTGCTGTTATAAATGAATCTCTCAGAATGTATCCACCCGCTGCATTCTTCAGAAGGGAAGTCCTGCAAGACGACCAGATGGGGGTTTACCAAATTCCAAAAGGTGCAGTTATTGTTATCCCTGTGCAGGCTCTGCATCACACTGAGGAGAACTGGTCTAAACATGACCAATTTTTGCCTGAGAGATTTCTTGCTGAAGGTCAGTAGCAGTGTGTTCCTTTATTAAATTCTATGAAAAGTTCCTAATTTTATATCCTTTACAGGTTTTTGAGAAGAATTGCTTCTCAGATAACTTTTGAAAAGAACTGTTGCAAGGGTTTTTTGGCTTGAATGTTGAAAGATTTACAACAAATTTCTAAACAGCCTTGATCAATTTGACCGATTCCCTCCTTTTAAAGATAAGTTGAAACAATTCTATTTTGAGAAACAAAAATGAATTTATGATTTCAAAGTTAACTTTTTACCCAACAAATATAATTAGTTTTTGAAACATTTTATTGCAACATTTAAGTTATTGTAGCTTCAGATACAGGGCTCTTTTTTATAACAGCATTAGGTGTTTTGAAGAGGTTACCCAAGGTATAAAAATTATCTATTTATTTGCTATTTAAGAAAATTATGTTAATTTGAAGAATTTTTAGTTAATAAGGTCATGAAGGGCAAGAACTTTAAAGTAAAAACACCAAAATTTTTACTTCATTGACCCAAAACAAAGTAACGAATTAGTCCTGAACGAATTAGTTCTTAAATGATAACATTTCTGGCGTTTTACCATGCATGTAGCATAGGGACAACTAATAAAACGATTAAAATGTTCACCAAATGGTGACATTGAAAAGGAAAACGTCTCCCCTGGTACTTCAGACTACTAAATCTTTGTCAGAAGGCTTGCTTGTGACAGAACATGATTCTCCAGAAAAAATAACATTTTTGTCAAATGTTTTGGGTTCAATAACCACTGACAATTTCAAAGAGGAATTAAGCTGGTACCATGAATTAGTAAAAGTCAGACTGATTCAGAAGAACACAGAAAAATAATATAAAAATAATTCCTTAAGTTGTCTTCAACATTATTCCTTTTCTCAGGGGAGAAACAACCAGAAATTGGTAATTACAAATTCATGCCATTTTCCAATGGACCTCGCAACTGCATTGGTCGGAGGTTTTCAATGATGGAGATGAAGGTTGTATTAGCAAAGTTGTTGACAACATTCAAGTTTGAGCTGGATCCAGGGCAAGAAGAAATTGGTACCAAACTGGTGCTTACGTTGAAGCCTGATCCTCAACCTATTTTAAGAATTTCCCTCATTGACTAAAAAGAGATTTTGTATAAACAACTAAGACTACCTCTTGTTAATGACATTCTGCTATGTATTCTTATGTTTTAGCATTAATTACCTATAATGGAAAGACCTTTAACATCTACTTTATACATTAATGTCACATATTGATGACGCAAAGAAAATACATTTATAGTGACTTATATTGACTTAATGATTAAACCTTGAATGTTTTTCATTAAGATGCTTGAACTGAAAATTAATTGGAAATAAATCTTATCTGCCATTCTGTGACTCGCAGACTTAAGAACACACAAGGTAAATGTAAATAAAAGAAGAAGACAAAACTAAAAGCCAAGAAAATGTGGATATCACTATAATCTCCACAAAAGGTATATATAAAACAAAAATGCTGTAAATGTATCAATGAATTTTGTGCTCTTCTAAACTTCAATTTATAAACAATATTAACAGTCAAGGAAGTTGGCAGCCATTAGAAGCTCAAGAGCAATCGGTGCTTCAATTGGGAATTCAGGTATTTCTGTACTACTGTTTGTGTAACGTACTTTATATGTGAAGTACGTGCAGACCTTTTCCAATATGTGTGACCTACAATGAAACAAAAGCAATGCAAGATTAGAAAAACAAACCTCAAAAAAACCTGGAAGGGAGAGGAATAACATAGGAACAGAGAGGGACATCCCACAAACAGGTAAGACTGACTTGAAAACATTTGAAAAATGAACTTGATATCAATGAACAGACCAAAGCTTGATGGTAACATCCTAACAAAGGAACGGTCACAAATTGTTGGACGCTATTGTGACAATTGTAACAACAAAGGGAAATTGATTGGAGACAATCTATTTTCTAGACCCAGGCACAGCAAATAAATACCAGGTACAACCAAATAAAACAAATAATTATAAACTGATGGTGCTGGCTGCCATTTTCAAGAACTTACTAGTGAAGTACATAACAGCTAAGGTAGAGGGAAGAAAATTCAGGAAAGCTAAGCTTCACCTGACAATGATGATGTTGAGATCAAAGCTGAGTTTCAGGTTTTTGGATGGAAATTGAGAATTATGAGATTTGAGGAAAGCACACTGAATTTCCTAAGTTATCTTGCAGATTTAAGTTCTCTCTAAATATGAAATATTTACTGAAATATCTGCTGTTTGTGGCAAATGTTCCACTTACATGAAACTCCTTCACAATTTCCATCTCTGCAGGTCATTGCAGGGGCAAAGACAAATACTTTTTTCAGAGGGGTACAGAAATGATTTTTGCCAACGAAAAGAGCATAGGAACTTTAACGGTGTGGACATAAGATGAAAAAGTTCATATGTTGATTTTATGCGTTTCTACCTAAATTGATTTTATTCTGATTTTATCTGATTTTATTCTTTCGTTAGTGCCATACTTTGAAAGTTCAACTACTACAGAAATATTATTATGTTACAATTGTTGCAAAAAATTTACAGGGTAAGAGAAAAATTATTCTTTTGCAAAGCAAAAATTCTTTATGTGTTGACGGACAAAGTGCCCTCTGTATCCCAATTTTGCAATGTCCCTTGACCATTTCATTCCAGATCATCCCTAGTAGTTCTTACTTTTAGTAACTAAAGTACAACAGATTATAAATAACAATCAATGTAAGTAAATTGTACCAGAAAATTTTTTTTAAAATAATTAACATTTCTTTAATATTATATCTTTACGTTTCCAGCATAGCCCGTTATCAAGTAAGATTGAAAAGCGATGATAGAACTAAAAAACGTTAAAGGAATATGGAATTCGACAAATGGAATAGGAAGACGGATATAAGAGCATGGAAAAGAAATATATGGAAAGAGCTAATAAAAATAAATATATATATACATATACGCAAATACAAAATTTATGTATATGTATATATATGCACCCTAATATTAAAAAATTTTTCCTGGTACAATTAACTTACATTGATCGTTATTTAAATTCATAATATTGTACCGCATGCATTTTAGTATACAACAGATTATGCATGCATAATGCAAAGTCACATCAATTTTCAAACCTTTCTAATCAAATCTATTTCATCTAGTAAGCCAAAAAGACCATCAAAGAACACATAAAGGTTTTTTCCAAACTATCAGGCAACTTTTTCTCAATAGAATAAGTTTGATCAGAAAAAATCTACAGTGTGCTAACATACAAAAAATTTTAGGCATTAATATCAAGCAAAATACTTACGGAATTTCTCGAAACCGTACTTCATTAGTTTCATTTTCAGAAAATTGACCTAAAGATAAAAATGAAAATGACCTGAATTTGTTACTCATAACCCTACTTTGAAATTTGAATAAATACATATTTTCTTTTATATCAATTTTTTTTTATTTAACATATAAGATAATTTCCTCAGTTTAAACTAGAAAAACAGATTAAATAGCTTGATCAATCATGACAATGAATGATAAAAAGAAACAAATTCAAATGTTGATTCTAGCTTGGTGAATACACTCTTTTTTTTATAAAAACAATTTTATAAGAACACGAGCCTCAAAACTGGTCAAAAGTTAAGAACAAATTAAGAACAAGCTGAGGCTGAGCTTCTGCAAAATGCATTTCGAGCAACATTTTTTCTCAAAATTGAGGATTTTTAGCTATGTATGGGTGTTTTCTCGGTGAATATTCAAATTTGTCAGCAAATTAAGGCTGTCTGATTCACTTTGTTGGCAAATAAGGCCTGAACACCACCTTAGAGCGAAAAAGCTAGCGCTCGCACTGCTGACACCCTATTAGATTAAAAACAAATTAAGAACAATCTAGCCTCAGATTTTTGAAACAATTTAGAATAGTCAGCCTTAACTTAAATTTACTGGTTCTTATAAAAAAGAGTGTATTTCAGTTTCTAAAATTTTATATACATAGAGAAGTTTGTATTTTACCTGGTCCACTAAGCATTGCTTTGATTGTTCCAGATGTCAAAGCATGGTCTCTTTTAATAACAAATTCATGCCCGTCACTGGATATTAGCTTAACATACATTGCCTCTGGACCTTCGCAACCTCCATATGAGGGCTCTACATCAATTGGTGGCTTTGAATCTGTCATGGTTTCTGGTAATCAAAACACATAGAAGGCTTAAGTTATAATGTAATCTATTTCAATCATAAAGAAGCTCCAAAACCAAGATAATCTGTATTATTTAATATCACCAAACTCAAAGGAACAAAGGGACATTTGATAGATAAATCCTAATCTAAAATAGTAAATTTCAAATCAGATTAATAAGGGGGTAATTTACTCAATCAATTTATAGTTTGAATTACTTCAAATTCATGAAAAAGGTGCCAAGAGTGTGCAAAAAAATAACTGTGAGCTCAGCATTTATGTTTTACATAAACATTCTTATCTTTCACTTTAAGATCAAGGCTCGCATCTACATCTACATCGATACTGAGCAGAGCCGAGTATCGGTATATTGCTCAGAGTGCAAGAAATAATAGATTAATGGATATAAAGTGCTAAAAGATTCCACTGATCAATGATTAGATTGAACATTTACATGTCAAATGAGAAGCTGTAATTTTGTTTGTCGGCAAGACCGAATCAAAAAGGGTCTAAAAATTAAAGGGAACATTGAGAGGGTATTGTGGTAATGGATTGGTCAGTGGCATCTATGAATTAATGCAGGTGAAAATTAATGATAAAAGTTACATGTTAGAATAGAAAAGAAATTAAATCTAAAATACAGTTTAAGGCAATCCTTGCGTTTCTGTTTTGGAATAATAAATTTTGCAAAGATGCCTAGGAAAGTACCTTGTCTAATGAATTAATTGCCACTTAACATTTATGTTAATATTTGTTTTTATCATTTACTAAATTGGAGACCCTATCGAATATCATTCATAAGTCATAAGTAGGATCCTAAGTATTTCAAGGAAGTAGTCAAGTACTAGAGCATAAAACGCCAGCTATCCATGCATTATCAGTTGCAGAAATCATTTAATTGCCATAAGATTCCTTTCAAATACTGCTGACTGTTCGAAAGCTTACCTGAAACTAAATTTTTGAACCTCGGCAACTCGGTCTTCTTGTGTTTATTGCAGTTTCTTTTTGTGTAACTATGCTTCAGGATGAGGTCATGGAACTGGAAACGAGATTCAACATGGCCGAATTTTTATTTATTTCGAAAAATGCGGGAAATACAAAGTGGGAGTGCTTACTGTAAAATGCAAAACTAGTCGAAGAGGTTTAGAAAACTAGCTTACAATTTTTGTATCAGGGGTTTATAGAAAGTAAGGACAAACCTCCAAACCCGGGAAGTTTAAAGATTTGTCAAAAGGTAAGAATGTCAATTAATTGTATTATGGTTCATTTTTCGGTCAAAACTAAAAGCATTTTACATCGACTCGTACGTCTAAAATGTCATACATTTCAGGGCTGTCGGAAGGGCTGGGGCCCCCCCCCCCCCCAAGCTACACTATATTTACCTTATAACAGTGTACTGATTGAGAGACAATAAATACCATAATGGGCAGCCCCCAATATGAATTTTATTCCGACGGCTCTGCATTCTATTATTTTATTTTTTATTTATATTAGATGCTTTCATGAAACTGACATGTTATGCAAATATTACGAAATTGACATAGTATTTTCAGGGATTTTTAGAAATGTGTTTCTACCATGTTTCTACTACTATTCTATAAGTGTGGTTTTTACCCCTTGATAAGTGCCCCTTAGCTTGAAGTGTAGTGCCATCATAATAACAAAAGGGGGCTCTTGTGGGAAAGGTTGCAGAAACTGAAGCAAAAGTAGAAATTGGCTACTTTCAGGCATTAACAAGGGGGGGTCAGGGGGCTACCCTGACACCCCTGCTCCTAGCAAAGTTATTTTCAAGAGACTCTGCAAACAGGAAGCCAGCATGTCACACTTTATGCGGCTACTCTCTATTCTGTGATGTTGCTGTAAACATCACACTTGAATATTTTGACACAAAGAATATTTTGCAAAAAACCAGGGTTCTAGATTTAAAGAGCCTATGACAGGGTTTCTTACTTATCAGATACGAAGGGTCCCTACTTGCTGAAGAAAATAATCTTACAGAATTATTATTATTCCAACTTTCCAAAATATAATTTGAAGTAGAATTAGCCAGAAGGGCAAGTTGTGGTCAAAATTTTCATTTAGAGAGGCACAACCCCCCATGTCCTCTGCAGCTTTGTTGCAGATAAAAGTAAGCAGATTAATGTTATTCTATACCTTAGAATTACTGTTTAGCTTTAGGTCATGGCAGACCAGGTTCCTATATTTTATTTGCACACAATGAAGTTCAATATTTCTATTTAATTTGTTAGTATCAAACAGTAGGTTTCTGGGCTTGGTGCCCTTCAGTCTGAGAATAGTTTTAAGTTTTGCTCACGGCTGTCGCTAGGAGTACTTTGTTGACAAATTTTCATACTTGTTGGCAAAAAAAGGATGACTCACAAAATTTAACAGCGAATGGGATCTAAGTTCCCATGTTAAGCACAATAGCTAGGGAAGGCCCTGGTTTTGCTGATGATGTAAATTGAGTTGAAATTGTAGAAATATTATCTAAGCAACCAAGTGATGGAGATGATTTTGCACATGTGAAGATACACATTCCTTCATAAGCCAATACTTACAGGTCTTCTTTGGCATCTAGCAACTAAGAAAAATTTAAAAAAAAACCAATTCAATTTCTGATTTTTCTGAGAGAATGTCAAAATCTACCACTTTGATCAGATAATGCTGTCAAGGGCAGTAACTCTATGGTTCCCTCCAATGATACCCTATTCTGTTATTTTTTTAATTGGTTTTTATCAGCTTCTTCTTTCATTTTGTTGTTAAAACTCCATCCCAGTTTGCCCTAGACCATGCTTTGTTTTCATTATCTTAGCACTGTCTCTAATTATAAAAGGTTTTAAAGTTACATGCACTCTTGGACATAGTGCTCTTGGGTGTCAAATATATGAGGGGGGCCTTGATATATAGGAACATTTAGAAAACATTATAAATGTTGAAGAACAGTTAGATCTACCTGTAGAATAAAGGAGTATTGCAGATTGCTAAACAAGGTATTGAATAATTGGCCGGAAATCTGGCTATATAGTTTTGATTAAAGCACAAAAGACATCCTCATTCGACCACGGTATCAAACTGGGACTTTAAATATGACAACTACTTAATGTATACACTGAGACTAGCTGTCTCTCATTTTCTAAATGTAAGTAATTAATTTTTTTAATCTTTTTAAGTAATTATAAAAGCTCCCTTTATATTTTAGCCTTCTATACAATGGGTCTTAAATCTTTCACATGAAGTCTGTATAATTTGGTAAAACGTTGGTAAAGCATCAAATCTTCCAATCTTCCAATCTTATATGGAAGGGCCTCTTTCACTCCGAGATCAGGAGAAATTAATCTTTCAACACCAACAATAAGAAATCTGTATTATGTCTTGCATGAAAGGGTATAGAAAGGAATGTATCACTTAATAAACGACAAAAGATTCAGACCCCCCTAAAAATATTTGTGCCTGTGAGCACAGACTGTTTTGAAACAGGTGCCTGCAAGATTTTTTCATATGTAATGCGTAGGATATAAAATTGTTTAAAATAAAAGACATAAAGAATGTAAAAAAATTGATCATATAGGCAAACTATATTCTGTCTGGAGTTCTATTTGGGAAAACCAGTAATTTGTTTGCTCTGGGAACAATGATAGTAATACGACATCAGGTTTCATTTCTGTTTCATGAGTCACTTTTATTGTTCAAAGACCAGTAACTTTTTAGAGAACTAGTTTAACAGAAAATTACTTTAGAACGACGATGGATTTATCAACAAAAACAGCAATATAGAGTTTTAATAAACTTTAGCTTACGACAGCAAGGGAAATCTTGCCATTATTTTTCTATCCGTTCCAAAACATTTGAAGCGACAGGGTCCTTAATTTTATTCGAGCAACGAACGAAATGGTAATTGGTTTTATTGCTTGATATTGTTTGATACTATAGTTAACGATGCTTTTTTAATATTTGAACAATACAGAAATCACAACTTCTATCTCTTGTATGCTCCACCTAGATTGGTAGTTTGTCCTGAATTTGTGTACACGGAAGGCTTCACTCAATGACCGATTCAACCAATACCTTGCCGCAGCAACGCAAACAGAATAAATAATCACAATAAGATATTTAAATATCTTTTTCTTGCTGTTAGGAAAATCTATCACTCTTTCTTTGCTGCATGAATCACTTTCACAAAGCGGTAAAGCCTTAAGTTTTACTTTTGCAGACGTCTCAAAATTATCTGAACTTGAACCGAAATTCATTTCTAGATACATTTGAGATAATCAACGCAATTTGTTTGAACTGCAACATGGGAAGCACCGCTTTTCTTTATTTTTGGTGCACCTGATTGTATTCATCTTTTTTCCCCGAGTATCTTAATAATTAATAATCCTTAAACCATTTGAAACTTTGAGAAAACCGCTTTTTCAGACCTAATTTGGTCAGCATTTACCTGCGAGCGAAAAGGGTGTCAGTTAAATGGTAGGAGATCAGAGGTTGGTTAATAAATAGGAATTTGGAGACAATTACAAAATCTATATAGAAGGGTATTTAACAAGGAGTTATCAAGTAACTTAATGAAAAAGTAAAGTAAATCCTTCACCTCAACACGAAAGCCTACACCCTGCAGAAATCATTTGTGCACTCAGTTTGACCACAGGACGCCAACAAACGAAGAAAACATCTAAAATGCTATTGTTTTTCTGCTGCTTTTGGTCTGCTTAAGGTCTTCAGAGAAAATCCGATACAAAATATTTTGTTTTTTGAATTCCACGCATTTTATCATCGTTACACTTTTAGCTTCTAATGGCACGAACGGGCAGGGCTCAACTCGCGACACTGTACATTGTTACTCTACAAACTGAGCTACCCAGTCACGAAAAAAAACAGTTCAAATTTTGCTCAAAGAAATCAAGATTATCATCTTCTTTAGAATCACAAAAACGATAGGACTTTGAGCAACTGTGAAGATACCAAAGATTACATGCGGTTTGGATAGTCACGAAATTTTCTGAAAAAGTGTATAATATACAAGTAATGCACAGGTTTATTTTACAATTTATCAAACGATAAACCACTTGTCAACTACAGATATATCGTAACTTCGATAGTCTAGGTTTGGTCAACATCCAACGTCAAATCTACTTTTGTCATCGTTGTTCTCGTCGAATTGCAGCCACGGAGACCAGCAATAAAAACAGAGGGCTTTGGAACATTCGTTGAACCATCTCTCTTTGTCTGTGTTTCCGCGTTCCTGGAGAACAATAGAGATTTACGTAACTGGCCATTGAATAGTTTTTAATTCTCATAAAAGTATTACCAGTATTACAAGGCATGCTATGAATGTTGGGCGTTTGTAAATCAGTTTCGTGGGAGTATGATTTGTGAGAATCGAAAAGTATCAGTTGCACGAGAGTAAAGTTTTCCTGGCATTTCGAAAATAAATGCCACGCCCCCACTTTTAAAATGCTTCTTAGGTCTATGCATTATATACATAACATACAAAATTTGCTGTTTACAGTCTGTCATAAAGTGCTCTATACCGTATAGGCAGAGCTGTACTTCGAGTTTCAGAAATTGCGATCATAAGCCAGCCGTTTTGTTAGTGTGTTAGAACGATATTGCAAATGGACAGTGGATTTCCAAATAAGTTGCATGATGAGCGTGAACTTCGAACCGTTCTGTTCTTTACTCCTTAAAGCGTCAAACTTAACATATATGTAGCATAGCTGTACATGTAGTATTAAATGCTATCTTCCAATTTTCTCATGTTTTTCTGAAATTGTGCAGCACATGTTTATTTGGTTTAAGCATATTTGCTCAGTCCTTCTGTATCTTTGTTCAAGGTTTTCGGATACGATGAAATTAGGACGACGAAGTTAGGATGGCTAACAAGAAAATTAACTTACTTCGGTAGGTATACTTGTGTATCGTTGTCTCTTTTGTAGTTGCTCAACTCTGTCTGCATGGAATGTGTTATCTTCGTTCGTAGATTAGCCTTTGATGAAATAAATAAACATTTACAATCATGTTTCACATATAGGGACAGATTTAACACGCACAAGAATAATGGTAATGCAGCTTGTATGTTATAAATTAGAAAAATATCAAAACGATATGGAAAATAGCAATGCAGTTTCAGAATCAATAAAAGAAAAAGACAAATCTAATGCGGATAGGCAAATTCAGACCAAAACCTTACTAGCTATCATTTTAAGAAAAAAATATTATAGCAAATTTCTTGGGTAGCCAATCTCTTGAATAGCCAATTTTTTTGAACAGCTAATTTCTTGATTAACAAAGCTCTTTGATATTAACGTTTACTCGTACGCTTATAATACCATTCATTCCGGGAAATATTGCAGGTTGTATTCGTAAACTGTATCTGAGATATATATTACCAATTTGATAGCTTTTCGACGCAATTCCCACTCATTCCATTCATATGTCTTGACAATATTTGATTCCATAAAATGAGTATCCGTCTGAGTTCCACAATCAGCTTTCTTAACAGGAACTTCAATCATGCCTCCAGGCCCTTTTCCCTAATGAAAATTCAACTATGCAACTTAAACTGCATTTTACTAAGATAAAGTTGAATAGCAACCCATTTCGTAATTACTTTTCAAAAGCTGTGTTTATATTACCAAGGCAATTAAGTCAAATGTTCCATCACTGCAACAAAACAGTTGATTTAGGAATGAATGATAATAGCAAGGATGTTGTAAACATATTTAACACACTAAATTGTAAACCCTGGATATGATCTGTAAATCTTAAAAAACGCAAGTACGGTAAGACACATGTCAACGTCATGAGCCACCAACATAAAAAGATATGACAACATTTAACATAACCCTCTACCATAGGCTTCCCAAATGCTACCGTCAAAACCTTCTACTAGATCAACAATCAAGAGCCCTAATCAATAACCACGGACCTTTATTTTAACCCAGGATCTTCTAAACAACAATCGAGCTCTCCAAATACCCCCACCTCGTAGGCCTTTTAAACTTAATAAGTTTTAGCCTTGTTAATCATAGCTCAATGATGTTAACACAACTAATAAGGGTTTAATTTTTTACATCTATTCATTGCAATAACCTATTGGGGCAATACTCTATGGCAATCAGCTTAATTATTTTTACTTCTACATGTTTCTGAGAAAAAAACACACCAAGTTAATGAAATTTCGAAGAAAAACTATCAAGTGGAAAGTACCTACCTTAGCATAGGGAGTGATTGCAGCAAACTGTTTATGCAGTTCCAGCAGCTGTATAAGTTCAGGCGACTTTTTGGCTCGTTCTGCAACTTTATCAATGAATTCCTCTGGATTGCTAGCAAAGTCGTAGGCAGCATCCGCTGAGGAGAATGCGTAGTAGCAATCGTTGAAAGAAAGCACGCCGATATCAGGGTTGGCTGGTACCAAAAGACGATCTTCCTCAACGATAGTCCAGCCGCAAAATCCCTTTGAAAAAGAAAATATAATTATAACTACGAGTTAAGGATTATAAAAAAACAAATCTTTTAAAGCTCAATACCTTTGATAAATTTGAATTCTGTTTTAAATTTTTTAATTCGGTCTTACAAATATACCGTAAATCCTCGAATAAGCCCCCGGGGGCTTATTTGCAAAAATGAATTTTTGGCTGAAGCTTATTCGGGGGTGGGGGCTTATTCGAGGGGGGGGGGGGGCTTATTTCAAAGTTAAGTATTTTCCTCAAAGGTCGACATAAAAACGACATAATTTTCTCAATGAAATAAATCGGAAAATTACAAAAAGGGGGAAGATCTAACAAATATAATAATTTGTTATCATCACAAAAGTTGGTTTTCTCGAATAAGATATTATTCTGCAATTATGCTTCCCATGGGGGCTTATTCGAGGGAGGGGGGCTTATTTGCAAAAATTATTTTTAGGTAGAGGCTTATTCGAGGGGGAGCTTATTCGAGCGTGGGGCTTATTCGAAGGTTTACGGTAATAATCTTTTTGACAGATAATGATTTGAAAAATATTGTAAAGCGATATAAACAGACTCTAAGCCTTATTGCGAAAGTTTAATGCAGCCCTTGGTTCCCCTTTTCTTCTTGGTGCTTTTTTTAGTTTTTTTGACGTGCGAGATCAAATATCAGCTAAATTAAACGGAACTATCCTTACTGCTAGAATGCTTGAAGTGGGTCTATTTCAGTCTAAGGAGTCAATTTACAAGTAGCTTGGTCTAAATCAATCAAATTGAGAACAACTGAAGACATGTTCGGAAGATCATGCATGCAATGGCGTCTATGTGTACACGATACGTATCTTATATAAAACAATTATATGTTAAACTTAAAGTGAATTCAAATATTGCTTGGCTGCCCCAGCTGAAAAGGACATGATGTCATCAAATATCAACCATTACCACAACAATGAAATAACGCTATATAATCAAGGAAGGAACACTTATCAACTAAGCAACAACTCCACCGAACACACTGCCACTAAAGGTACAAGTTGTCCCAAAGCCCAGAGGATCTTTAAAGAAAACTCTTATCAATTAATCTTCCTTACCCTGTACTGTATTGGTAGTTTTTGGAAGTTCTTCGTCGTTTCAGGGTACAAAACATCAATTGCTTTGTTAGTTATTCTAGCTGGAATTATTCGATGCTCTTCGGAGCTGGTCTACAATAAAAAGTAACAAAGTGGTGTTGAAAAATCCAAGGGAGATGTCTTGGTAGATGATTTACCAAATTATAATACTACTTCGGTTATATTTTGCGAATACTGTGATTATTTTCACGATTCTTTTACCAATGCATTGTAATTTTGTTGGGAATTATGTGGGAAACTTCTGGTTAAAGCAATTATGTGCAAAACAAAATACTGAGTCCCTTAGATTTTGGAAGAGTCTTTAGTACATTCTATTCGAATTTTTTATAAAGTGAAAGATGAAATAATGAAATAGGACTACACCATTTTTGTACTTCATCTCCTAAATGAATATGTCATTTATATACTTAATGGCATAATTGAAATAACTATTTTTCAATCCGAACTTTCATGAAACTGAAAATATTGGAAGGATATTGTACAGGGTAAAATCTTTGAATTTTCTGAATCTTTGTTTGGCTGCAAACGTTTGTTTTTTAACAAATAATTAATTTTCTCACTTCATTTAGACGCTCATCGTCCGTCTTCACCGTAACGTTTGTCAACAACACGTCGAAGCGCTCATCAACAATATCATGACGAGTCTGGAAGGAAACAGATACTGTTATTCAGAGACAGTATTTAAAAAGAATAGTATGTATTTATGCTTATATTCGTCATATTTAAATTGCATTGAAAACAGCGAATAAATATGATATTTATTTTCATTTTATCTTACGAAAATAAATTGAATTTTGGCCAAATATTTTCTCTTATCGGCTGGAAAATTAATATCATTTAAAACTCGGCATGGTGTCATTTACTTGCGTGAGTAACTTTTTAATACTTGCATGTGATTTCAGTGAATTTGAAATACCATTCCACAATTTGCATATAGCGAGTAACTTTTCGATTGAAAAACTTCGATAAACACTTTGTGAGGTTTAGAAAGTTCTGAAAGACGCATTAGAGGAGCTTGAGATTGTTTTTTTCGAAATCAAACAAAGTGAAGTAATAAATTGAAAAATTGGCCCTATTTTGCCTGGTTTATCGAGGATCTAAGTGTTGGCATTATCTTCAAAAGATAACAGATTGCAAAATGGTATATTGACTTGAAATTGTGATATGCCGGCCAATGACTGTATCATCAAATTTTCATAAAATGGCAAGTGACTGGGTACTGACTTTGCTGAACTGCTCAAGACTCGCAAATATGTTGCTGAGGACGCTGAGAAGGACCATTTCATCTTGAAATCCAGTCCAAATGTGAGCAAGGTTAATAAACTGGGGCTGTAAAAACATAAAATATAAAAGTTTCTAATTTGTTACTTTTTCAATTGTATAAGCATCTACGAACATAATATTTTCAAGCTTCTAAAAGTCTGGATGATTGGTCCAGAAGATTGCACTCGACTGTCAAAAAATCTCTCACGAGTCCTTTATTAAACGATATGTTCTTATAAAAAAATCTAATGATGTAGGGTTGGCTCAAAGTCGAACCATGGTTGAGTGGCAATAAAACGATAAATATTCAGGAGAAAGGAGAAAGTTGTGCTGCAGGTTCAAAAATTGAAAAAATCTTGTCTTGGTTTTCTACAGCTGTAGGCCGCTAAAATGCAAATAGGCTTTCAAGATTATAGACTATTCAAAAATAGACTTCTTTCATATTACTGTTATAGGAACGAAGCATATCTTGAAGAAGATAACAATAGGCACAATTCAAATGACTTTGAAACTTACATAAACTTGTGACGTTGGTACAGCAGTCTTTGATGCAACAGTTTCTTTTAGGGAATCCATGCGTGAAAGATATTGTGATTCCAAAGAATCAATCATCGATTTGCAATTTTTTATATCATTCTACAAAAAAGAGTGGCATAAGCGTTGTTTGATGTTTGTAGTAGCGTTTATAATATTTTTGTCCTTGGGTTAATCCAGCTCATAATCATGGATATACTTTTTATTTCCTATGTAAAAGGAATCAGAAAAATTGATAAATGTACTATTTAGGCTGCTGGTGACTGGTACAAGCCGAAGGACATTTCCAGGCAAGTAAGTCAAGCCAAAGGGTTAAAGTAGACACTGTTAACACCAAGTACAGATTTGGCTCTCCCCATGTGGACAGTTCACCAATATTTCAGAAAACACCTTGACACTTTTCACGTTATTTTTTGAACATGTTAGAGAATTTGAAGGTATTTACCAGCAACAAACTGAGAAATGCTTCATGCTGTCTGCCATTAATCTGCATATCGCGAATAGTAAACCAATCTGCATTCAGATTTAAATTTCTCAATGCATCCGATTGCTCTAAAATTGCTAAAAAATAAACATTTTGTTCCAACATAAATAATTATACTTTTGTAAGCAATTGAAGCAATAGTGTTTATATCTATTTTAGCAAGTTGTAATGAAGGACAAATTGACAAATATCTTCATACATAACAAAACTTTCAATAAACTCTGACACATCCAAACAATGGACAAACAATTTGGTCCCTCAGTTTCTCTTTTTAAAGTCTGGTACACATAAACTGCAGAAAAGAGTCAGTTCTTTAAAACTTATAGTTAACTTAAGTCCCAAACTGACCTCCACTTTGTATAAACTGGTCCTCAGATTATAGCCGCACCCTAGCGTGCAAACTCATGCATTTTAATAAGTCCCCATGTGAGTTCATTTGAGACAGTTTATATTTGAGATAAGTATAGCATTTTTCCAATATTGTTTTGTTGAGAATCGATTTGAAACATGATTGTTTCCATTAAAATGGTTAGCTGGAAAAAATAAAAAGCTTTGAAGCTTTGCATTGTGATGTTCACATTATGTCATAACCCCTAACATCACCATTTAATAAGCCCCCAGGGTCCAGTTCAATGATTGACAGTTTATCATTTTATTACAGGAGGAAAGATTTCCATAGAACATGAAATGTGAATTGACACATGCTGCCATTGGTGCTTACCTGTATAATCATAGACAGTTGATGACACATTATCATACTCTGTTTGAATATTTTCAATTGTTGATGGAACAGCTTCTCGGAGGATTGTTGGCACTGATATGAAATATCAACAAGTTAAAGAGGTGAGTAATAAAATTGGAAAAAAATTGATTCATATTAAGTTTGTTAACAGCAAATGATCCTTTGATGGAATTTGATCTCTTATTTCTGATTGATGATTTAGTTTTAAATCAGGTTTCGTAATTAATTTGCCGATTGTCAATTTTCAAATATTTAGGCTAAAGAATAGTTTTACAAATAATTTGGCTTAGGCTAAAGGATATCTTTAAGAAAATATTCTTTTTTATTAACAAATCCATTGATTTTCCAAAAATTTATTACCAAATCTTGATGAAAACTCTTCCCTCTTACCCCCATCAACTTACACAAGATGATATTTAGATACTTACAATCATCAATTCCCTCTCCTCCTTTTCCACATTCCTTGTTAAAGAGGCGAATACCAGAAGTAATCAGTGCCAGCTCAACAATTTGTCTTTCCTTGTCTTTCTTCACAAGTGACATGAATGTCCCTAGCTCAGTTTGTGGGAATACACTTTGCAGAGCAGCTATGACAGAATTTTTATATTTATTTTTATTGTTTCAGAATAATTATATACACATCAAATTGACCGCTTTTTCCTAAAGTCTTGCTTTGTCATACAAAGGAAGACTTAAGTATAAGGACAATCAGGATACACTCAGGATATGTTTGCTACAGGCACATGGACCTTCGTTGAATCAAATGGAGGGGATAGAAGTGGTGCAAAGAAAAAGTATTGCCAAAATCGACATTATGCTGCAACTTGACTAAAAGATTATCAAAACTTCTTTATTCATAATCCATGATCTTTAATTGACATATGAGCATACACAGATCTCTGTCAAATTCTGCATTATCTTAGCAAAAAAATGTCACCTGTTGCTTCTCTAACTGCAGCAATATCAGTTGGAGAACCAAGACCAGATCTAAGTAGTATGTATGAGACAATTTTACGATACAAACCTGTGAAAAAAGAAAAAATATGCAAGTTATAGAATATACAGTAAAAGTATACACATATGCAGTTAAGTTGCATTGAGCACTGTGAAGGAGGAACAGATAGTTGATGTCCCTGTTTGTCAAGATAAGATGTGTGTAAAATGCAAGAAACACCAACAACATTTTTGTTGAGCAGATCTGTATTCTCTCTTGTACTCCTGCCCTCTCTGCTATTCCTGCCTCTCTAAAAATCTTGCATTTTCTGATACTTTGAAAAATTAACCCCACCTCTCTGATAATCCCACATGCAGGCTTGATTAAAAAAAGAAATCATTTGATTGCAAATGCACTTGGAGCTTGAATTAGTTGCATTCTTATATGATGGCAGGAATGGTGAATATAGTTTAGCCAATCAGCATTATTTTTCCAACCAACTTTTGCCAACATTTGAAATTTACATGCAAAGTTTCTGTGCCCAAACAGATAAAAGCGTTAGCCTGCTTTTTAAAAGCATGTTTAAAAATTTATCTCGCCTCTATGATCAGTTGTTGACTTACGCTTGGTTACAGTTATATAAAATTTGATTCAAGAAGATTGATGCCATAGGTGCCAGATCTATAAATATAAAGCTGGTAATAAGTTGCTTAGAATTTTCATGTTCTATACACAAATGGAAAAAGATCTGACTCCAATTTGCAGGGTAGCATGAAACAAAGGGCGCTCATAGGTGGGAGGATTGCTCAGTGGTCAGCGTCTGTGGTTCATGTAACTGACATGACAAAACTTTCATTAATTGAAAGGACCAGGGAACTGCCCCATAAGCAGAGCTATTAACTTCCCTAAAAGCTACCTTCAGAAGGTAGGTGGTAATAAAAACACAAATAAAAAGTTAATTTTAGTGACTCACTTTCAAGCTCATCTCTTGTCCTAGCTCTGCTGTCAGTTATCTCTCTCACAATGGGTTGCAGTCTCATTTCAAGGACCCTTCTATGTTCTTCTAAGAAGTCATTTCTATTAGTGTAATTCATATCAAAGTACACTTGCATCTTAATTGTGTCAAGTGCCACATCTTCCTCATCAAGGAGGCGTGCAACACAAATCTGTAAATAGAGTCAAAATAATTTTACCTTTTCATAAAAACATAGCAGAAGCATATAGTATAAAAATTGTTGACAAGTTTTATCTTGATAGCATTGACAAATATGTCACAGATTGTAAAGTTTGGTCTATGCTGGAACACATTCCTAGTGCAATGATTTTCATTCTGATTACAAAGGAAACAAAGAACACAAGATCTCATTGAAAAACTTTGCTACCAATTCTGTGCATGATTTCACAAAAAAACTGTGGATATCTGTAAATATGAATTCTATTGTTCTGGCATTTCTCATGCAGAAAAATACTTTACAGTTCGTAATATCAGAAACAATCAACAGTGTGCTTTGCTGCAGTAGCAACCAAATACTAGTGTGCAACAAACAAATTTCTTACAGCATTATTGAAATAATTAGAAATTTGTACTTGCTGAACAAGATGTTGGGTGTATGTATTGATAATTGTAAAATTTAGTGTAGTTTCAAAATTGTCCATAAAACATGTTGTTATTTTTTTCTTGAGATCTTGCCTGAAGATTTTAGAGTAAAAATTGGAAAAGACGGGTAATTAAAAATTATCATTAATTCATCACCTTAATGAGTCTCTGTACATCATCCTTTGTAAGGGTCCTGTCAACATTAAATCCGTTATCTGGATCCAAAACAGTTGCTTTTACCTACGAAATTAAGTAGCTCAATACAATTTAAAGATTTAGATTTTTTTATCTGATTTTAAGTTTGTTCGTGTTTAAGTATAATCGTTTGTATCCAAGGCAGTATGGTATTTGTAAGCCTAAACAAACTCTTAACTCAACCTTCATTGGCAGCAACACCCTAGCTAAAATAATTACTATTAATTTAATTCTAAAACTGGATTCAGATTTCATAAACATTATTTGACAAGAACAAAGTTCAACAAAATAAGTTGTCGGATACATGGAAAAACTCACAAGGAAGGGAGCGATTCTACACTAGGCCATATCTACATCTAAATGACGAAATTAAACAAAAACACACCATAAAAGCAACGAGTGTTTCCGAAACAACTTGATGTCTGCTGGCACATTCTTGGGCAATTTCCCTGATAATATTTTTAATAACGCTTTCAGCTTGCGCTCTCGACATTTTGCGAAGATGGGTTGGCTTCCATTTGCCTAGCAACTGTTTAGATCTTTTTGGGAAGGAGGTTCCTGTGAATGAGGCTGAGTAAACCCGCGACCAATTTCAAAACAACTGCAGCATCACTAGTGTGGCAGCCAGGCTCTTGCTGACAACTTTTTCTGAAATTTTGTATCTTTATAGATTGTTTTTAGAAAAGAAAGCAAGTCACACATTTTGATTAATCTATCTTAGTAGGCCGGAAGGTTTATCTTGTGGAACCGTTTAAGGGCAACCAAACTGAATAGGTTGGTTGGCCGAGATGTATCATGCGACGAAGCTGAAGAGGTTATATGGAGCTTGAAAATTACAAATGCTATGGAGGATTTTGAAGTATAAGCCAGGACAATGGCACATACGAAAAGATTATCGAGGTCCAACTCGGAGTCAAACTTGTCCGATCGATGCATTCAAAGGATTACACGATCCAAGAGTCTAGGTGATGTGCAATATTCAAGAGCACTGGAGGAACAATGGCGAGAAGAACTTTCTTATCTAAAGGGCAATCTTGATCAAGAACGCCGGAAGATCTCTCAATTACAACGGGAGAATGTTGCAAAGGTTAGCGAAGCACGGAATTTGGAAATCCAGGAATCCATTGCTGCTCAAAATGACCTTGTTTATGAAATGTCGATTGAAAAGGATAAAGAAGTAAAACAAATCAAAGACAGTGCAAGGAATTATATGAATGAAAAGTTAACTGAATTGGAGGAAAGAAAGAATGAAGAAATTAGAAGACAGAGAGAAGAGTTTGCATACGAGAAAGAAGAGCTAATCAACAGCTTAGCTGCAAGATTTCGTGAAGAAGCGCGATCTGAGATAGGCGATGAGTTTGAAATTGCAAAGAGGGATCTAGAAATAGATTACTTCAGATTGGTTTCTGAGAATAAAAAGTTGTATGAAGATTTAAAAATTGCCAAGGATGGTGATAGAAACAAAGCAGAAGAAATTCGTAGGCTTTATAAAGAATATAACCAAATTGTTGCAAACTTGAAAAAAGACGCCTCCCAGGACAGCCGGCGACAGGTAAAAAGTAGCTTGATGCTTTGACCTCACAAGTGGTACCATTGTTTTGGGCTGCGTGTGCTAATAACATGGTTGACCCCAACCATAAGAAATCACACAGTTCATTAAGAGTATCCTTGAAAGATTTGTATTGAACCGTTTAAAAACTTCCCGATTCTGCATTATTCCATATTAATCCATGTCTTTTTTAGATGCTTTAATAATTGGTTACTTATGAAGAAGCAACTAAATGTAAACTATATTCTGAGTTAATATGGAATCAGAAACCGATTTATAAGGTTCGAGAGTAAACTATTTAGAATTGAGCAAAAAAGAAGAGAACTTCCGATTTATAGGCTTACTTTAGTTTTATTTATGCAATTATTCTTCAAACTACTTTAATATTGCTATTCTTGAATACAAATTTTAAGCCCAAACAATCCTTTCACCTAATAAGCTCGAATTACAAACACACTGCCTTTACCAAAAGATAGTATTTTGAGAGGTAGCTGCTTATGTAATTTGATGTCTTACAGCTGATTCCCTTTTTGCCATCACATGTCAAAACATAGAATAGCTATTTCACTGCACAAAGGCAGCCACAGTTACTTTTTGTAACATGTGCACGCATAGGGAAAAATAAACAAACTATATATTAAGGAAAAACATGATAGACTAATAAAATGCTGTGAAGCTCCGTGCCAGTCACGTGTTATCATCATTTTGCTCAACGTTAAATTAAGTAACTAATGAACTATTTAGAAGCCCGAAAGCCGAAACAACCATTTTGCTGATCGAACTATACGACTAGTGCATGCAGTGCTAGCGTATTAGTGGACTAACTGAGTGCGCATGCTCCTGGAATGCATGATTCTTGGATGACATACCACCTCAGTGACCAACAGTTTTTCATTTTCCTTGCTGTTACTGTATCAGCTTAGCCGCCTTTAAAAGAACTCTGGATTTTTTTTTGACCTATCCTGATTTCAGTGTGAGAATGTGAGTAATAAAACGACTGGAGCGAAAGTTATGATTGTTGTGACTAGAACGCGAGAGAGAAGATAGAGAGCCAAAACAGAAGAGGTTACAAAGTTAAGTCGGGAGAAATCGAAGAAAAAAAGAAAATGAATTATCATTTTTATTTGTTTTCGTTCTTGCATGCTTCGTTACATCTGCTATATCCAATAATATAGGTTCCTTTGGTAATACGGTAAAGCTAAGCTGATAATCGCCACAACGGAGTTTACTTCTTCTAATATTATTTCTCTTTCTAAGAATCTTTAAATCTCGACACATATGACACTGATCCTAGATAAAATCTTTATTAGTCACATTAGTAAATAAGAGTGATATTTTCTATGTTTGTGCCCTCTTACAGATGTCCGAGATGCGAGAAATGCAGAAGATAATCGCAGAATTGGAGAAAAAGCTTGGCTTAGAGTCAGGTACTTGTTTAAAATTGCAAATGGAAAAAGAATCTCTGGACGAAGCATTGTCAAGGTTGAGACTTGCTGATTCATGGGACAAACGAATCTCAAGAGCAAATCTTCGAGGAGTTGGTGACATTGAAATCGAGGCTGCATATGGTCCTTTTGTTTCCTCAAGACAAGTGATTTTAACTTGATTTTATTAGATACCGTAATTCCTCGAACCCCCCCCCCCCTCTCGAAAAAGCCCCCCTCCCCGAATAAGACCCCATTTTAGAACTAAAAATTGCCAATAACCCTCTGCCTCGAATAAGCCCTCACTACTGCCAGAAATCCTTGAATCGGCCCCCTCTCGCTTTGTTGATTGTTGGCATCTGAGTTTGCCTTCGGTGTTTTATTGAATTACTACAAAAATTCATACTTATGGTAATAATTAAATAAATGTCCATAAAGAAATTCCTAATGAAAAATACGATGTCTTTTAATATTGTCTTCTTAATGTCCACTATAATTTTATAAGCCCCCCCTCGTATAAGCCCCCCTTTGAATAATCCCCCTTCCAAAAATATCAAAGATAAATAGGCTCCCAGTGGGCTAATTCGATGATTTACGGTAATCTTTCAGCTAGGCAAATCTTTGTGAGATACTATAAAGGCAGTGTGTCCATGAAGATTGTAGTTGCATGCATGATGCTAAGTTCAGCTGTTCAGTGATATGATTGGTTTAGACCAACCATCTTGTATGTTATTTGTTTTAGACCAACCTCTACAACCACCCCCCCCCCTTGAAGCATTTTACTTGCAAAAACAATATCCCGCCAAAATCTCCTCACAGCACCTAAAGCCCTGGCAAAACAAAAAGTTGTAGTCAACTTTTGTTTAACCCTAAACTTAACGTTTCAGCTCTTTTTTTACCATCTTTCCCTTAAAAATTCATCGGTTGTTTTCTTATAACAAGAAAACTGACTGACGAGGTAGTTAGGCAGCAAAAAAGCACTGTTTATGATATCTTACTATCCATACAGAACAGTAATACAAGTTTTAGTAAACCTAGAATATTCAGAAGGAGGTTGAGAAAATGGATAAATTTGACGCCAAAACCATAGTTAATAAATTTTGAAACTTTGGCAATGGCATTGCCTAAATTTATGGAAATTTATCAAAAAGGATACCCTTTCATATTATGGTTTCATTTAGATGTTTCTATCTTGTAGCTCTCCAAGGCACATAATAGCCCAGAAAAAGTGCTGCAACGCAAAGTTCTGGAAATGACGTCACTCATCCGCAGACTAGATGAATCCAACCAACAGCTGGCAGAGCGGAATCAACAACTGGTACGTTTTGTGCTTCCTTCTTTATGTCATCCAAATTCAATATATTTTACTTATACGATAACTGCAAAGCAAGGGAAACATTGTGGTCCTATAGTTGAAGTCCAATGCAAAAGAATACAAAGGAAATTTAAATACAACTCCCAAACCACGCCTTGTTTTCTCTGTTTTCTGAGCAGAGGTATCCACTACTTGAGAAAATTGTGCGGAATAGGAACCAGCACTTTTCTGGGCTTTGACCAACGTCTGTTTAAACCCTGCTTGTTACACAGTCCTCGGGGGGTAAACTACGCCTAATTTTGGACAGGGAAGTGCCATTTTGGTTACAATTTTGGACCCATAATTCCGCAAATGTCTGAAAAAATGTGACCCATAATTCCGCAAACATGACGAAAACTATACCCATAATTCCGCAAATGTCTGAAAAAATGTGACCCATAATTCCGCAAACATGACGAAAACTATACCCATAATTCCGCAAATGTCTGAAAAAATGTGACCCATAATTCCGCAAACATGACGAAAACTATACCCATAATTCCGCAAATGTCTGAAAAAATGTGACCCATAATTCCGCAAACATGACGAAAACTATACCCATAATTCCGCAAATGTCTGAAAAAATGTGACCCATAATTCCGCAAACATGACGAAAACTATACCCATAATTCCGCAAATGTCTGAAAAAATGTGACCCATAATTCCGCAAACATGACGAAAACTATACCCATAATTCCGCAAATGTCTGAAAAAATGTGACCCATAATTCCGCAAACATGACGAAAACTATACCCATAATTCCGCAAATGTCTGAAAAAATGTGACCCATAATTCCGCAAACATGACGAAAACTATACCCATAATTCCGCAAATGTCTGAAAAAATGTGACCCATAATTCCGCAAACATGACGAAAACTATACCCATAATTCCGCAAACATGACGAAAACTATACCCATAATTCTGCAGAGCAAATAAAATTTTCAAAGCACATAGAAAATCATCAACCAAATTTTGCATGTCCTATGCCCAAAAATCTCAATATTACACATATTTCATACTGGACATTCATTTTGTTAAAGCTAAATCTCCCTCCTAATATTGCATTCATGTTTCTTCAAATGGTACCCATAGTTCTGCACAAATTTCAAAAACTGATACCGATAATTCCACACTTTTCAGAAGAAAGGTACCCGTAAATAATAGCACGTCCCCGTACCTCAAACATGTTAAGGAACCCCCCCCCCCCCCCCGAGACACAGCCATTTTACAGACATTTTTCTTAAGATTTGAACCAAATAAACGAAATGATATGCCTGGCTACTAAATCTTTCGAAAAAAAATGAAGTAACGAGAAGATTCATTCTTTATCAGCACACACTGAGTAAAATTTTGTTGACAAGTGGACCGCTTGTATCGATCTGATTGGATATTGGTTTTCAAAGCCAATCAGGCTTTTAATGATTTCGCTATTAGGGATTTCTTTTAAGGCAAACTATATGAAGCAATGAACTCCAGTAGTTGCATAATTTTTCAAAGCAGGTATCAAATTAACTTTCTTTTCTATTTGGCCTATTTTAAAATTCCTGAAAGTACCCTATCATTTGCCCTATTCGGTATTCTGAGTTAATCATTTATCAAAACGTAATGTTACAATAAGCTGAAAATCGTTTCTACGTTTATAAAGTTGAATTGAAGCAAGGAGACAGTCTCCAACATAAGCTTATATTTTGAGTCAACAACTAGAGAAGAAAATCCGAATGTAAGCCTATGTTAGTTTAGGACTCTTTCTTGTTCTTGTGCAGGTTAAGGCGGGAATTCAAGGTCATAAATAATCATTGATGTTTAATGTATTCCTCCTTTGTATCATTATTTGTATAATCCTAAACAAACGTAATCCCACGCAAAGAGAAAAGATACAAATCACACGATAATACTATGCTTATACTTTAACACCATTCACCTTTTCTCTCTTGTGCCTGCACGCCTTGACAGAGTTACTTTTATTGTGCTCCACTCTTCTTTATTTTGACTTTCGTTTTGCTAAAACGATTAAAGTCAGCTTTTGGGAGGAAAAATAGTCTCGAAACTTTAAAGGGATCAATCCGGAAGATGAATCTGCAATATCAAGGAATTTCTTCGTGTCTTCAGCATCGTAAGTAGCTACTGCATACGCCCTTGCAAAGGGGCGGGTTTCCCTACAATTGTGCTGCGTACAAGGGTTTTTTAGTTATCAAAGTCAAGTTTGTTATTGCAGCTACCTGGTGATTTTTACTCTGGATGCAACCTTAAATCGAATTTAAAATTGTTTCATTGTTTCTGCTTAATTTTCTTTATAAAAGATGTTCACTCGTCTAAAGATTTAAATCGTTTGGCAAAGTGTTTCAACATTTGTTTGAATTGTAACCGGATTGAAGTCTTGACATGCTCAAAGTGATTAATTTTCACGGTCATGCTATCAATACAAGTAAAGGTGAACGATATTTATTGTTTAAAAATGATTGCTCTCGCGGTGTTTAAATTCCAAGGATCTCCAATTTCGAACTGCCGAGATGACTTTTTAGCGTTCGATTTCTTTTTCGTGCATTTTGTCATCACCACCCAGTCACCACCCTTGTTTACCCTTTTAATTTTCTAACAAATATATCGATAACCAGTGCCGTGTAACAACATACTAAAAACGTCTGTAATCCTCTTGAACAGCTATAACTAATACGTTGTGAACTCTCATTATCTGGGTTTCTCGCGAGGTTGCCCTTTTGCTTTTAATTCACTGGCGCGTTAAGTTACTAACCTCGAGGGATTTGATTGCGTTTTACCCTTTACAATGTCAACATTGTTTGCGGAAAATGGAAATATAATCTTTTATCAACCACTTTCTCTAGGGACTTAATCCCGTCAATTAAACTTTATGACTGCGCGTTCCTAGATACCGGCCTATTTTCTCGCGAGGATCTCGCGATGAATCTTTCATCTGGAGCTTCTTGCTCTTCAAGCGATCTGGCAAATTATGATTGCTATATTTCGGATAGCTGATAACCCAATTCATGAGATACAGAGAGAGTTTTGTAACGGAGATCAAGGTGCTATTTTGTGCACAGGAATAAGGTATATCAAATCTTTTAAGTGATACATAGCTTTGATCTTATCGTTGTTTTTACGCTTTCATGTTCACTGTTTTCTTGCCTTCTCCGCAACATTTTCACATCACCGTGTTAAATTTGTTACCAACACACATCAATTATTCTAAAAATGCTGAAATTTGTAACGGTTATGCATCTTTCAACTAGCTTTAAAACAAATGTAACTTTTAATATCGGAAATAGCTGGGTGTACAAAGTGTAGTGAAATATTATTGCTTTCGACCTGATATGATAGCTTAAGACACAACAGCGATTTGTTGTGTCGAGGAAATGACAAATCAAACCATAGGTACTGCGTTGTGTCTAGGTAATTTTTTCGAATTCTATGATGAACACGTGGATGTTATTTCATTGTAGATAGATGAAATTGAGAACATGAAAAACGAAAGACAGCCGACGGAACAAAAGGTGAAAAGATTAGGGGCAAAGAACATGGAACTGGTACAAACGAACCGGCGGCAGGAGACAAGACTTGTGGAGCAGCAGGAAGAGATTTTATCCTTGGTAAGGAGATCTTCTGTAAGATCAAAAAATGCTTAGGAAGGAGAAAGGATACAATTTTTTATTTCATTTCTTGCTTATTTGGTTTCGTTTTATTCTATTTCATTGCCTCGAACTGAGAGGTTTAATTGGGACAAGCATGTTACAGCCCCAGTAGCAAATGTTTGAAGCCATCATTACACTCATAGTTTCACGACATATATTTGTTAATTTAAATCATTTCAATATCCTTTTTTAAAGAGTTTTGTTGTAAATCAACGCTTTTTGATTGGATTTTTTTTCATTTCCACACTTCAGCTAAAAGTTAACAAATTTATTTCCAAAACCAATGCTTTATTTTCCCTATAAACAAGATTTTTTCAAACCTTCAATTGTAGCATCCAGTTTTATAAAGCTTCAAATTGATTTCCAGCAAATGCCAGATGTCCCCCTCATTGAGTATTCTAAAGAGCAAATCTCCCTCTTTTTTGTTCCAGGCAACATCAAATGTTTGAAACATCTTCTTTTGCTTTTTACTTTCCTTGAATCAACATATTCACTGAAATAAAGGGTGCATCTGTATCGTTATAGTAGTATTAAAATCCTTGTTTATTGTAATGGTGAAAACGTTTTTATTTTTCTCGTTTGTTCTGAGAAGAAAGCCAAATTGAAGACATATGATGAAGTATTTCACAGAAAAGACAAAGAAATCTCAAAGCTGAAAACGAAAGTTCAGGTTAAAAATGAAATCGAAAACCAAGTGAGTTTTTATTTATTCACAAATTCATTAAATTTTTTTGGCTCATCTTTTTTGAGTTTTTTTCTTTTATTGTATACTTTGACATGTAGCCTTATTCTTTATTCTATAAGAGAATAGTTTGATATTTATATGAAGCTCTCATCTTTGAGCACTTGATCCGTAACTCTAACCCTATCGTTTGTATTCTGACCCTGTTTTTTGTTTTACAAGCATTTCTCTAGCTTTTTCTCTAGCCTTTCTGCTTCAAACTTGATATATTGTACCGTATCAATTGATAACTTCTCCCTTAGCAAGAAGAAATTGAAACGCTACAAGAGGCTGTACAGGAGCAGCTACAGATTATTTATGATTTACGACAGCAGGCCGTTGTAAGTATTCGACGTGTCAAATAGACAATTTTGTATGCATTAGTAACTGTAACTAAGAAACTTGGTTTTACTTAGCATTGATTTTACCTCCTTTTTGCCAGCAGGTTATGAATTTTGCTGAAATGATTGTAATCCCTGCATTATGATTTATAATGCAAAAAAACAGTGTTTTTATATTCAAAGTGTAAGAAGTATGCACATTGTTGGCCACTGGAGCTGTAACCAGGCATGCAAGAATGAAAGCAAATAAAAACGATAATTCAGTTCCTCTTTATCTTCAATATTCCCCTACTTAACTTTATAATATCTTTTGCTACCTTAATAAGAGCGACAACAACTCTCGGTCCAGTCCCTTATTACTCACACACTCACGGAGCCATTCTCTGGAGTCGTTTCATAAAAGTAGCATAAACACTCGAGATTTAATACGTAGTTTTTAAAAATTATTGGAAATATCTATGGACTTCTTGCTTGAATTTCGAAATTACACAAAAAGCAGAAGCACGTTTGCAAAATAATACGTATTTACTCAGACAGTGTGACTAGAGCTATTTCTACACGACAGTTTTTTTACCTTGGTTCACCCAACCCAATCCATTGAACCCAACCCGGTGTAATTTGGTCAAACGTGGGTTCAAACCAGGTTAAAAAAATCCAGCTCGAGACTGGGACTCAACCTATGTTGTACCTAGGTTGAGTTTTTTGTCGAAAAGTATACTTTCATACCATGTGTTAAGTTTCCGTTTTTGTTCCATTTTAAAGTTTTTCTGTACGAAAGGCTTATCTAGAATGTTTACGTAGTCTGTGTAATATAGCGGAATGAGCAGTTTGCCACGAAATTGTATGTACTTGAAAGAAAATGAGTAAGTGTTTTTATTTCAGGAAAAAGATCGTCGTATCGGCGTACTTCGCGAGAGGATGCAAAAGAAACAGTCAAGGAGAAACCGCAAGGTATCATTTGATATCATAAATGTTGCGATAGATGTAATCGCCATTTCGCTGTCCACTTTTACACAAAAAATCCTGGCTTTAATGTTCTGAGCATAGTAGAAAGCTATGAAGAAAGAAGCTGCCCTGTAGATTTCTTAACACATGTAGGGCCTGTACCTATTAAATTGGGCCTATAGCACTTCTAAAGAAGTTAAGCGTTGGATTCATCTGTCTTAAATTTTCTTTGTCGTCCAATACTCTTTCAGGCTTCTTACGTGACCGAAGCCATTTCTTTTTTAGACTTAACTCATATTGCAAAGATGTGATCTACAATGCCTGCCAAATGTACTTGGAACACCCAGCAATTTGTGTTGCATTTGATATCTTTAATTCTTTTCCCGAAAAAAATACTACTTCCGCCTCCTTCCGCCTAAAACAATTTTGATAATTTAGAGAAATATCATAAAAGAAGTGTAAAGGAAGTGCTTTCTAAAACCCTAGCCCGGTTCATAGTAAACCAAAATTGTTCTGTAGGGGAGAGGGGGATGATTGATTTTGACCTTGAAAACTGACGTCAGTGTTCCAAGAAACTTGGCAGGCATTGTAGTTATTCAAGGTTGCATGGAATTTCCCAGAGCGATTTATTAGCTGTTTTTTACTTTAGTAAAATATCGGCCACATGCTCAAGGTGGGATATGGTTTGTGGAAACAGAAGTGATGTTCCTCAAGATTTATTATTCTAATATCAAATTATTGAGACTATCAATTGCCATGCAGGATCGTGGACGAAAATCAACTTCACCCGACAGTCTGGAGAGTATTTCCATGGAAGAAGATGGTTTCTCTACAACTTCTGAGAGCATAAATGATGTCAATGGAAATGATCTTGAGGTGATTTGTGCATTTTTACATGAAGTACTTTTCGAATAGTTATCTATGCAAAAATTCAATGGAATCTCTTGTACTATAAGGGATTTCTCCATTACTTTTATGGAGTGCAAAGAAAGCATAATTCTCAGAATCATTTAATGAGTAAGAATGTAAGCTGTGAGGGGCTGCTTTTTTACCCTTAGACCAAAATAACGTTGTTTTGGGTATCAACATCATGAACAGCATTTGAGTTAAGAAGACACTTGTCTTTCATCCAAAATCTTTTGATCAACCCTAGCAAGATAACAATAGTAAGTTTTTTGGTAAATCAAGTCTTTTTGATCATCCAGACTAGTCTTTGTGTTATTAGATTGCTCAAATCAATCGATAAATCTAATATAATGACAATAAAGGAAATTTGTGTGGATTGATTCTTGTACTGTTTGTTTAACTATAAATGTATTTTACCCTCTTTGTTTAGCTGTGAAATATACTCTTTACAAGTTCTGATTTAAAATCAAAATCTAGATTTCTGCTTCTTTTAAGCTCCTTTCGACACAATTATTCCATTCTGTGACAAGCAATGCTTTCTGTTCTCTAATTTTCCAATAGAGTACCGAAGTGTGACATCATCAAAAAGCTATTTTTAGAATTTCTTAATTTTGATCACATACTCTGAAAGAATTACCAGGTCTTAAAAATATGCGAAGCCAAATCATGCCAGTGAAAAATCCAAAATATGTCAAAAATGAAAACGAGGCTATAGAACAATGACACTTAAAATGGACGCTATAGTGATAAAATCTTTATGACACTTCACTCTTCATTTTTCCCTAAAAAAGAAACCTGATGTTCTCAAAGGAAGGAATCAACCAAAAGGTGCTCCATTAGATCAAAGGAGTTGAAATCAAAGAAATGATAAATGAAGCAGCTGTTTAAAAATTCAAATATTCAGCCAATTTGGAGAATTTTTCAGATAAGTCTTGAAAAAGCCAAATTTTCGAAAAAATCCATATCATATTTTCAAAGCCAAACAAGTTTTCATATACATCCAAATTTGTAGAATTTGGATTAGAAAAATCCAAAGTGGCAACCCTGGAAAGAACAGCATAAAATACTCTCAATTCACAAAATTGGCTAATGTGGCTATTTTTCAGCCAATTTCCAACAAATTCAACTGATTTGGCCGATTTCATAATGTTTTACAGGGTTATAGGATTTTTTGGACTTCATCATTTCGGTACTCAATAGAGCAACTTTTCTCGCGTGTGTCTTGGGCAGCATTCTTTAGAAAGTCTCTTTTGTTATCATTCGAGAGTGAAAAAGCAAAAAAAAGGAATGTGTCATATTTACCAAGAGATAGCCTTATTGTTTGATTGTTTGCTAACACAGCATTACTAACAATTAGCTAATGCTTTATTTTCAGTCAAATGTCAAGTGTTTACATTTTACCGCCAACCTATAACCTGTGTTATTATAAACTGAGTATGTGTTGCGGGCCTAAGTTTCCTCAATTCAAAATGCGAAAATGCGAAGTATATGTAGGATTGTGGTAACGGATGCTGACGAGGTAGGTTAATCCTTTCAGTAGATTTGAGTAATGTGGGCCAAAATACACAGCTAGCAAACTCTAGAGGATATTGTTGCTAGATCACTTTGCTATGAAGCAAAACTAGATCGCCCAAGTTGAAATTATGCTAGATTAGATTGAGCTTTAATCAATCAACGCTTCCTTGAGTTTTGATTATTTAATCTATTAGAAACCCCTTCAAAATAACCAAACTCAATCGACAAATTTTAGGTATCCTTCGATAGCGATGGGAGAAAGCATGTAGAAAATGAAAATTACAACCAACTTATGAAAGAAAGAATGGAAATGGAAAGAGCATATGCGCTATTACAGCAGCAGGTTGGTGGTCACCTAGATCCAGAAAGAACTCAGCTGGTAAGAAATTGTTTTAGCTAATACATATAAAAATACAAATTTTAACTTGTTTATTCTTAGCTTTCTGACCTGCTGAGTTTAATGAATCATAAATTTGCTTTTAGGGAAGCAGAAATTTTAATGCCTACTGAAGCTTTTCGTCTGACACCATTCAGACAAAATCGTCAGAACAGACCAGAACATATTCAGCTTTTGCTAATTCCCCTAAATAGTACATCAGCTATGCAGATTGCTTCTAATAAGGTTTTTTTGCTGAAATATTGACTTTGCTAGGAAGGTCTGAAATGATCAGTCGTAAAAACCTTATAGCAAGAAAAAGCTTTCTCCATAGCCACCGAGTCCGGAAAAACATTAGACCGCCCTGTTTAAATTGTTTTTTGGTTACTTTATGTATTTGTTATTCGTATTATGTAGTTGTTAATATTTAGGTTTGTATTTAGTGTTGAATTGCTTTGTTAAATTTTATGGTCGCAGGGTTGCTATGTATTTCCATGCCCCCCTGCGGCATCGTCTTGTAACCTCCGTATATTTCATGAAAATTTATGGAGTTTATGGTAATAAAAACTAGCAGGCATCCTTAAACTTTTTGGCTGAAAAAGCAATCTTCGAGCCTTGTCATAAGATCTCTTTCCCATTGGAGTAAAATGTTTTCTATTTTCCCTTGACGAATGCTTTTCGATATTTAAATCCGCAGGTTGTCCTTAAAACCTGCTTTCTTTCTTTTAATAATTATTTTCATAACATGACGCAAAGTTACAGGTTGGTATGAAATTTTGAAACATAACAAGATGTTTTATCTACATTACATGACCAGGATTTCCGAAGAAACTTGACAAGGGTATCGACGTTGGGTATAGTCATCTTCCTTATAATCAAGAAATATCCATTATCTTTTTTTCAGTTTATGAGGAAATCGCCTTTCCAACAAAGTTTGCAGTTTGTATTATGACTCCTATTTTTGCTACCGAAAATTTCTTCTTTGCAGCAAATCGACGCAATTCAGTCAGACCTGATTGTTGCTCAAGCGAAAATCCAAGATCTAGAATGGCAGCTCGAAGAGGCTCAGAAAGATGCCCAAGAGGTTTGCGCCATAGATACAATTATTGCAAAAATCTTTATACCCAAAGTGGAGTTCAAGACCTGATATTAAGAACTATCATGCAAATATTACCCGGATTTAAATTATTTTTTTAGCGGGGAGGGGGGGGGGGGGTTGTAAACAATGATCTTTATAGATTAAATAAAACCCTTTTTCTGAACTTTCAATGTCATGCTTTTCAAAGCACGAATATATTTCATATTTTTGCTATTTTCCTGGATGCAAAAGATTGTGATTTATCCTTACGCAATATTTATAATACTTCAAAATCAAAAGCTGCAAAACATAATTTTTCGGCAGTGTTATGTCTTCTGAAAATGTTTCCGGTTAAAGAGTTCTCTGCCACTGCCTCTCATAGTGAATTTTCGAGAGAGGATTTTGTTAGTATAACCTATCAAGGCAATAATTCTATTTTCAAGTGTAAAACATGCCGTTATCTGCTGCTTTCTCTATACCAAGGTGAAGTTACAGCGGCCTGGCAAATTTGTAGATGATTTCAAGGAAGAACGAGAAAGGTTAAGAAATACAAACAAAGTTCTCCACGAAAAGGTTCGTACTGTACTGGAGAGATTGCTTGGGTAGATCTTGCATACTTCTCCTTTTAGCCTGCTGTTTTTAACAAGAGATAGAAAATCTAACTGCAATTGCATGCTAGCAAATCATGACAGAACTGACTGTTGAAAGAGACGATTGGAAAACCAGCAAGGTACTGGAGCTGGCAGACCAGTTTATTAAAACTCCTATCAAATATGGAGTCAATGATCGTTATAGATATAAGTGGCAATGCTATACTCCATTTTATTTTTAATTCAGTGAATCTTTAAAAAAAACCAAATAAATCTCTTGATGAATAACATCTTGTATCTTTAGCTCATCGGTGCTGAGTCGGAAGCTCTCTCTAAGACATTGGAAATAAAGCGTTTGTCTCAGGTAGGTATTACGATTTTGTTGCTCCCAATTTCCTTCCTTTTTTGAAAGTCTACCAAAGGCTATTTGTTTATGCTTAGTCCTCGATACCTCCAGCTTTTTAATGTTATGAGTATTATTAGCATAACGATTAATATCACTATATAGTTCGTGTAACACAACTAAATGAGAATCAAATATGTTTGCTTGCATAGCTTTACATCCGTAGGACCTGGCAGATGTGGAGGAGCAAAGGGACCTTCTTGAATTTAGAGTCGCTGAATTAGAAGAAAAAACAAGGGTAAATATTATTAAAGGAAATTTTCTCGTCAGTTGTTGAGAGCTTTTGTGAATTATGTTACACAAGCTGACGCTGCTGGTAAAATGTTTCCACATAGAGATTATACGCTTATATATTGCCAATCTTCTCTACATTTTTGTCATGTTGGCTGTTTTTTGAATCATTGTTCCTTATTAGAAGCTAACTAGAAAAAGAGATTTCCAGTGATCATAGAAGTATAAGACAAACCTCTTTCTCTTTTAGGCCAAATCTCCTGAATTCGAATCTTGGCAGTTGACTGATGATGACAAACTGAATTTGAACCAGGTGTCACTTATAGAAAATATGTCACTCAAACTGTTTATTAGGAAGTATTTCTGTTGGAGTGCCTCCCAATATATGTATACAGCCTCTTTTTACAGTGACCTTTGGAAAATTTCGTTTGGATGATGCCCTATTTTGATATTTCCTCTAATGACTTTTCTTATAGGCTGCCCCTTTAATAGGGTTATTCTGTCTTTTTTCAGTCAATCTATGGCTTTAATCTTGAACTGTCATCAAATTACATCTTTGGTCGTATTCACCGTATTTATGAGCTTTAGGGTTGGTCAGCTGAAATCGTCAATTGGTCATATCTCGTAATTTTATTTTTTTATTTTTCGCAAGGAATCTGAAGAAATTGACTTTGATGCTGTTTCAATAAGAATTGCATTGAAGGAATTGGAGATAAACAAGGTTTGCTATATCCCCGAATAATGTTAACCACATATTCTTAATGAAATACCTTGATCAATTATTGCATGAAAAAGGTACGCTTGTTGCCTTGAGAGCCTCAGAGTACAGGGGAGGAAAATTGCGCCCCCCTTTTCTTACTTCCTTTGACTTTCTGAGGTTCTGGTACGCAGTATATGAAGGAGTCTGCAATGTTATCAATTAAAACATTATAGCGTCTTTTAAAAAGAACATTTTCATCTGTTTTTCACCATTATCTTTTGGACTAGACTAGTTAATCAGTGAAATTAGGGTTATGGCTAAAATGAGGTTCATTTCCTTTTTTTCTTTCTATTTCGGTGTGGATTTGATTTTAGCAAAGTGTATTTTCAAGAAAAGAGAAGAATACTGTCATTAAAGCCATGGACTTCATTGAAAAAGAAGAAAAGGTAATTGATTTTAACAACCGATATCTGTGTCAACACTTTTCCGTTGAAATTTCAACGTTTGCTTGGAAATCGTTTTAATGTTTTAGCAGCATAACAGCTTTCTTTTGTTTTCCGTTCTGCCATCTATGCTCTACTTTCCATTTTTTCGGTTCAATGATTCACGTGAAATATTACAGCGCAGGGGAGGGGTAGGACCCAGTTAATTTAAAGTGCATTTAAAGTGCATAATTTGAAGTGTTTTTCGTTAGGTCTTATTTGTTAGAGCATCAATTTCTAGAAGATTTCTTGGTAACTATTACTTGACCTTCGTTTATGTCTTAAAATATTTCTTTGTATAGGAACTTCGCTCTTACGAATCCAGTGAGCAGCGTCTTCTGAAAAGAGTGAGCGACCTAGAAGGAAAGGTACATAAAATCTTTTATTTGCCGCAGCAAATAAAACCATGAATTTGATATAAAATTCTATTAAGATTTACAGCTTTCCCTTCCAACAAAAATTTGGTTTGTTGTTTTCTTTTTAATTGTGAAAACCAGAGAACTGTTTAAATTGCTTTCGTTTCTTGCTTTGAACAATGATGGATTTCACACATAAATATAAATAATAATGAGCCTAGCTTTAAATGATTTTCAATCATGATCATTACCCATATTTCACCAGAAGTTTTCATATTGATACAGAGCCTTCGCAGATTGATACAGAGCCTTCGCAGATCGATACAGAGCTGCTTAATTTTGCTTTGTTGAAGGAACGCTGCCTGCACAAGGTTTTTTCGACCACTTATAGCTCCCCATCAGTGAATTGGTCAAGCGTTCATAATTTTATGAACAGAGCTAAAATAAGATCAATCCGTTAGCAAACTTACATCTTTTATCGCCCATAGCTCACCTAGTTTTTGACACATTTAACTGCTTTTGCTTATTTAGAAGTATTTCGTTGCGTTCTTTTAGATTATGTGGTCAAAATTCAAAAACTTATGTCAAATAGATTTTTGAGACGTCGCACTTACGAATTCTGTATCGCTCAAAGCTCTTGTAGTAGTTCTTTTCTGTGTTTTGCCGATTCCTCACCTTATGTTCAATGCCTGTCAGTGCAAATGTTACTCATAATTTTTGCTGCAATTTAGTCTCTAGGATCATAACTTCAAGCGCTTTGCTTTTCAAGATTCCCATATTGTTCTCCTTTGGTTTATGGCATTTCTGTTTTCAATCTTAATTATCAAAATCTAACATCTTTTTTTAATTCTATCAAAGTACAACTCTCTAAAGACGAAAATTGGCGAAAAGGTACGAGGTTATCATTTTTAGGGTTTTAGAATTTGCTCTTCAATTTTAAGCGTATTCGCTATAAGAGGATAAAGCGTAAGGCTTTCGTTATTTGTCATTCTATTGTGACATTTTTGAAAGCAAAGAAGTGAAGCCAAAGTTATAGCGCATGTAAAATCGAATTAAATTTTGTTTTATTGTATATTTAATTCAATCATATCTTCTAATGTTATTTTACAGCTTAACCTGTGCTCTGTCACAGAAATATTTTGCCGACTTACTATTTCCAAGAATTTCAAAACTGCCAATTTGTGGCTTATTGCACTAATCTTGTTAATAATCCGTTAGTTGCGTCTGGTCTCTACATCGCTCATTGGCTTGTAGAATGATCACATTCAAAGAAAAAACACTCCAAAAATGAACATTAAAATTACTGGCAATCTGGATGAAAGTTTTAAAACAAGCTAACTAAAATCAATACATAAAAGAAAGTTGTATTCCGCTAACATTGTCTATTTTATCTTCAAACTACGCATGTTACCATTGAAAAAAAGTTGAACCACCAATGCAAAGACCTTCCATATTCAAAACTAAGTCATTAGATTTAGATATGATTATTTGTTTTGAGTGATACGTTCATCATTCAAAGTACTTCGAGTGCGTGGCCTCGCAGTTTTCCAACTATTTAAACCGATAAAAACAGCTAAAAGGCATGTAATGCATATTCCAAGGATTTTCAGATTGTGACTTATTTTCCACCAAAATCCATTTGCTTTCTCTCTGTCTTAGAATCATCTTTTTAATTTGATTGTGTTTATGTATATTATTTTTATACTACTTTAATGAACCTTGAATTATAAGTCCTGAAAATATTGTTATTTCTGACTTGTCGACGAAAATATTGTTATTGTCTGAAACTGGAAGTTGCAAAACCAAAACACGGCATCAAGCACTATATGACAGACTCTGAAAAGCTGTATTTTTCGTTAAATATCTGGCAAGTTACTTAAATATGAAGAAGATTGTATTCGTTCTCTAATTCTGTTAATTGCATTAGTCAGCTTTTGTTAAATTCCTTGAATTATTCATGCCAAGTCTCAAAAAACTCAATTATTTGTCAGAAATTTCAGTCGGCAAAAGGCTTAAAATTCATCTCCCTGGCGGGTTTGCTACGATATATGTAAAACTGCTAACTTTCTCTTTTTCTCCTTAAGGACAACGAACTTGCCATGCTACGGGCCGAAAAGAGCAAATCAGAAGAGCAAAAGTTGATATCAACAGACGAAGCTTTTGACGGTTGGTTGCTAACTGTTTTATAGCAGAAAGTTATTGTTCCTTAATTCTATTATCATTTTCGTTGTATTGAGACGTCAAGCCTGTGTTTGATCATCTTATAGGCCAGCAACACTTACGTCTGACTCTCTAAGAAGGGTATGTGAACAACTAACTCTATAGGCTTGACAAGAATACTCCAGAGTGAAAATTAACGGATATAATTAACCCTATGGTATTTTAGGAGGACTTTATATTTTAACATGCTGGGCATGTCAAGCTATTGAGCCAAATTTTGACCGACTTTTAAACCAGAACAATCATAAGATTTTTATTCCCCGTTTCAACTCAACAATCAGCAAACAAAGATGCTGGATGATAAGGCTAACTGACTCACTTTTTACTATATTGTTTTTTCTTCCTAATTTCTTCAGCCTTCAGCCTACATTTTATATCGTCCTTTCTGCCTAAATTTTAGTTTGCAAAACCCCAAACATAACCTAGGTTTCAAAGAGGTGCCATGACTTTTCTTTGCACCTTTCTCTTTCATAATGTATCCCCCTTCTTTATTACTTCTGTATCTGCAGACGCTTTAGAAATAGACAGATGAGCCATTAATGATATTTTGTGCTGCCTTATGCTCTAGCTTTGGGGCTCAGCCCCCTACCCCGGAATTTTTAGAGTGAGATCAGTCATTCCTGGTTGCATTCTAACGGAGAATAGATTTTTGGAGAGCAGCAAAATAGCCGTATATTTTCTCATTTAAGAAGGTACAAATTAACTAAAGGTACCCTTAGCAGCCGATTTTTGCTGTCACAGGGACTTTGGTGATACGAACATGCTAAGATGAAAATGGATTGTTAATTATTTGCAAAAGATACAAACTCACTTTAATAAGAATATTATTTTTTTTCTAACTTGATGCCATTCTTGGGAAGATTGAAAGTTTGCATTTATTTTACTGATAGCTGTTATTCATCGATGGATGGAAGCGCCAGCTGTTTACTCGTACAGGTCGCCCTTCGTGGCTAAATGGTTTTAGATCAGCTATATTAAGATTTACGGACAAAATAAACAGCCCAACAGTTAAAACGTATTCAGAAACGAAATGCAAATGAATCTCTCATAATGATAAGAACGAAACGGCGTTGCCTTGTTAAATCAGTCTTTGCAGTTTCTAGGAGCAAGGGTCCTTTAAGGAACAGGGAAGCAAGAGTAAAACACAAAGATGCTGAAAAGGAATAATGACTGAAAAAGCACTGATGTCTTGGAATTAATAAAAATGAAAATCTTTTTGAATTAAATAAAAATGAGATAGAAACCTCCCTATCTATTTGTATGCGCTTAACTGCATAGAGAAATGAGATGAAAGTCTCACGCATTCAGACATGAGAACAGGGTTTTTATTCGTAGGTGAAGCAGAAGAAATGGAAAACGACTGCAATCATGTAGCAGACGATCCTGTAGTGGCATTGGATAAGGCGTTGCAAGTATGTATTACATTGCATTCTATACACACAGTTGTGGTATAATTTTATTTTGTAATTGTTATCGAAACAATTGACCAAAGATTGCTAATGTTTTTATAGCCAGCATCTAGGAATGCTTTGAATAAGAATTTCAGGTCTTTGCTCAATTCATACAGATTTAACAACTTATTCGTTAATATCTACTGCAAGGAACAATTTTCATATCCACAGGCAACTTTTTTTCAGCTTCCTTTGACGGCTTTTCTTTAACTAGCGATTAAGACATAGGTTTACAGGGTTGGTGTACCTAGTTTTTATCATGTGGGATAACCTATAGTTTAAGTACTGAGACGCGAATTGATAATAATCGTATTCCAAATTTCTCAAAATTTTCCAATCATACAAAGCATGCAGCTCTTGCTGTTAATAATTGGGGAATCAAGTCAGGGTTATAACACAGATATCTAAAGCGATAAATTATATAAATATCTGGATATAAAAAAATGAGTGTATACTGAAAATGTTTTTTTAATGATAAAACGAGAAAATCTTGGCGTAAGTATAATCCTGACTTCAACTGTCTCAAATTTTCGCTGAAATGTCAAGTAAGATATGAGCAAGAAGGCAAGCAGTAAACTGGAAGAATATTAATGAATATATTAGAAATTCTATTTTCAAAATATTTGAGGTATCATTAACATAATAACATGAATGATTCGAAAAAAATACGTTAGCGTGTCAGGTTAAATGCATTTTTGAGTACAGGGGCCTAACCCCCTCGCCCTCTTTATGAGTTGATTTTTAAGCAGCAAGAATTCAACGAGAGTCTAAAATGACAACCTTTTTGCTGTTTTTCGTTTCACACTCAAATCGATATAGATTCTCTTTGCAAAACTAGATTGTCGGTACGCATTCATAATAGCTCTACGGTGCCACAAAGATTTAGCACGAAATATGTCGTCTCTTTTTAATAGGCTTATTGTCTTATATCTTCTAGCTTGGATACCAATTACATTTGCTACAGTAGATTGTTTAATCTTGATCACCAGCTTGTTGTATTCTAGTAAAACTTGTTTCATTCCATCGAATGAATCCTACTAGAGAAAAACCTAGCTGTTATCATTCTTTGAAAAAACGCTAAATGTTTACAACTAAATCTGCAAAAAACCACTGAAAAGGGCATTTTCGTGCTGGTAGGCCCATCGTATAGCACAGCATGACAAAATTTGTTATTCCTTTTCTTTTTTCTAATGAAATAACAAATAGGGCAACATTTCACTGCTATACCGCCATTTTGACAATCATACAGCTACATTTCACCGATTCGACGATAGTCCCTTTACTTGGTTTGATACAGGATTTTACCAGAGACTTGAAAAAGAAATATCAACTTTTTGATGATTGCCTTAATTTTGTAAATATTGGTAAACAAGAATCTATCAAAAGAGCTAACGCAGTGCTCTTCTCGAAATTCTGTTAAAATCAGAGATTCTTCATTTATCATATCAGAGATTCAGCATATATCATTCAAGGAAATCATATGCTTTAGTTATTGGTCAGCTGACGAATTCATTCATCTTACAGAAAATTACAGACATGGAGATGAAAAACAGCCTTCTAAAACAGAAACTCGATCGATATGTAAATGAAAAGGTAAACTTGAGTGCTAAAACAATTTCCTAGTATCCATTTAGTTATCTGGCTACAGATAAAATTTCGTAAATGTTAATTCAATAATCTAATTTCATAAGGACAGAATTTACAGCTGGTTTTGCAATCAATTTCTCAGTGAATTAAATCAGAGAATGCGAACCAAATCGTTTTCATCATGCGTAACTTTCTTAGATTTTTCATGACATTTTCCTGACTTGACGTATCGCGATAAATTTGCGAAGTGTCAAATACATTTTGGTAGAAAAGGAACTTTTTTTGAATGCATTATTTTTTTATTGTAAAAAAAGTTGCTGCAGCTACTCGGCAATCTCTTTAAGCGAAATTGCCGTAAAGACTCAAATTTGGATCCTCAATACAAAAGCAAACCAAAGTGAAAATTTACTGTACCATGGCAACTGTACACTGTATGTTTCAAAGCAGTTTGAACGTGAATGAAAATCTTAGACTGCTTTTACTCCCGGCCCTGTACTAAAATGTTTCCATTGACAAAGTAACCGTTAGAAACGACGCCGTAAAAACGTGGTTGTCTAGGAAATATCTCCGTGGGGAACTGTCCTTATAATCTCTCCTGTAATTGGCTTGCATGAATCCAAATGAGTACGCATCGCATAAGAGGCTCGTCGAAATTCCGCTATGAGGCTGTTACATAACTGGCCGTTACGTACATACCTACTTAGTTAAAAACCATTGTTTTTTAGAGTAACTCTTCATTACCTTCGAATATTTGCTGCGATTTCAAGCAAAAACATCAAAAGTATGTGATTAGCGCTTATATGTGAGTGCAAAGTGTGAAAGGAAGAAACGTAAAATTGACACGCTTTACATCATGTGCTTGCAATGTAATCTCGATATGCAACACGGTCCTGTGTAAATTCGCTATTGCTGAAATTCGTTATGGGTTTTTTGCAAATGGCCCACAATTCCTTATGTGAAAGCAGCCTTAACATCTCTGTTAGAGTTTTCATCAGAATTTGGATTAAGATTTCAGTGCTGAGCACACTGTTTTTCTCTGAGTAAAACCTTTTCTTTTACTTCCAGAAAGCTGAGCTATCAGAGGATGATTTAGAAGTGTTGAGGAAGAAAGTCGAAGAATTAGAGGAAGTCAAAACGGTTTGTAGATGATTTTTGTTAACAATCTTTTTTTATCCATACCAATAAATGATTTCGTTGCCTTTTAGAGGTTATATTTCTTCGCATAAATTTACATCGCTGATACTTTTATTGTCAATAGCGTTTGAAAGAAATGGAGAAAGCAAATGCAGAGCTTGAGTACCAAATCGAAGAAGTTCGTATTCAGAAGGTATTTTTCGTTTCATGGGTGATTTTCTTAAAATAAAGTACCTCTAGATGTAAGATTGATTCTTACAGGAGAGGTTTCATGAAATATAAGTGCGTTTGTTAAGCTTTGTTGACAACACTGTGACGAAAAGCTACTGCCTTGTTGCTTTTTGCAGACAACCATTTTAATTTCGTGGATTTCATACTTTTAATCAACTTTGTGGAAACCACGATTACTCGCTTGCTAAATCTAGGCCAAAACCATTCTTTCCCGTTATCGTAATTTTTCTAAATTATTCATAGTTTTTCGGGAAATAACGATTTAGACTGCGATATTCGTTTGCTCCCTGTTATGATATATATTGTAGAAGGGAAAGTATGCAGTTTTTTTTCAGCTGCGCCTCTGTAAGTGCTAATTTTTTTCTACAAATTAGTACGTTCATGCTTGCCAATATTTTTACTATGTTTTTGTTATCCAGAAAATAATCCGGCAGCAAAAACTGGGCAACTGGATTTCATGTTGAAATCAAAGCCCAACGCTTTGTCGGAAGTTTATTCCAAACCTTCCTAGGCCAAAAGATCTCCTTTTGTGAGAGGTTTTTATTCAATACTGAGAGGTTCTTCAGAGGCGTAGCATAGCCCTGGTGTTTTATTTTGTGTTTGTATTTGTTACTACCTAACTTCCGAAGGCATTTTTTTGGATACTGAAAAGCTATGCTTTCTCTCCATGTGACCAAACCTAGTGACTCCTACAGTATGTCAGACTAGCAAGTCTTTGATTATGATTCTCAGACCTCTTTCTGGCATGCTCATTGTAAAAATTGGTTGTACGCTTTCATATATTCACTAAACTTAATGAACGAAAACTAGATCTAGCAGCTTTAGGTCAACTCAGATTCAGTTGATGTATCTTCCACTAATAGAGATTATCTCACTTTACAGAAAGCCAAAGATATTATTGGAGATGTTATGTACAATTTACCCCATTCACTGGAAGCTGTGAGTGTGCCTCAATTGCTTTTTTGTAGAAATAAAGCCAATTTATTAACGTAGATGGCGAGGCTATTTTATCTTGGAATAAAGACAAGCTGAAAACAAACCTATGGATTGTTCTCTGTTGTGAAATTGTCTTATCGATTGCTTGTCAACCAAAGTAAATTAAAATAAAAATAAATATAGAGAAAGTATTGTAAAATTATTTTACCGTTTAAAAGATTTTCGATTTCTCTCTCAATTTCTCATTTTAAAGCAAAGATTTAACATGTAAGTTTGATTGTCAATTATTTTGAAAAGGCTCTATAATTTTCTTTGGAATGACCTTTTGTCAACAAAACTATTACATATCTCTCGCTTAAAGATCGATGTATTTACGTCATATAATGCTAGAAAATACTGCAACGGCGGACAAAGTGACAGCTTTCATTTTTACACAAATTTTAAATTATCTGTATTTTTGGACAATTTTTAAATTCTGTTTCGAAACCGAACGATCAATAAAGGTTTCCAGTGATGTGTCATAATTGCCTTGTCTTCAATAGGAAATTCAAAGCCTTGACGAAGAAAAAAAATTATTATCAGCAGAATTGGAAGAACTACGGACAAGTTCAAAGGTATGAAACTCTAGTTGCTTGTGTCTGTTTTCAGTCTTAGAAGAAATTCTTATTCTATCATAATTGTTAACGATAGCCATGCTCAGAATATGTTTCATTACATACTGTTTTATTTCTGGGTAAAGTAAACGAGGTTTGAATTATTATGAGTTTGAATAATGTACAATTTTCTGGAGTTCAGTTTGAAACTTTTGTGAATCATGCGATCGTGACCTTAGATTTCATGCTGTCTTTCGCATTGGATGTCATTATGACATTTTTCATATCTAGAAGATATGCATTGAAACAGTCAATGGAGTAAAGAGTCAGGACCATGTATTTGTTTTGTTCGTTACCGACCGGTTCGGCGTATTTCTAAAGCATATTAAGATTCACTGGATATGTCCGCATTGAGGACATCAAGTCAATTCTTTAACAATGCTAAGAGAAAAAAAGGAACTAATTATCCATGGGCTCTATAAAAAGGAAGATAGAAGAAAATAAAATTATGCAATTTTGTTTATCGGGAAATCCCCACGAATATAGATTTATAGCAATAAGCTATAAAGCAGAATTAAGTCTCGTGTCCGGTAATGTTCTTTGTTCATGGTAACAGCAATCAGTATTACTGCTTTTTGTTGAAATTAAATAACGATTGTAAGTACAATTCATGGTGGAAAATATTTTTTATTGTGTTCTTTTTCCGCAATGATTGGGACATTAAAATGCAGGTGTTACAGTGAGATTCAAGATTTCCTATACAAACCTCAAAGCTAAATCGGAAAGGCCTATTGGTCAGCTTCAAAATTACCCAGGAATGATTAATGAATAGTATTTGCAATATTACTTGAATAATATCAGGTAGTAATAATTGCCATAGAGCAAATCCAACGAAAGATTTTGATAAATGTACGATATGAAAATGTAGGGGATGAAAACCCACCCGGCTATGAAACCGGGCGCTCGAAGGAAACTTTTCATGCATAAAGTTCTATAGGAATTCTTTTTTGAAATATATATAACCCTCGCATAATGCAATTTTTTATATTTTTGTTCATCAAAACATTTATCGACTAAAGTAAAAGCTTTTTGTCTGCTGTAATGCCTTGTATACATTAAAAAGGTTTCCTACCGAAGAACTCTTGAGAATGTATTGAAAGTTCTTCTTTAAAAAAAATTTGCAGTTTTCATCTAGCTTAAGAATCCTTAATATAATAAACAGATTTCTTGAACATTGTTACAAATTCTTGCTATTTCGGTTTGCACAAGGCCTGAACTTTATATTGCATATCATGGTAATTTAACTAATTAAAATATATAGTGTCTTATGCTTTCCGCGATTGGCTTCTTCTCAGAGTTCAAACCTATATCTTTTGCATATAGTTTGTTTTAAAGTTCAAAGGATCAAAATTGTTTAAGGCTCTCTTTTGAATATTGTTGAATCTAATGCCTTAATCCATCACCCAAAGATAACAGCCACCTCAATTTGTTTGCATTTGTAGTAATCTATATTCTAAACTTAAAGTTATCGTAAACTTCAACATTCCAATTATAAATATCTTCACCTCTTAGTATCATTGTATCTAAGACACTATTCCAGATCAAATAAGGCATTTGTACAATAAGGAAAATTTTTAGCCACCAAAGCAGAGAATTACTCCAAGTGGAAGCAAAATTGCTTAATCCTTTTAAATGTAGCTTATTGAGTTAAAATGACATGAATTGCTGTCTATTTTGTTTATATCTTACTTCAGTTCACATAAAACTGGAAGCAGACTCGTATTACTTCTGTTTTTAGAGCTGGACTCTTCTTTTATCTTGCTTTCCAGTAGGAATTTTGTGCGTGATTTTGTCCGGTCGCAGGAAAGAAATTTTATCATGGCCTGATATGTAGTTTTGTCGCAGTAGATTCCTTCTGAAATTTTGATCATGTAGTGTGAAAATTTGTTAAGTATCTGGCCTGAGGTTGTCACCTGTCGTCCATGGTCCTCTTTAATGTTAGCATTAACTGTAAGAATTTATAAAGACAAAACCCACTTCCTGCAGCACTGATCTGTTAGAAAAAATCACTCAGAAAAACTTCGTTATAGGAAATACAGCCACTGGCCAGAAAGACAGAAATCCAGGTGAAAGAAGAGCGCTCTACACAGACAGACTCTGTTGATGACACGCCATGGCAGTACGTGTTTAGTTGTTTTCCTTCCTTCGTTGCTGATTATCTTTCATGTTCCACGTGCATTATTCTGTTAGGTGCTATTTTCATCTTCAACTTAAGCAGAAATCATGTGCTTGATTGACTGATAACAAATCTCATTGCGAAAAAATTGAGCAACAGTGCTTTGTGTTGTTCCTATTTGTGCTGCGAAAGCCAAGCTTATCAATGCTCTGTCGTCCTGTTAAATAAGGCGGCAACATGTTTAAAGATTTGGCAGCGATATATAAATGAAGCGTGCGTCAGAATTTAAATAATTATTCTGGAAATTCGCTTCTCAACACTTAAGGTTTCTGGTCGCCATTAACTTGAGGTAAAATTGCTATTTTTCTTTTACAAAACTTTGAAAAAATGTTTGTTATTCTAATACTGGAATTATAGATCATGACGGATTTTGAATAACGACATGCAGATTTTCTTTTGTTGCAAAAATACAATTAAAATGCTGCATGTAACTCGTCTTTTGCGTTATTTATTTACTATTTGATAGTTCTATGTTTAAATTTGTCATTAGGCTATGCTTCTATTGTTTAAAGAAGGTTAAACCAAACTACGTTTAACTATCTCATTTTGATTTAATTTCTTGAAAGTTATCGGAGGTCGTGCTCGGCCTAACATTTCAATGAAATAGACGTAATGTTTTTGCGATACACGTTTAATTGCCATACAGTCTGTATGTGATCTCGGTTTCACGTGAAATGGCTCCCAGGATACAGGGTTACGGTGCAATAGCATACCATATATTCCTCCGTTTACACAGTGACACTGATGAATCTGTATGAGACATTAAACCATATTATGTAAAGGACTAGATGCGATACGTTTGGAAACGGATAGACAACTACTACAAAAAATTGAAAATGGTTGTCTGAAGGTCAACTGACGATCAAAATTTCATTATTCACTCATTTTTCGATAAATTTTTAACGGTATTAAAGACTAAAATGTTGCTAGATAAAAAACTTCGATAAAAAACTTCAAAATTTGGATACCTGATATCTGAAACTGGTTTATATCTACCTGATAAATATAATGATTAATCAATACCTTTTAGTAAGTACATGTCCCCTCGATCTGAACGGAGTTTGTCAAGAAACGACAGCGGATTGACACCTAGATCGCAAGTTGATGAAGCTACACAGATGCCAAGAGTACGCGAACCAACCCAAAAACCGGTATGCTTATTGTTCTTGTGGCATCTCTTATTTTACTGTAAACAGAATGTGTAATAATTGTACTTATTATTGGTTACATAAGTAGTTAAAATCATTGCAAACTAGAGATATGATTCGGTAAATGTCCTCTTTTGGATTTTTCAGATTCCAAATATTGATTTGAATACTTTTATTTCCATTCTCTTGATGCGCAATATCAAAAAATCAATTTTGTGCCAGTTTTTTCTATGATTTGTTAGAATACGAAATTTTGTCACTATTTCAAATCTTTTTCCAGGATAAAATAGCGTTTGAAGAGCACTTGAAATCAGCGCCTCATCACAAGGTTTCAGACGATTTTGACTTCGACATCATTCCATCCGCGGACGACAAATATGTTTCAAATTTAACAGAATCCAGCATCAAAACGGAAATGTTTAATTCGTCTGTCGAATCTCTCTTTCAATTCGTCGACCGAATTCTAGAAGAGGCCACGATACGCGCAAAAGAGACTATAAAAGAAGAGTACAGCATGGTTTCCCCAACATTACAATCTCCTGATAATGACCCAGCTGGTTTTCATTTAGCTAATGGACCCGGAGAAATGCTTGATATATATCTGGAGCATTACAATAAGGTCCAGAAGTCACCCATCAATAAAGGACACTCGTCAGTAGAAAATTACCGGTCCGAAGATGCCAGAAATTCACCAGAATACGTCGAGGTTGATATCCCAGAAATCAGGAATTCTTCAACATGTTTCAGTCCTGATTTCGAATTTGACCCTCTTCAAATCGAAACTTCTTCAGTAGATGAAAACTCGTGCCCAAGACAGTCGCCTCCAGAAGGAAGCATAAATTTGCTAGCAGCTCATACCATTAGTTGTGAGCATGAAGAATATAGATTGAATTTAGGTGTCGATGGATCCAGGGTAGAAGATAGCGATTCTCGAAATACAGAAGAAATTAAAAGCGCTTTGCCTAAAAACTCACAGGTGCCAGACATAGCTGATAGTAGGAGAGTACAACATAATCGAACACAGTCTTCGCAAAGTGTTGCGTCAGATGACGTAAACGAATTGCTCGCATATGGTGCTCTGCTGCGGCAAGGAAACGACAATAATGTTTCTGATTCACCAGCAGAAGTTACCCTTGTGAAGGAGCCTGAAGCGGTGTGTGTTGATTATGACGAAAGTTTTGCCGTGGAAAACAGCACTGCTGAAACCAGTGGCGATTTGACAATAACCAACATTAACGTGGATAATGAAGCTTTAAGTAAGAGTGGAACATCTGTACCAGAGAAAGGTGAGTCTCATCGCATGGTTGACTTTTATCGCAAGCTACCAGTTCCAAACTACGACTGTCAACGTTTAGAAAGTAGTAGGAGTTTCGACGATAGTCTCGTTTTCAATGCCAGTAACATTGATGCTGACAGCGATTTTCCTAGCCGTCTAAACCTAACAGACGATGGTAGTTATCTGTCAAACTCAGAGAGGTGTTCTCCGTCTCCCCGCGGAAGAGCCTGCAGGCCTCGCAGCGTTCCAACGACGTACTGCCAATTCTTATCTACGCCTTCAGCTAGACAAAAACGGAGACAATCTCGATTTATAAGCAGTCCATTTTTGGATGACGGTGACGGAACAAGGGAGCAAGAAATGTATAGATCACGGTCTTTCTCACCATCCAGTAGTAAGCGCCTAAGCGATAGAAAGCGCCTAAGGTCTTGGTCGGCTGGGGAGGTACTTTCTGCTGACCGTAAAAGCGGAGGAAACAAACCACCCACGGCGCTGGAGTTATGGGATTCGGAAGCTAAGGAGAACCATTTGCTGTCGTCTAACCGCCATTCAAGCATTAAGCGATCTAAAAGCAATCCAGTTATGTACGAGGGTATCCAAAGTAAGGCCGAAAGAAGTCAAATAGGCACAAGAAGAGCCTTCCCCCCTCCTCCGGTGATGCCAAAGCCGTCAACAAAAAGCCAGCTTCAACGTCAGACTGATCTGCAGACGTCAGACCGATCAAGGAAAGGAGTCTGGGACGAGAGTGATGCATTGAGGAAAGAGCTGAGCATGATGAAAGAAGAATGTGCGTCGTTGGAGCGACAGATCCAGGTTAGTACTTTTCATATCTTGTTTGAGTTTTACGGACAGTTTAATTTAATTGAATTGGCAGTAAATTGGCTCAAATCACGTGTAAACTGAAATAGTGGTTAGATTCAACTTTTGCAAATATTTTAATACTGTTGTTCTGAGAGGACAAATTAATGGTCACAGGTTAAAACAAATATTACAAAAAAATTAAACAGAAAGTTGCAAGTTATACTGACTCGCTGGTGTTATTGCTCAAATGTGTTTTTCTTTTATCGTCAATACTTCTTGGAAGATCTACAATCACGGACAAAATTGTTGAGACAAAATGTAATTTTTGTAATTTTCTACTTTCCGTTGCCTTTGTGAATTCGAACAGCCCCCCTTCCCCCGAATCAATGTTGATTTTGTAGTTCTATCATTTCCCCTTAAAAATCATTCATTCAACATTGAATCGGGGAAGGGCAAAAGTTATTTTTCAAAGGAAAGAGAAAACATCAATTTTTTTTATTAGTCTGAACTATTTCTGTCCGGAGTTGTAGGAGTTGTAGTAATTTGCTTTGATAATCATTGGCAGAACCTTAGCCAGATCAAGAAGGCAGTATTGCACTGATCGGAGATGCTAGTTTAGAGTTCGATGAATAAACAGTCCTACGTTCTGTAAGCAACTGCTTTGCTTCCTCAAAGTGCTCTGATTGTTAAAATGCATGGCAGGGGAATTGCAACGACCAACGCCCCCCTTAACCTAGAAGCCACTAACTTAAAAATGATTAGATTGAGCTTCTCTTTATCCACCTATTTTTTTAAAAAATAAATAGCTTATTTCTAAGTTTGGTTAGAAAATGGATTACAGAATACTGTCACGGCATTGATGAAACCTGAGCCTTCCATTCTGGGGCCTTATCGAGCTCACAGTGGTGATTTAAATGGTTTTCGCTTGTTGAAAAGTTTCCGAAGAAATTCCAAGCACCATGAATTGGCAATGAAAGCCTATGATTAAATTGTGTTTTAAAATTTTTTTAGACTTCATCATCTAAATCCTTGTTTTCTTCATTGACATGTCTGTTTAACCTGCCCACATCTTGGGCTACATTTACGTAGTGTCTATGTGGCTGTTATGATTCCTGGCGCATGCTCCCTGATTGTCTTGTTTGAGAAAAATAATATTTAGTCTTTTCAAATGAGTGCTATCAACCAAATATAATTTCGAAAACTGGCCCTGGGATAGAGACTGTCACATAAAGGTTCAACCCATTCTTGACTATACATCGCGAGCTGCCTCGTAGCGACAACTCGTGAAAAACCTCTAAACCCCCTTTTCAAGCTATATGCATTCTAGTAATAGCCCAAAACAAGCAGCGAATCTTTTGGTAGCTGGTAAAATTGGTTTTTTATGTTTTTTAAGTTTTTTTATAAATTACAGTTTTTTTTGATAACTCTTTCACAGGAAATGCAAATTACCTTAGCAGTATAAATGGCTATACGTCTTTTCTATCTGAGCTTACATTACCGCAAATGATGTTGTAAATCCTGAGAAGTTATCTAACAATTTTGCGAAGTGCGTTGATTGAGAATTGCATTGGTTTTATGGGTATTTCAGTCAGTTTTCTCATTTCATAACAACAATCCTCAAACGTTTAACCACGCCTTTCATTCAGACTTCACGCTTGCAATTTTTACACCGACTACGCCAGCTTTCTGACTAAGTGGAAAGGGAGAGTAGGACAAGACTTAAGTCACAGCCTCATCTTGCAGTATAACTCTATCCTACATAAATACTTTAATATGTAGAACAGGCCAGGTTGCAAATTAGATATGCAACTAGAAATGTTCTGAAACGTGGATTGTTCCACTGTTGGTTTACAATTGGCAAGCAAGTTACCAAATCGGCCATTAATGTAGCAATTATCATGGTATCCAGCTGTCTCTCTTGAAAAATTACTTCGTTATCTCAAAAGTCCCCCATTGACCTTGACTCGCCTTCCCATTCCATTGGTTTAGATCTTTAATCACACATCAACTTTGTCTTTTCACTTTTGATGGACATTTACTATATCCTACTGCGTAACTGCGTGAACTCACAAGTCAAAATCGAAAAAAGAATATTAAGTCAAATAGAAACAATTACAGACGCTTATCCTCTAATGTGAGCCTGTTAGATACTGAAATATTTCAATTTTAAATATTTTACTTGAATCAGAAAGTCATTGCTGATCTCAAAAAGAGCCGGGGAACGGTCCTGCCTTTTACCTGCAACATTTGACTCGAGCTTTTCTTCCATTTCTAGGATTACCTCGTTCCCAGTGCCTGTAATACCTTATCTGCAACCGTCAGGGGTTAAAAAACCTAAAATATTCTCCACTAGGCTTGAATATAACGCTACTGGGTCCAGTTGTGAGATTCAACCCTGAATGTGTTTCAGCCAAGGCCCTACGAGAAAGCGGCAGACACAGAAGGGGAACTAGAAAGACCACGAGTCACTCTTATCACTATAGACCCATTATCAATGCAAAACTCAGCATCCTCAATATGAACGGCATTATAGCGAACGCCCTGTACTGCAAACGCGACAGTGGTGAATTTTTAATGTTGTCTGCAGCTAGTTTTCAAGATTAATGACATTTATTTTAACAATGTTACTCCTTGCATTTTGTCGCATCACAGGTTGCATTGTTGATTTAGGACAAAATATAGATACAATAAAGAGGTAAAATCATTAATTGATGAAACCAATAGACATCCCGATATAGAGGCAATTGGCAATTGTCTAATAAGGAATAAGATTCGGTTAAAAAGGATGAACCATTATGATTGCAGGCCATTCCTATCATGATTAAGATGCACTTTCTTTCAGGAGCATTTTGTTGTAAACCCATTTAAAACTCAAATTTCCAGTCGTTAATTAAGGCAGTCAGTTATCAAGCGACTGTAATTTGTTTCAAATTGCAATTAAAAATAAGATGTTGCCATCCCAGGTGGCCTAAATGGTGTTTCACGTCTGATACCGGTTGGCTTCGAGTAACTCGTAGCGAGCTCCGTCGAAACTTTGAAGGACTGAAATCGATGCGCCGCTGATTTGTTAGTTGTGTTATATCTGCAAAGAAACTTTTCAAGTTCTTCTGCAAGGCATTACGGGGTCAAAGCATCGGGGTATTGCAAAGATCGTCCCAAGCATCGTCGTTGCCATGGGATTCTAATGTAATTTGAATCGAGGCTCGGTAGGGCAACACCCGTTCTCGCCTTTCATTAATTATTCAAGCGCTTCCCTGCCTAATGAAATATTCAAGAGGCATTATTCTAATTTGTTTTGAGTGTGGAACCCATTAGGGTAGTAGAGTATGAGAGTATCCAGTGTAAGCATCCTAAATTCAGGCTCTGCATGGTTTGAGTAGTGGAGAGAAACTAAAAGCCACGTCGGTTTTATTGCTTATACCAAAGCTTGGGTTTTTAGAGCTAGCGCAATGAGTTACAGCACAAGGCGATCACGTTATGGCAGTGCCTCGATGTATGAAGGGGGTTATCTTTCGGATGGTGGATACCATACGCATGGGTCTGATACAAGACTTAATAAAACCCGCTCGATGGAAGACCTTACATCAACTAGAGGTCGTGTTTATGGTCATAGTGCTTCAAATTCAAGATCGACTGGAAATGCCTATGGTGGAACTGGCTCTGGTAGTCGTTATCTTAGCACAAACGATAAACCTAATGTTGGATTTAGGGGAGATAACCGCAGGTTGTATGCATCAAGTGGGTATGGCAGTAGAGACGATCTTACTAGAAGAGGCCTGTATGAGTCCAAAGGTGGCAGCACGGATAATTTAAGTAGTGTACTCAGAGGGAACGCCGGCGATGCTCGTTTCTCTAGTTCCAAACTGTCTGAAGGTTACCGGACACGTGATTCCGGTACAAAAATTGGCGGAATCCTCCACGGAGGAGCCGGGAATCAGTCTGACTCAGAGCAGAATAAAGTGAGATACAGAATCTCTGGAGAAATTGTACGCTCGAATTCGCCACAAGACCGCATGCGAGGCTACAGCAGTGATACTGGTGTCGCCAGTCAAGCTCATGTCGGTGATTCGCGATACAGCAATGAAGCGGTGCGTGGATACAAAGATAGAACGTCCCGCTTTGGGCTTCAAAATCGAAATGATTCAGGCTATAAAGGTTATCAGTGGCGCTCCAAGTCATCAGAGAGGAACGATATAGAATACAGACTTCAAGGAGGTGCTGATAGGCAGGGACTCAATGAGCCTGTACAGTCTACAGGATATCCAGGAGGTCGAGGGGCGGGCCGAATGCCTGAAGATGGCCCGCGCGGACGGTCTCCGGACAGAAGTGACTACAGATTAGACCCCTATAGGGCTCGTTCAAGAAGTGCAAGTCCCATGCATAGACCAACTTCTGGTGCAATGGGTAAAATAGGGTCACCAAGTAGAAAACCGAGAAAAGCCTCGAGTAGTTCTAATCTTGCCCGTGGGGCTAGGCCTAGGATCGATGTAGTCGACCCCGCTTCGTTTCCCGTTTGCAGCAGATGGCCTAACTGCACTGTGTGCTCTATTGACATACCTAGCAGCCAAGTCGTGAGTCATATTTTGTTTTATTTTTTGCCAAAGTTTCGTTTTTGCATTCAGGAATAGGAGTGAAAAAAGAAGAAAATTGTATAAACTAACTACGATAACCTGCTTCAACCCGCATATTTTTTCCTCGCATGTCAATGTAGGACCTTTGTTTTGGACTCTTGCCACATTATGCAGGGCCTCTGACGAGGGGAACGGGGGTTCGGGGGCCATAGCCTTCCACTTTTTTAAAAAAAAATTCAAAATATTTTGTTATGATTGTTAAATTTTCCCTTGCCCTCCCCACCTTTACCTCCCCACCCCCACATTCAAACCTGCGCCGTTGCCCATGTTATGTCAAAATAATCGCGAAAACATGAGCGTTTAAACGTGTATGGAAGAAATTCTTCCACATAAGCTTTTGCGATATATTTTTACTAAAATTTGTGCAATTGTTTGGCGGAATATGACATTTTTTGGTTTTGGGCAAGCCCGGTGATTTGCGAGTATCTTATCTGAGCGGCCTTTCCTCTTCTGTCTCATTATAATCCGTATCCAACTACTGAGATAAACTTTCCGAGTCATGTCGCATTTGGGGAAAGGGGGTGCTGTTGTCGGCAGTCCTGTATTTTTTGCCATTGCACTAGTTGTACATTACCACACAGTCCTGTCTATAAGATGGCAATGCCTTGACTCGACAGCGATCGGTCGGCAATTGAGTCTTAACAGATCAGACGTATTCTTCTCTTTAAAACAGCCTGCTGGCTAGCAAAACAACAGCCTCCCTTGAGCTCTTGACCTCTACCATTTCATCGTAGGAAACCTTAATAGTGTTACCTGCATAGGTTACAAACATGGCTGGAAATGCGACTCGTTGAAAACAATCCTCAGCAAGGAGTATCCTAAATGCCCGTAGTTTCCGACTTGTTTTTTCGGTTCATTCATTTTTTGCCTCGAAATTATTGTCTCTTCAAAAACTCTAATTTAATGCAGGCCCATTCAATTATTACGACACATCTCTTATTCCACGTCAAAAATACGAATCTGTGTGTAAATCTCCATGGATAGGCTTTTCAGCAATAGAGCTTTAATTTTGAGAGAGTAGGGAAGGGGGAGAGGGGGAGGATGAGATCGAAAAAGATTCTCTTAAAAGAAAGAGGCGTGAGGTCCAACGAATGCCTGGTTTGTTCGATATGATCTTTTCCATAACAGATCTACTGGTAACTTTCCCCTAAGTTTACCCGCTGTATCATGCAAGGCATTTGTCTTATTGGCATAGTCGTTCATTTGCTGGTATTTTTGCCACTATTTTTTCCAGAAACTTTGCCAGTATATTTGCCAGTGTTTCATTCACTGACATTAGATTTCGCTAAGCGACAAACAGAAATTTAGGCAGTCAACAGAACTGCATCATTAGACGCTTCTCCAATTGAGCCAAAACTCTTTTTTTTGCCATATTAATTTATTCTACAACCAACATAATTGTCTCCGTATGCAAAAATCTTCGCATATCATAGATTTGGAATCAGTACCGTAGCTGCCATTGTTTTTTTGTGAGCCCTTTGCAACAGCGAACCTTTCGTTTTTTATCAGCGTCACAAATGTTTAAAATCTACGCTACAACTAACAGGGTATTGCAGCAGATGGAAAATTGTGACCTGTAGTTTTTGCCTTTGTACAATAAAAGAGTGATTTTACAAATAGTTTTCCTTTGCTGCACGTCAAACAATCTACTGAAAATCTAATACCCACAATTTTAATGAGTGGGGAAATCGATGTACTGATTTCCCTATACAGACCTTCTTCATCTGCAGCAATCTTATCGAGTGTTGCAATTTAGTTTTAATTTTTTATCTATAGCCGCCCAATTGTTGCTGATGCCTGTGGCTTCCTATCCAAACTTATATCAGCTCTGTTGATAACCATTGCAAACAAACTGAGACTGTGCAATCCCAAACTAGTTAATTTTTAAACCCATTTAATATTTAACTAGAAGTGTCATCTTACACCCTTTTCAGATAACGTTTAGGAAGGATCCTCCTTTCTTTAATCAATCCCTTTGGCATCTCAACAAATAATTGCTGCAGTGAAAATGTGATATCCTAATATTTATTCTGTTATTATCAATATGGAAATACAAGTTTCCATTGATGTGTTTGGTTCTGCACTCAGTATAAACTTGTTTTTGTAAAAACCTTTATCATTCGTTTAAACTTCTGCAATGAGATTGCGGATGGTAATCTCATTTGATTTATAATGAGATGTATCTGTTAAAGGTGTGCCAATGTGTTCATTTTTCGCTTTATGAAATACTGATAAAGAAGCAAGAATCTCATTCATTTGCATGCCTGAGGAAGCCAATCAATACATTATATCAAAATATAAAAACAATATAATTACACTATTATATTTTCATTCTGGTACTAAATTTATTTGCTAACTATATTATCGTTAAGCCAATCAATACTTTGCTAAGAAATAAACTCTAAAATGAAGATAACTAAAATGCTTTTAGTTAGCCCCCAATTAACAATTAAGTTTCGGTTCATTTATCATTAAGAAATACGGAATAACCTCAGTATAACAACTATTAATATGATGCTTCCAGCCATATCCCTGCTTACACACGCTCAATAACGGAAACGCTGCAAACAGCAAGCAAATCACTTTTTTCTTAAACTTCTGCCTGTGATCTTGTAGAAGAAACTATATAATAGTAAACATACCTAAACATATCTCAACAACGGTGTCAGCCATGCTGCACTAATGCCCATCACATTAATATTTAGCTATATTTTTAAGTGATATACTAGCTTTCACTTGATTGGTTATAAACATTTATATGTCTTACAACGTTTATTAGTCTTAAGCCAATACTTGCAGTTTATTTTCTTCTTGATTTTTTTGCGAAGGCTTCCATGAAATTTTCTTCATTTTAGTTACGATGTTAGGACTCTAACTAAAAATCTAACTTATGCAGAAGTTATATCCAACCTTCTACTTGTTTTTTTATTTTTCCAGCTCCAAATAAAATCTATGCTTATATGAATATGTATATTTTTTTCAGAATAAAGACACCATTATGAGAACTATGAAGGTATAAAGATTCTCTTTTTAAATGAATCAAGGAAAGCTATTATAGTTGCGATTTTGGTGAATTTTTCTTCAAAAACTTTGAAAAATATTGACAAAATTACCTAAAATTACCATTATCTTGTTGAAAGTCCAGCTTTTTGATTCCCAGATTTGCCTCTTGAATCAAAATTTTATAGGATTAATATTATAAGTTACTGACGCAAATTTAACGAGGTCTTTGATACTTTTTAATATGCCGTTCAATAGCTAATATTTACCAGTTTATTTTCCAAAGTTTACTTGTGAAATGCCCTTGATACTAAGCAGATCTTATGTATAGATATTTAATCAGAGATCTGTCTGTTGTTATGTATTGCAAATATTTTAGCAGATGATTTGGCTAACACAAAGCAATTATTTTTGTCTTCCAGGCTGAGCTAAAGGAAGAGGTTGAAAACATTGCACTTGTAAGTTATTGAAGAATCCTTCAACCTTCCTTGAATCAGGGGCGGACTGGCCCGGGTGACTAGGTGGCGATTGCCTACCCGGCCCCTCAGAATTTTCAAAAGTGGGCCCTTTTTAAAAGGATAAATTTTTGAATTTTAAGCATAAATTCCGGCCTAAATTCTCTGGTACCGATTGAAGTTATGCAAATTAATATCAATTTCAAGAGTAAGTAAATTAGGTTTTCTAAGAGACCACACCTATTCAAAGCCTGGTCACGCCCTACGGGCCCTGTCCGCCCCTGCCTTGAATATTACCTCGACAAACCAAATTCAAGTTTCTTTGGCTTACTTTAGATCAATATACATGAAGCTACGTAGAGTTGTTTGTTTGTTGGATAGGTCCACCAGACATCAACTAGATTTCAAGGCGTTATATTCCTTCTGAAATGCCATGTATTGCACTTTTCCGTTAGCAAGACAAAATCAATGAGAATGCGGTTTTACCCTCTCAGTTTCATCTTCATGTTCACTGGAATAGCTACAGTGTAGCTGTCTTTTAATACCTGCTTGCTCTTTAAAATGACACTCTGCCGGTACTCTGTAAATTAATCATAGCTAAAAGGAAACATACTCGAAATCAAATGTCAGATCAAAATTACAAAATTGGAAATTGTGAAATACATTGGGTAAAGTTGGGCTAACAGACAATCAGTTGGTCTATCAATATGGCAACAAGACAATCGACCAATTATTGAAAACAATAGATCTTTGAATATTTTATAAAAACCTGTCAGTTTTCAAGCGTCCTTTCACTTGACTAAGTTCCCACAAATATGAGATTTCTCAATGAGAAATAAGCTTCAATCGCTAAAACAACCCTTTACACCAGCAGGGACTGTATCGTTGACCTAGAAACCGCAAATTCCTTAGGTGGCACCCTTAAATGGACACAGATGATTTGAATTGCTTTTCAGCTGCGCAGCTTGCCCTGTTCGCGATCCTCAATGTGTCTAGATTTTTTGCTATTTCATTGTCGGTCTATCTAATCTTTGAGAGAATCCCTCGGTTACAGGGGTAGTGTCTCGTTTTTTTAAAACTAATCGATTCATTGAATCCTAGGGGCTAATTTTCCCAAAACTGCTGTAAGAATGCGGCTTCTTCCATTGGGGGTAACTTAAAGAAGGCATTGTTCAGAAGAACCTAAAATACAGATCATCACACTTAATTACATATAATTATAAAATACCAAACCTCAAAGTGTTGCAAATTTTATCTCGTCATTTAGTAAAATCCCCTTAAAAGAATTTAAGAACAGGTCTTCAATTTTTGGTTGACCAATTGTTCTAGATCACTATTTCAGACTGACAAATCACAAGGTATATGTTCAAGTGCATTGTTCTCTAAACCATTTCTTGTAACAAGACATAGCTATTTCTAAGCTATTTCCAAGCATCTCTAAACAAGGTTATCATCAAAATACCCCTTTTAGATAAGAACTTTGTGTAGCAACCATGGCTCCTGAAATTCTCATACGCATCTTTAAGACTCAACCCAATACCAGCCTTGTTCTAGAAAAAGCATGTTTCTTTTCGCGAGGATTATTTATACGTTGCGTAGACAATGTATCATTTCTTTAGTTGCAATTGAATTTTCATTAACTTCAGACATTGCACTCTAACACGAAACTTGAAATTTATTTGGAAGCTTGCATGGATTTAGGTTAAAACAGGAAAAGATAGATTCAATGCATATTTTTCATTCGACAGCTGTCGAATGCTGACGTATACTTTCATTAAGAAATAGAATAGCGATTTAGCTTTTTATAAAGATAAACTTTCTCAATAACACAAAACTAGTTTATTTACAAGATACACACGAGTATTTGGGATAGGAATGACTAGACACAGGGCCGCCGCCAAAGGGGTTAAGGGGTACGCTGTACCCCCCAATACTTTAACGGATTTTTGTCGGGCGAAAGAAAACTATTTTTCTCACGCTTTGGTATAATTGTAACTTTTTTACAACAATTGTAACGTATTAACATTTTTGTAGCAGCTAAATTTTAAAAATTATTGCATTAAAAATACTTGAAATTGAATTTTTCGAATGTTGTTTATTAAAACCGAAACGTATAAAGCAGCAAATAGAATTCTTTATCTTATGACCACACCCTTAAGGTGTGAGCCACGCCCTTTTTGATGGCAGAAATCATTTATGTACCCTTGTTTGACTTCACTCCTGACTAGACATTAGTTTGAAATAATGATTTTTAAATTTATTGATGAATACGTATAGAACGAGAAGATTATTCGATTCCCAAAACTACTAAACATGCCAGAAGAAGTTTCCATTTTAATGGGGGCAAAATTTTTAATAAGATTTTTCTAGAATCTCTCAGCTTGGGTGAATTAGAGGTTTTAGATTTTGAAGACATGAAATACAAGTAATTTTCTTCTTACTTCTTACCGTCTCCCCTCTCACATTCCTGTGTTTGGTATTTTACTAGCTTTTTTTATCTTTTCGTTGCATTTTTAGTTTTTTGTACTTTACTGAACGTGAGTTTATAACAGCTTTTTGTAAGTTTTAGTGTTTTGATTCAGTTTAGATATTTCTTATGATGAGAAGAATTTACGAATTAATGTGAATTTAGTATTAAAATTGAAATATGATATTAATTTGAATATAATTTGAATATAATGCTTACATTTATTTTATTGCAGCTTGAGAAAAAAGAAAAGATGATTCAAGAAAAAGCAGAAAGCAATGCTCAACTTACTCAAGAACTACAAAGATGCCAGAAAGAGCTAGAGGCAAGGAAGGGAGAGATCAATCGCAAGGATCTAGAGGTAAAGATATTAAAAAGTACAAAATCTCTTTCATTATTTAGTTGTAGCATGAAATCAGTCACGACATCTTTGTGGAGAGTAATAATGTAGGCGGAGGGAAGTTTTAAAGCTTATGTGACCTATGCTTTAATTCTGTAAAGCTTTGACTGTATTTTACCCCGGGTGTTTCTTTTCTTGTTCAGCAAAGAATGGCCGGGTAATAACGTCATATAAATATGTTTACGTAATTGAGGAATCGGGATCATTGGATCTGCAAAAAGACTAAGATACCACGAAATTTTGATAGCATTTGCTAGATTTGTTAGAAATTGACTGAAATATTTTATCTGGCTTTTGTTTCTAAAATTGGTAAACTAATTCAGAACAACAGCAATTCATTAGAAATGCTCAGTTCTTTCATTGATTATTCACTGTAAATGAAATTTGAATGTTTTGTTCCTAGCTACGAAGTGCGTGTTAAAAATTATAATAATCGATGTTTTCGAAGTTATCACTTTATCCACTCTGTTGTAAGGTCGTATCCTTCTCTATGATCACAGTAGCAAACACTGCTGACTCTATTGTCAAACAATGCAAACATATCTCGTATCTAATTAATAAACATCATTCAAATCTGATTACTCGTTATAGTGTCTCAATTTAGTTATTCATCATGGTAAAAATCCCTTTTCAGATATCTCAGCTTAAGTCTGAAGTCAGAAATTTGGAAATTTCTAAGAAGCAAACCGAGCAAAATTTTACTGAAGTGCAGGTAAATATGAATGTGGAGTTAGTAGAGCACTGCTGTACAGGCGCAGTAGCCTTTATCAAATTCTAAGAAATAGTTTTATTAGACGGAAGTAGTTAAAAAGGTCATGAGTATTTTGTTTATTTATCATAGGTGCAAGTGACTGAGTTCCAGGTTATTCAAGAAAAACTCGCTGATGTACAGGAAGAGCATGATAATGTTATGCTGAAGAACAGAGAGCTTATAGAAAGGGTATAACGTCTTTTTGTACCTTCGAAGTTGATGGGCATTTATGCTAATGATTGGTTAAAATCGATTTAGATATGCTAAGTGGTAACAGATTCTAACAAATAATCGTGGACATTACCTTAGGGATTAATGTCAAATTAAGTATAAAGTTCTAAAAGCAAGCTTTTAAATTGATCTTAACCTCAAATTTCGCATACATGAATCTATTCATATAGCTTTTCAGCACACTTCAATTTTCTTTCTAGATAAAACATTTGGAAATCGCAGAAAAGGATTTCATTGATTTGGAGAGAAACGTCATTGATTTGCAGGTTATTTGGCAGTATTCTATATTCCAAATCTACCCGATATTTTCAGATGAATTCTCTTCAATATGAACATTTAATATGAGCATTATGAACATTACAAACATTAAAATAAGAGATAGTAAAAGCAAGAATTAGAAAAAGGGCGAAATTTATTATCCACTAATGCATAGAATGTTTACAACCAACGAGCAATCTCTATTTTACATTACCTCAATTTCCCATTCTGCACAATATGGGTAATTTGCAGAAAGGCTGTGTTGATTTACCTTCTGAGAAATATGTTGCCCTCTAGCATAGAAGACTTCCATGAATTTGCCTATCAATTCTGTTCCGTGTGTATTATAAGGAGGTTTTGGAAACAAATAGTTTATGGCAGTTGGTTTTATACTTTTTTCATCTATTTAGGAGCAACTGCGCGATATGGAAGACATCGAGGCTCATCGTGACGATCTCTTGAGCAAATTCCAAAACTTAAAAAGGCAAAGAGATGAGTTTTTGGAGAAAGGACGAATGGTTGAAGAAGAGAGAAACGATTTCTTGCGAACAAACCAAACTATGGAACAGCGTTTAGAAGAATTTAAGAAAAAATACAACAACATGAGAAAGCAAAATGGAGACCTTAATAGAACGGTGAGAGAAGAAGACTTCTTTATCTAAAGACATTATTGAAGAGTTTATGAGCATCCCTTTTATATTTATCTAACTTTCTTTTTCAATCAGCTGTAATCCACGGACCATTTTTGCGAAAGCCATACCTTCAACTTTGCTTTTAACATGTTGGCTATTATTCGAGCTATGTGAAGTATTTAGCTCTTTATAGTTTACAAGCTATGGCCCTTTCAAACTAATAATCAGATTTTAAAATTGTCTTTACTCCTCATAATTATAGAATACTTATTAATTGATTTTACAAACTGAGCTTCACGACATACATAGCTTTTTACTATTTACAATTTATGCAATTTAATATTTAATTTAACTTGTTTAATTAAATTAATTTAATTTAACTTGATATTGAAAGAATCAATGAATCCGATTCGTTAAAATTTCGGAACGATCCTTCTTTGAACCTCGTTTTTGGCTTGTGTTGGTATTAAATGACAGTGTTTATTGTCCAGCTTGATTTTTGAGCTCAATATAAAAGATCGCTATTGAAATTTTTATAAAGATATATATCGTTAGATTCTGGTTCTCGAGCGAGAGAAAAAAGATTTGGAGCAGAAGATCCTTGATATTCAAAATGATCGCAACATTATGCAGACAGCTCTTGGTAAACTCGAAGTTGAAAGAGACGATTGGGTTAGAGAAGTGAAAGAGGTTACATCCGAACGAAACATTTTGGAGCAGAAGTTAACAGAGATGGACGATATGTTAAGGTATTCTGCTTGGTGCATTTTATTTGTTCTGGGTTTGCTGTTGCCTTATTGAAACAGTGAGGACTCCTTTAAAGAACTTTTGGTCCTTTTGCCTCTTTTAGGATGTAACCTCTTTTAGAAAATGTTTTGCGGTGTTATGTATGGACTTCATGCCTTAATCAGGCTAAATCATACCTTACATTCACTGCCAAAATTACTTGGAACACCAAACACTTTGCGCTGTGCTTTTTCTTGGAACACCCAACCTCCGTCCCCCTTTCCCCCAGAACGATATTGAAAGTATAGAAGAATGAAATACAAGCCACAAGAAAAAACGTACTTCATAACCCCTTTCTTTTTTATAGTAAATTTCCTAGGGGGAGAGGGGGATGACTGAATTTGCCTTTGAAAACTGATATTAGTGTTGCAAAAATTTTGGCAGTGATTGTGGGATACAACCTCATAATTCCAAGGGACACAAAAAGCTTTTCTCTGCTCCTTTTCCTCGAAAATTGTTTGCTCCTTCAAGACTTCTCAACCTCTTTCTCTTGAAGATTGCTTAGCTGTCATCACCTAAATACGATTTCGAATAGCACGTTGCATTAACTGTGTAAAAGGACTTTTCCTATTCAAATTCATCCACACCAATGATACCTCTTCTACATTAATTATATTTCTTTTATCTTTAGCGATCACGACCACCTTGAAGAAGGCTTCCATAGCTTGCGATTGAAGGTGGGTATTTCATTAGTTTTGCAGCAAGCACTTAAAGCAACTGCATTGAGGCTCTCCTGAGCTTCGCATTGTGTGATAACCGTATGCAAAGGCAGTAATGATCTAACGAGTTGAAACTTCTCAATCTCTTCTTTCAGCTTGCTGAAATCACGAGACAGCGCGATGATGCAGAGATGCTCATACCATCTTTAAAGGCAAAAATTGCATTGTTAAAGAAATCATGCAGAGAAAAAGATGAGACAGTGACTCGTTACATGGAGGAACTTAAGCAATTCAAACACCATATGGTAGGAACTAAAGGATCAGTGGTGAAGGGTCGAGTTTACGAACCGGTTCCACAGGTCAGGCTTTTTAACAATGCAAAATTGTTCTAAAATTACACATATACATAGATGTACTTCGTCTTTAAGTTGTGAGATGTAACTTTCAGTTTTGGGTAACGGAGGTGTACTTTGATTCCATTAAAAGATGATTAGGTTGTTATCAAAATCCAAATTCTTAGCGATGGCCTTCATTTGCAATGATTTTGTCGAGGGGCAAATCACTCTAGTTTTGAGAACACCTTTTGTGAAAATCTAATTGTTTTATCTGAAAATCCTCGGAAATCCTTTTGATTTAGGCAAAATTTCGTACGCTATTTGCAAGAGTGAATCGCCCCTCGGATTTTGTACTTAATGTTTCCAAGAACGGTTCATGCACACTTTACTTTCCTTCCATCAGCATGACTCCAGAAACAGAAATACTTCATCATACTTCACAAAAAGTAGACGCGAAGAGAGTTTTGCTACCAAGGTAAGTATAAGGAGAGTTTTGCTACCACGTTAGATAACTCGATCTAAATGTGTGAAATCGTTTTTGCTAGTAATTCAGCATTATGTTCTATTTGGGATTTCTTTGTTATACGTTAGCTAGTATTGTGGATTTCCATGACTATGATAACGTGCAAAATGGCGGATCTGTTGTCAATTCATGTTTTTTGTAGGGCCATAAAGTCGATTATAATTTGTCAGACGAAAGTGTCGTATTGTCCGAAGATGATCGAACAATCACTGATGATGGTAGTCTCGCCGACTATAGAGGGCAGTCCGACAGACGATACCTCACATCGAATCGCACTGTACACGTATACGATAAAAGTATCCGACCTTCAGGTAGACGAAGGACATACAAGGCTCTTTACGACTACGACCCATACAAATCAAGTGGATCCGAGCATCCTGAACGAGAACTGCATTTGAAGGAAGGAGACTATATCACTGTTTATGGAGAAATGGATGTTGCCGGGTACCTGGAAGCAGAGGTTGATGGTGGGTCTTTATCAATTGGAGGCTTTCAAACCAGAAATCTTGCTTACCTGGTCGTGTCACTTGCTTAAGTTTATCGCTGCATATTTTCTAGAATCCTGTTCTGAACTCTCAGAAAACTCAAATTTTTGCATTTCGGATTCAGAATACCAACTGATTCTCTGTTTAATTGTTTAAAGAAAACTTTTTGTGAATAGGGGTATCTGTAAAAAAGCTGTGACTTATACATTTTTGCATCTGACGAAACGAATCTATTTGATCTCAAAAGGCTGACAACTTTGAAGATATGCCATTTGACAATCTCCAAAATGAACATTTTAAAGATTTGTATTAACTGTTTTAGCAAATCAAATTTATGCTTAGCACTGCCAATTGTTTTCTTGGTTTTGTTGAGATCTTTTTTCCATTTACTTTCACGTCAACTTCCCAACATTATGACCGTCTGATGACTTGCTCAATTCTCATTCATCATTATGAAACTAATGTATAAGCTTGAATTTAAGGTGAAACTGGTTTAATACCAAGCATATACGTAGAGGAAATGAGTGACGATGGAAACTTTGCTTCACGAAGAAATGAGGTGAATTTTTGAAGTTGCTTAGATTCTACCTCTATGTCAGTGTAAGGAAAATTATACAGTAAAATAATGTCCCTGGTTTCCATGTGCTGCTGAATCCTTGATTCAAGATATTTTAAGCGTCCTAGCACCATTTGCAAAGTGATTTTTTCTGATACCTAAATGTTACTGAAATCAAAAACCCTTTGTTTACAATAGTTCTTATAACGTGATTTAATCTTGCAAATGCTTCTGATCTTTTATCCCACCAACTTTATGTTAATAAAAATTCTACCTCTACAATGTATACTTTGAGAGTTTTGAGAAGTCTTACCTTACCTTTTAACTTACTCTTGAGTTGGAATACCATTCAGTATTCATATCTTTACAGACAAGAGAAGTTACGTCCAGTGGATCTTACGGAGCTCGCCAACGAAAGTTCGTCTGCGTTTATGACTACGACCCGTACACAATGAATCGGGGCGGTAGACCAGATCAGCAGCTTAGTTTACGAAAGGGTGACGTCATCACTGTTATTGGTGATGTAGATATCGATGGTTACTATTCCGCTGAATTGAACGGTGAGTGTGGTTGTCTGTAGAAATGACTGCAAATGCTACTGCAAACGCTACCGCAAACGCTACCGCAAACGTTACTGCAAACTTCACTGCAATTGCGATCCCAAATGCGACTGTTATACTTTTCATAGATGCTGTATCAATGGCTAATTTTGAATGAACCTGTACACTAATTTGGCCAACATATTAACATTTTTCTTTAACTAAGCTAACTGTAATTTGGTTCTCATTTACAGGGCGTAATGGTTTGGTCCCTGCTACGTACGTACGTCAAATAGGCGCCACGAACACTGGATCTACGAACTTTGGGTCCTCGTCTTACGGAGGGCAGAAAACGTACGACTATCAGACAACGAAATCGTCTGAATACAAGAAAAGCTCTGATGGAAGAAGTGGATCTATTGACATTATACGTGATGATGTGGAAGGTGAGTGTATGATATTGGTAGACTAGAGAGACATGTTTCTTCAATGTTCCTCGATAAAGAGAGTCGTTTAATGAAACGGGTGTTAGGAAAAACAGTTTACAAAGTATTTTCACTGCTTCATGACGACTACTGTATAGGTATGTTAAATCTTGAATTCTCCTTTCATAAAAGTAAATAATCTTCTTCAGTAAAGAGATTTATTATTTCCAAACTGGAAATAGGATTCTTAAGAAAATTCATTCTCCAGAGATTTCTTTTCGGTGGTTCGCCTTCTGAATTTTATTCTGTCCTTAGCATATGCATTAGTTTGTGATAAATAGCAGTCAATATGTTGCCTGGAAAATATGTTAAGGTGATATAAGCAAAGTTTTAGTACAACAGACTTTCGAACATTTTCATGTAGTGAATTATATTAGTTTCAATCTTAACATAGGCCCACCGTTTCCACCTACGAACCTTAAAGTTTCGAGAATAGTTGGAAAAGACTCGTTGATTCTGACCTGGAAAATGCCCCGGATAGACAAAAACGGTAAAAGCAATGGGGCGCTTGTCACTGGATATAAGGTAAACAATTCAAGCCGATAATTTTGCTCCAGTTTACTTCTGCTTATTTTCACTGTACCTTTCTTTTGAATTTTTTTGAGCTATTTTGTCGAATTTCCAGTAATATGTGTGATTCGAAGATAAAATTTAAGCCTAAAATTAAGATAAGCAAGATATTTGCAGTAAAATTTTTTGGTCTTGCTTGTTTGCCAATCTTGGTATTTTTACATGATGTAAATTTACAATGTCAATTTTAAGGCTGATTTTTGCATTTAATACTTGTTAATTTGAAAGGACACTTTAAATTTCTTTCTATAGACACATTAAACGTGTACAGCTCTGTTTGTAAAGCATAAAACATTCTGCAACAGACTGTGTAACAATAACCTTCATTTCTCTTTCCTTAGATTTGGGTTAATGGCAAGCCTGTCCAGGATGTCAAGAAATACCTCATGACCAAGGCGCTCGTTTCTGGTTTGAATCTTCGAGATAATCTTCAATTTGATATACAAACTGTTGCTGAAAACGGACTTTGTTCGGAGAAATGTCACTACAACATATACGGAGCCGATTCGTTGCGGGTACGTGTTAATGTGACATGTAACAAGGCAGGCATATAAGATATGACTTACTTCAAAATTTTTCATACATGAAATGAGGCCAAAGTGATTTTATATCTTTTTTCCTTATCCCATATTTAATGCTGTGTATGGATCCAACAAGGCTTCTTATAATTGCATAAATAATTTGGCCCCTGAGATTTCATTTCAGCTGTCAAAGTCTTGTTCTATTACGTCCAGGAAACAAACACCCCTTTGCAACAGGCAACTTTCTACGACGGGCACCTCTTTGCCACGGACAATTTTCTAGAACGCCTCATTTCAATCATTCACCGCCATGTTTAGCTATTTTTAGGTCTATATTGAATTGTCAATGCTTTTGCTCTAAAGTCACAAGCATCTAAGGCGGCCATAATAGTTACAACGCGATTACAATGAATTGGTTGAAAACAACTAATTTTTGTTATCTTATTTCTTTATCATTATAGAACCCTGATTATGAAGATTTCTTCGTCAAAGCTGCTGGAAATTATCGAACGGTAAGTATGCTTACTAAATTTACGATAATTATTGTAGATTTTTAAACAACAAAGATAAAATTTCTCTATATTTTTGCATAAAATTTTTGGAAAATTATGTACGAGGCTTTAAGAACATTCTTCTCACATATACTATTATTTTTAAATGCCTTACTTAATTTAAATTCAATATATTTTTATTTCAGTTTATTGCATTATTTGACTACGACCCATACAAAAGTTCTCCAAATCAAAACCCGGCTCTTGAACTTCAGTTCAGCGAGGGTGACTTGCTAAAAGTTTATGACACATCAAGAAGTGATGGCTTTTACCATGCTGAGGTGAGTTACTTCGTGTAATAAATTTCAAGTTTCCCACTACTTTATGCATCTGTCATAGAAACGTTCTGTAAAAAATTTTGGTTGTGTCTTTCTATGGAATGGGTCTTGGAAAGTCTTCTTGCAGTGCTAGGAATCTGCGCCAGAACTTTTGGCTCATCATTTCCAATCGAAAACAACATGATTGATATGCCTTCTTTTTTGAACCTCTTTGATCATCCTTAATAGTATTTCAGTTCTACTCTTTTTGAGTATGTTCTTGAATGTTCCCATCATTGCTTGTATAGCAGACTTGAGGCATACTAAGGAATCTATTCTTTGTTCCTTGGACTGTTGCTTGTTCTGTGTTTTATTGTTTGTCACACAATTCCTGGCTATCATAGGTACGTGGAAAGAAAGGTTTGGTCCCTTCGAATTTCATTGAAGAGATCTCAATGCCAGAAAATAGCTATTCTACAACGAGCAACATGTACTCTTCAAGAGGAGGCAGCGAATCCTTTTCGAGGTCGATGCAAACGGGCAGAAGCTCGTATGGACAAACATCATCATCATCACAGCAGCAAGGGCAAGAATACGAGAAGCGGTCCAGCCTTTCATCAACAAATAATGGCCGTAGAAGGGTAAACCATTGATTTTAAGTGCCATATCTAATTTCCAACATACTTTGCTGATTTCACACATTAAGTCGTATTTCGTGATGCTCTTTCAGGCTATGTGATGCAAGTTCTAAAATTATACAAAAGTTTAGTTTCCCACTCTCTCACAATGTGAGCCACTTTAGAACTCAACTAGGTGAAAGGTAGTGTAAGTTATTCTTTAGGCCATTTAAATTTCTCCGTGGCTCACTTCATCTTCTATTCCTGAACAGAAAATGGTAGCTGTATACGACTATGATCCACTGAAGCAGTCACCTTCAAAGGACAAGTCTAAAGAGCTCAATTTGAAAAAGGGGCAATATGTCACCGTTGTTGGAGATATGGTGAGATCAAATTAATAGCTTTATTCATTTAGCTCAATTAACCAATCAAACTGTGTGTTCGGGTTTATCTTGATTAGTAAGTTAGCTCATGATCCTATAGGGAATTTAGTTTTACAACATTATTTTACAGCCTTTACGCCAACATCTTGCTGGAAAATGTAAAGCTTATCGTACAATATTTTAGTTTTAGTCCATGGCATATTTTATCATAATTAACTACCAGATGCCCACTGCACAACCTTTGTACGAATGTTACAAAATACACCTTGCTCTTTTATTGTTTTTTTGCATACCAAGCGCCTCCCCTCCGAACACCCTTCGATTAAACACGCGCTAAACATTGTTTCAACAACTTGATAACTTTTCCTTATGATAGCATTCTAGTAAAAACACGTTCCTCAATTCTAGAGACCTGATGGATTTTATTTTGGGGAGGCCGATGGACGCCAGGGCCTGGTCCCAGGAGATTTCTTAGAACCTTCAAAGGATGATGACATGGTGAGTATTTGATATCCCGTAGCAAATTAACGTGCTTTGAATATTTGACAATTTCAGTCTTTATATCTTGAACAGCATTTTGAAAATTGACGTGTTGAGGGATTGGAAAGGACACTTGCTTGACCCAAATACATTCTCAGACCTCCTTTTTACTGCAAAATATGGTCAGGATGTGGACGTTTCAGTGTACCATTAAGCAATAATGAGTGTTGCATTTAATTTAACTTCATTTTTTTCCCTTTTTGATTTTCTCTCTGCTCCGCTAATGAAGCTTCTCTCTTCACCATGCGTGAATTACCGAAGAACGAACGTGTCAAGCTTAAGAAATCTTGGCCGAAGCAGCCACTTTTTAGTTGATAGTTTCACAATAGCGGACACCGACATATCCTTTTTAGCGAAGTTTAAGCAAATTCCAGTGCTATTATAGAAAAAATCTATTCATCCAGTGGATATTATTTGATAAGCTTCAATGATGGAGCAAATGCTGTTAGTCATTTCTTTCGGTGAGATACAATAACTTATTTCCAATAAGGATTACCCAAGAAAGTTGTCAGTGAAACAACCCTTGCTATCACCCTTTCTTGAGAGAATCCTTTTCGTATCTGCGAGATGGACGGAGGCATCCCTGGCTCAAGCAACAATTTCTATTTACGATTATCAAGTTTGGTTGTGTTGGATACATGTTTGCTAAGCTAGGCTGCTAAATTCATTCAAAAGCTCCACTGCGTACTTTCTGAATCAAAATCTAAATTCAGCAAGTTCGTCCTCGTTTGTAAAAGAATGGAGTCTCGATTTGGGTGATTAGGAATAATTGCCAGGCTTGTAGTTCGTCGACAGTTTGACGTTATTCTTGTCAGGTTTTCGAGGAAACAAGAAAAGCGTAATATTCAAGCAAAAGCCGAGCATCTTCTTATCAAGCTTGTTTCGATCCAGCTTCTTTTATTTTGTAAATATCTTCATGATGAAGAAAGATCGAAGAAATTATTTGCTTTTTTCCCAAATGAATATGTTGTGCCGCTAAAGGATAATTTAAGGCCTACAATCCGAAAAGTTTTACCATTTTTCGCAAAAACTAGCGAAAATTAAGGTATTCTCATAAAAAATTGTGTTCTTAAGATAAATGCTCTGAATTGCAATTTATACAGCGAAGTCTGATCTCGCAATTTTTTGTAAGCGAATTTGATAATCCAGGGTTAAACAATAATTTAATAAGCAGAATGAGCGTCCTTGGCAAGGATCACGTACTTCCCCTGTGATCACTTCGTGTGATTTATGCAGCTTGTGCTTACAGCTGGTCATTTGCAGAGTCTGTGGTCAGTACGATTAACCTCGTGTGTTCAGTCTCAAGTCCGCCAATCGTATTATAGGATAATTATTGTGTTTCAGAGTATTTGGGGTCATGCTCTTCTTTGATCATGATACAGCTTTCAATATTCCCCAAAACTACATGTTTTCACGGAATTATCTAGAATTATAGATGATTTTGTGCTGTCTTAAGTGGTCAGATGAATGTCGTCTATTTTCTATTCATTTGTGTCTCTTTTACTTTTAAAGGATTCAAGACGTGTGCAATTTGCAGCAGGAGATAAGTGAGCTGTAAGTAACGTTGTTTATTGCTCAAGTTAAGCGGTTAGCGTTTAAGCGAGGCATGATAACAATCAGTGATAAAAGGGAAGACAGAAAGGTAGAACCAGTTAAACCAATCATCCAGCTATAGCTAGCACTTGGGCAAAGAAAAATTTACCTGAGCTTATTGCCATTCTGTATGGAACCAAGTTTCATGAAAATTTAGCGAGTTGTTTGAAATGTTCGAAAGTCAAATGATCAGCTCCCATTTGTAATTCGAAGTTTCCATTAAATCGAAGCTGTTCTGCTTTTGATATGGCTAATGTTGCAAGAACGGTTAATGATTTCAGCTATATATATAACAAGGATTACTATTATTGTGTCTTGGGCTTTAAACAAGGTGAGAAAGAACACATAGAGAGAGAACTATATTTCTCTGAGTGATTGTCATTCCAGCCAATTACACACCTTCACATATACATCTATTCTAACTCTAGTGTACTTCTACATAAGCCCAAATGTGGACTGGTGACGAGCCCCCTGGGAAGTTGTACTATGACCTAGGTCAACAGATAAACATGTGATCAATGACATTGAACGCGAGGCCAAAGCATTATTGACACTAATTCACAACAATTATATACAGCACCTAAAAATTCATCAACATGACCTGTCAATAAGCTCATCAACAGGGACGTCTTTTTGCAGTATCCTCACTTATATCTGCAAAGCTGTAAGGAAAAAATTGTCATACATGAGGTTATCAAACATGAATAGACATCCCTTATTTGATAACCATCCTATTCTTGGATATATAAGCTGACCAACACAAGTGACGATACTTATAGTCTCTTGCGCAACCGGCACGTTTAGCGGCAGTTGTCTTGAAACTATGCTTGTATTTTCATGCACTACGATATTAGGCCAGTTGTGCTAGAGCCTTAAAAGGCAATAGAAATAAAGTGATCAATAGCCACTCAGATGTTTATTGATTGGCCAATAGTTTTTTGGCAGATGGCATAGAAGGCACTTTAGAATCTGCCGATTTGCTTTTAAAGGCTGGTTCCCACTTGATTGGCTATCTGCTCGCGCGACTAGGCGAAATCGAATTAACAAGTCAGCGAATCGGCGAACGCGCCCAGTCGCCCAGTAGTTCAACTGAGTGGAACTACTCAGCGAATGGTTGCGCATTCGCAGCGAATAAGGAAGTTCAATTTGCGCATGACCCAATGTGCATTCGCTTAGTCGCTTAGTCGCATTAACTTGTTTGTCTAGGGATTTTCAAAAAATGTTCACAGCGTGTTGCATAGTTCCTTTCTTACCAATTAAATTATCAAAGTTTAGGCGTGTTTGTTTCCTCCTTTTTAAGAGATTATGTATTGTTACTTTTATCTTACCTTTGTCTTTAAAGGTAACAGAAAATTTAAGGCATGGCACATACACTTTGCTTTTCAGTAATTCATTGAGCTAAAATATCGAGTCAATTACTTTATTTTATTCAGTCAATCAATGATACCTTATCATTTTGGTTTTAGGATCCAAAAAACCTTTTCAAAAATCACGATGAGTAATGTCACAGAGAACTGCATTTAGTGTACTTTTGTGTAGATTCTACCAACGAGCAATCTAGACAATATACAACTGAAAATTTTCTGAAAGTATGGAAGTTTAAACATTTTGTTTTTATTACAGTCTGGTTTTTATAATTAAGCGTAGCTGTTACTTGTCGTATGTAAATTTTTTCTATTTAAAGTTGAACCAGTATCTGTTTCCTTTTGTATATTCCTTCACCTTCCATCTTCCTTGTTATCATTTTTGTCTGCATAACTGCACCTCTTTGTGTTCGTTTGTATTGACTTTAGAAACAAGAATTTTGTTATGTTGCCCTAGTGTAAATACAACATCTTGCAGCCAGTTTTATTAAGGTCTGTGAAATGTAATTACCATAGATTTTAGGATCCAGAAAGCATTATGATGTGAATTTCATTTGATAGGAACTGCAAGACATGTTTCCATCTTGGCCGTAAATTTCCAGTCTATAGAATTTGGAGATTTTTGTTTAAAGTGTATTGGTTTAACCACATTTGTTTATGATAAAGCCGTCTGATGGAGGTATGGTGTTTAGGCAGCTCTCACCCTTTAACGCCCATATGCAAATATTGTTTAGAGTTCATGGACCTTGCTGGCAATTTTTATACTGCATGTGAACAAACATTTTCAAAAGAGACCCTATCTCTAGTTACTTCAAAGCATAAATAATAAACAAGCCATTGCTACGAATCAATATTTTACTTGCAAATACTGAAATATCACTAGTATAAACGCAAAGTATTTCGAAAACATTTAATTTTATGCCTGTTTTTAAGTTTTTTCGTTCTCTATCTTGTATTGTTTATAATAGGTAACTAATTTTTGTGGATGTGATACACCATGACTTAAATTATGTAGGATTAATACTCAAATGATATTAGTTTGTGTAGTGTTAGGTTTAGCATTAATTACTGTACGATACACCGAATAATTTATTTATGATGCATTGCCCAATGCTCTTGAGGCATCGATATAAAATACGTCACATAGATTTGCAACGTTATCTCTGCAATGTTATTCCTTGCTTTACGAAGAACTCTTGAAATCTAAGTTTATTTTTGAGCCATATAACAAATTCACTTCCGTCTGGAGCTAGACGCCTCTTCTTAGGCCTCAGGATATTGCATCGCTGCCCAAGTATCACCCTATTGGAAATTTTAAGTTTCGCCAGATGAAAAAGTTTCATTTTTATTCTGGAAATGGTTTAAAATTCTTTTTGGTTCAATCGTGAATTTGAAATTGGAGAAACATCTTTGCTATGAACTGGGAGGAGGGGAGGTTAGACAATGCCCTCCTTGGCGTAGTGACTCGAAATAGTCTTGGAATAGCTAATTGAAAAATCGTAACCTATATAGTTATTGAGGGTGAGTATAGACCTTCGCGGCAGTCCAGAGGCTAAATCTCAGAGTAAGATCAGTTTGTTGGTCAGAAAGCAAAGTTAAACTGAATAGAAATGCGGAAATAGAGGGAAGTCGAATCTGCAATAAATTTAGTACCTCAAGGGGGGAGCTGATATTTCAGACAAAATTGTAACGTTTTATAGACTGCAAAAAGAGACTGTAGGAAGTATTCTGAAATTTTAAGCTAATCTGAAGGGCGTAGTCGAAAAATTTTCTGCCTGCTTTACAATTCCCTCTCGTTATATGGTTTATATAGATAAGTCCTTCGCGTTCTTTGGGAATTCCCGATAAAATAGAAATTGAAATGCTAAAACGCTTAAATTCTATAAAAGCTGGATTCTGAAATGCCTGTCGGGAATTTTGCTGATTTTTTCCAAGGATAACAGACTTAGGTTGAAGTCTTATGCATAATGCTTATTATTTTCAGATATTTTTAGATATTTGCTTATAACTTTGGAAGATCAGTTTTTACACGTAGCGCTTTCTCGCTTTACACAGATCGGAATATACAAATTTTAGGAGAACTTTGAAGGAAATAGACTGTTGTAGAATGGGGTTCAGCTACAAAATGCTACATATCATGGTTGTTGTGTTTGATTAGCCAACCATTACCACGTAAAAAGCCATGGCTTTTTCAAAATCATTTTCAAAATGGCATGCTTTCCCAAGTTCTTAAGGGTGTGTTCAGCAAAAATTGTCCTTTTGCTGTCGGACTCCTCTTTGCCCCTCTAACCTTCTAACCCTGACAACGCCATTGGTCTGGAGCATAAGCTACCTGTACTTGCGCATCGTGTACATTTCGTTTATACTTATAAGAACCAATAATTTCTTCGACACAGTCTCCAGAGAAAAATGAGCAATTCTAAATCTTCCTTAAAAAACCTGATTTCAAGGTTTTTAAGAATAATTTATTAGGTCATTGAAGTTCGAATATTGTGAAATCTAAGAATTAAATACGGATTATAGCCAGGCTCGAATTTCATCGACAATCTTGAGTTTTTTATCTATATGAAGTTTTTGAGCAAACACGAAAGGCATGACTCACGATAGCCAATAGATTCAAGGAACGCGCGTCCGGCTTTGTATTGCGGTTGTTTGTTTCGTTTTCTATACCTTCTTTCATGACGAGGAAAAGAGAGTAGCAATGATTTAAACTCTCGTCTTTAGAATGACTAGAGAATAATCATAGGCCGAGAATCACAAATTTTTAAGAATTTTGAGCTCAGGAAGGTATTCGGTAAATAAAAGGTCTATGTCCAGGCCAGGAGGTTACAGGAAAGCCCAGACGTCTGGTCTCGTTTTCAAGAAGAAATTGTTTCCTTGTTGTTCGTTTTTGTTTTGCATGGCTTTTAGGGAAATGAATCCAATGTGCATCAAATAAAGCTCTAACCATGCACATTTACTTGAAAAATGGTGATCAACAGCGTTGGCTGATAGTTGAACTGATTGATGGACACATGCCAAGATTGTCCGGCTTTTCTCTCAGTCATTCCCAAGTCGCCGAAACACTAGAGCCCGCAATTTGGTTCAAGTTGATGGTCATCGACTCAATAAGCATTGACTGCCAGAAATATGTTGTTAGCTGGAACACAATTTCAACGGGTTTGTGAATATTGTTGTTTGAAGAATTTTTCTGCTGTTTACAGAACATTTTTGCTATTTGTAGGACGTTCATGCATGCAATTTGCGTTCTGTATCAATATACACTCTTTTTTATAAGAACCAGTAAATTTAAGTTCAGGCTGACTGTTCTTAATATTTTCGGAAATCTGAGGCTGGATTGTTTATAATTTGTTCTTAAATTAAGAGGGTGTAAGCAGTGCTATTGCTAGCTTTTTCGCTCTAAGGAGGTGTTCAGGCCTCATTTGCCAACAAAGTGAGTGAGACAGCCTTAATTTGCTGACAATTTGAATATTCACCGAAAAAGCACCCAGACATCGCTAAAAATCCTCAATTTTGAGAAAAAACGTTGTTCACATTTGCATTTTGCAGAAGCTCAGCCTCAGCTTGTTCTTAATTTGTTCTTAACTTTTGACCAGTTTTGAGGCTCGTGTTCTTATAAAATTGTTCTTATAAAAAAAGGAGTGTATTGTATTACCATGGGCTCTGCCACTAGCCTAATTCAAAGCTATTCAAAGGTTTTGGACACATGGCTCAAAACTGCACCTCAAGTTTTTTCCATGCTTTAAAGATTTACTACTTCTCCCTTGCTAACTTTTTGTTATATCTAATAGAAACTGTATATTTATGGTAAGTTACTGCTGTTATGCAGAGTTTGAAAAGAGTTTGACTGGTGAAACAGTTTTTTTTCAAACACATGTATAGAACTTGCACTCTCCTTTCATAGATGCCTCATCTGAAACAAGATACTTGATGTTTGAAGATGAAGACCAAAGTTGCTACGACTTTAATGATGACATTGACGAGCTTTACCACCTAGCTACCTTCCTCATCACTACTAACCCTATGGCAGTGCTAAATGATGTAAGGTTTAGCTCTTTTTGATCAACTACAAAGTGTGTTTGAGGAATTGTTTGCTTTAGATCAGTCTATGTTCATTACTTTTTATTTGTTGTCATGTCTGTTTTCTTTTAGAACTTTTCAAATTTACCTGCCCTCTTCTCTTACAATTTAGACAGAATTTGTAGATTGATAGTTTGATCATTTTGAAAATACATAAAGAAAATACCAAGATTCTGATACCAAGATTTTTTTCCAGAAAGACCGGCAGATTATAATTGAAGATTATGAAAGAAGTGTGTTCCGCATGTTGCATTGCTACATTCTTGGGAAAATAACTTTGAGACCAGAAGACATTGTCCAGGTAGAGAATGCTCTTGAGGCCCAGAACCAAGCAATTCTTTTTTTGGATGATCTCATGCTGATGCACAAAAGAACAGAAGTTCAATTAATGGGTGACATGAGAGAGCTACGGGAGTCGAGAATCTTACCATTTTTTAACAAGCTTTTGACCAATGAAAGCTGTAATAATGGTTTGGTTTCCCTTCTTAAGGAAAATGTAATTAAAGATTTGCAAAGAGTCCGAAATGAGGTAAATTTTTAATCATATTTCAGCAAATTTGACTGTAACATTCTCTGTTCAAATTCTTGTTCATATTACTTATATTGTTTGGGAGATGGTTTCCTGTACTGAACCGTTTTGCTTTTTTTGTTTACCTTGTAATGTCTTTAAGTTCTGTCTATTAATAAATATTTATAATACTAAAAAATATTTATAATATTTTATAATATTAATATTTTGATATTTTTCAATATTCTGTAATATTTTAATATTTTTTAATATTCTATAATATTTTAACATTTATATTATTAATATCTGTAGTTTTTTTTAAAACATTTTATTTAATAAACCTACTTTATCTATTTTTAGAGTATGTATCTCAGATTCTGTTTAAAAAAATATTTTTCTTTTCTGACTTTACAGGAGCAACCAAATGTTAGAACAGAATTTATTTTATTTATTTGTAAATATGTAAATTTTGAATTGGTTATCCTGTAAAAGCATTCATAATAATAATAATAATGATAATAATAAGTTAATGTCCTGCCAATGCCATAAACTATCATAGAACCCTAAAGCAACATTTGCTATTCTCAGATCTGTGTATCAAATAGTAATTTATCAAAATAGGCTCAACAAACTGATCTTTGCTTTAAGAAATGTGTGTCAATTTACCAAATATTTTAGCAGAAAAATATTTTCATTTTGAATAGTGGGTCAAGGATATCGAAGAATGGCTTTGAAAAAAGCAATCATTTTAAATCATAGTAGTGCTTTTCATCTGACACTCAATGATTTTCGTCAGAGTATAAAACACCAGAGCACAGATCAAAATAAAAGGCTAAGAAATATATATACCAAGTTGTGGATTGATCAAGAAATTTAAATAAACTAGTTTATTTGAAATATCTGTACTAGTTCTTGTTTATCAAGAAACTAGAACAGTTTATCAAGAAACTTCATTTTAGTGAAACAGAATTGTTTGTCTCAAAGCCACCTTTTGCTATCTAAGGCACCCAGGTGACATTGATGAATGAATATCAAACCCAATCACATAACCTATTTCTCCATGGCACATTTCAATTCACTGCCAGGCAAAAGTTGTTTTTGGTTTACGATCAACATTACCTATTTTAATATCTGGCAAATAAATTTTTGGTTAGTACATATCTTGCCCTTTGCAATAACATGATTTTTCTTTAACTACAGTTTGATGTGGCACAGAGGCGAGTAGACAGGGTAAAGCTTGAGATGAATCAAGGGGCAACTAGCAGTGAATATTCCTCAGCCCTGGCAAAAGCAAGAGGGAAAAGGGATGTTATTGCAGCAAAAATGTGCCAGCTTTTAGAGTGGAGAGAGATGTTGGATGCTCAAAGTAACATTATTGGAAATTTTGTTTTAAGGGGACCTGTTGAGCCAGTTATTTTAAGATATTTTGAACTTCATGAAAAAGTAAAAGAAGAAAAACATCTGGGTAAACTGGTTTGTGACAAAAAGGTGATTAATTTTGCTTGAAAGTGTTTTGTACATTATGTCATCTTTCAAAGCATCAAGATGAGAATTTATATTTGAGAGGTTACTGTATAGCATACACAAAAGGAAAGGAAATCCCTTAAAGTTTATAAAAGAACATGGATGCACAAAAAAGTCCTGGAAATTTTGAAATTTTATACTGTGATACCCTTATGCAGTTTATGTGAATTCTACTTTTTATTTTTTATCCATATGTTGTTCACAATCTATTCTTTTGATCTCTGTTCTTTTTTGTAGATTTTGGCTTATTAGGCATGTTTTATGTGAACATTTTATTTTTGCAGGTCCGAGCATCCAGCGTGCGTGCATCCATTGAGAGTACTTTAAGAGATTTAAAAGCAGGCATTGAATCGGCTGGTGTAGAAGTTTCAATAAGTGGACAAAAACCAACAGATGGTATGATTTCAAGATTTTATGATATTGCCAACAGCTCTATTTGGAATAATTGGTCTACACATAGACTACATTGATAAGGGTCCCCTAAATTTTATATTTGTTGTTATTGTTGTGTATTTCAAGGGTACAAGACAACTTTCTGCACTACCATAAACCCATTGAATAGTGTGCTTTGGCTCATAGCCTAGTAAAAAAAATTTTCTGGAGGAAGAGATTCAACAAACACTAAACAGCAGGGGCTGTAGCCCCCCCTCCCCCAACCTTTTGGCAATAAAAGGTTAGAAAATTTTTAGTTACTGATATCTTCCTTAATGAGAGTGTTATTGATTTCTTCTCTGAACCTTAAAAGTTACGGTCACATCCTTTTCATCCCCCCACTTTTAGACTGGTGCACAGTGACTGTAACATACACAATGTAAGATTTAACAAAAGGAAAAACATGCTTGGAAACAATGGTAGAACCTCTATGCATGGAATGAATTTCTGCAAAATTGACATTTCTAGTAAGGGCTGTCATAATTGTTGAGTTCTCTAATACCAGGGCTGTTTGCTAAGTAGATTTGGAAAAGTGAGATTATAATCGTACATGGTCGTAGGTTTTCAAAATCCGTAACGTTTTAACAAATAATTGAATAAAGAATAAAGTTTTACATGAAATGAAACAAATAATTTGTCTTAGAATATTAAAAAGTTATTGAGTGTGAAACGTCTAAAGACTGAAACATTTAACAAAATTCGATGATTCGAGCAGAAAGATGGTAAGCGATATTCGAAGCCTTTCCCTCATGGCACTATTTCATGGTTTTCATGTAAACCTTTTTAGTTTTTTATGAAACGTGCAAAGTACTATCATTTCCCCCTCTTGGCGTATACGAAAACATTAACACCTAATCGAACTTTTGTCAACAACAACAGAATAATTTTAGAAGCAACCATGCCTTTCATGGAGAGGTCATTGAAGTTGGACTATATACCAACATCGGCAGCCATGTCTTTTTATCTGTAATGTAATTTGGGTAATTATATTTTGCTGTGCTGCAGGGTCAGTCTTTTAAGAAGTCAATATTGACGTGATTTTGCAATCCAATTTTCATCATGTTTTATCTTTATCAATCGTCCTTTAAATTAGGCAAGCTCTGTCGAATCGGAAACTTAAACTAGCTTTTCATCCAACTTTTGAATGCATGAAAGAGATTGTTTACAGCAGTGATAAAAACAAGCAATTGCATCATTTCTAAAAAAACCTACTTATGACATTTGTCTTGTTTGCATGGTTATAATTCCAAAAGCCGTTATTTTAGGCCAGGGCGAGCAATAATAACCTGCGCTATCTTGTCCAACTATTTACTGTATGAATAGTATTTACTGATATTTTTTAACACTCTTCTTCCCACTTCGTCTCATTTTAAGTCCATCATTGAAACCGCGTGGTTTCCTTAGCAATATTTTAATGCTCAATTTAAACCTCTATTTTTCTTTGCTTTGTCAGTAGTAAATGAGAATGGGCCTACTGCAGAGTGGCAAACCCTTACAGAACGCCTAGCTTCGATTCTATACAATAAAGACCATCCTGTTGGAATGTTGTTCCTGAATACAACAACAGAAATTTCGAGACGATGCAAGGAAGTTTTCAGTACGTACGAACATCTATCAAATACCTCTTCAGACACTGAAGGCTTTGTGGATATGAATAAGGGTAATGTAAATTTTTCTGAGGATCTAGAGTATATAAAATTGACCATTCAAGAACATTTTGAAAAATCATTAGGGTTGTTAATGGAGTGCTTTGACAGAAGAAATCCAATGTTTTGGCAAAAATTGCGACTTGGGTATGAGAAATTCCTTTACCAGGAGGTTGGATCTTGTTTATTGCAACTATATCGTGTAGTCAATGGCAATGTGATGATAAGTCTTGCAGAACGCGTCACGAGACTACGAGATTTTCCTGTCTGTTCGCTTGGTCTGCAGATGAAGCAGGAATGGTGGCTATCGCTGTTCGAACCGGTAGCTGCAAATGCGCCAAATTATGCATCGTGTGCACAGAATGTTTGTTCGTTTGATTCTGATGACAGCACTGACGGACCAGCGCATTGTTATAGGAACATTGATTTGATGCGAGAAAAGCTCCAACTCGGGACGGTCAAAGTTCTTTCGCGATCTTTCAGTGATAACGATATCAATGCTGCAACGGGCAGCAATTTAGTGCGTGCATCAGCCAATGTTATGGTAAAAGAGATAAGTTCAAAAGTAGTCCCGCGAAATTATTACGTACCTCTCAATCTCCTTATTGGAACATTGAGAAAAGAGGAAGATATTCGTATAAATATGTCATCTTCTTCTGACAGTATTTTTCGAACTGCTGTGAGTAGAAGATCTCGCACATTATCGACGCCAAGTTTCGTATCGACCAACAGTCGCTGTAGCTCGCCCGATCAAGGCTATGCCTCGCCCTCTGCTACTTTAACGCGCAAAGACGGTTTTCAAAAGCATTTTGGTGGAGTAATCACACACATCAAGAAAGTGTTTGATGTGAAAACACCCTTAAATAAGATGCAGCTTATAACTGCTTCATTGCGGAAAATTAACGAGAAAGTTGGAGAGCTGCGGAAGAGTAACCCTGATCCCTCTGCAGGCGGGTCTGATGCCGTTACTTATGCAGTTTCTGGTGATGAGCTGCTACCGCTTATTGTTCTGATGTTACTCAAGCTAGAACCATCACAAGTTGGAAAACTCTTTGTAGATATTTGCTATACCTCCGACTTGATGGCTGATTTTCTCTCATACGGTTGTCATTCGTACTCATTGACACAGTTTCAGATGGCATTTCGCGTTTTGAATCAAGTTTGTGAAGAGTTAGAAATTCCTTAAAGGTGGAAGTGGATGGTACCTGGAGCCAACTTGTTGCTCGCTGTTTTTATCAAAGTTGTAAAGTTGGCTATTTTATGCTAATTGTAATTTTATCAAGGTTTTTAGTATTGATGTTTGCAAAGAAACACTAAATTATGCTTCAAAATAACGAAGCGTTGTTTTTACACATACTCTACGTTTTCAGAGCAAGTAGCGTCCCGTCCTAAGTCATCTTAATCAGTAGTTTTTAGAAATTAGTTGTAACTATACAGATATTGTAGATGCTGTAAAGCAAGTTAGAATTTTATACTAGTAGCAGTAGTAGAAGTTGTGAGTCATTTCTTACTAAGCTTAATCAGATATTAAGCATACAAGATTCCGTATTTTTATATATTCATTCACGCCGTTTACTGATGCCGTAAATATTCGCCGGCTATTATGACCATTTATCAGGCTCCAGTGTTTTTATTTTCATTCAATACACTCATGTTTTGTCAAATTTCCTTTTTAAATATTGGCTCAATGTATTAGATGCATGGTTTTCCCTTGTCCCCTAACTTTTGTTTCTTAAGGCAATGCCCTGTTTGTCTACTAAACGTTTAACTAATTCTCTGTCACAGAAGCCTACAAACCCTTCCATCCTTTAACTTCCTCACAATATATCTCCTCCATAAACTTCTCAATGTAAGCCATCTCTTTAAATTCCGTCCTACATTGGCACTCCTTCTTAGTTTCTTTCCAGGCCTCACCCCATTACTAAGTACGTAAGATCTTCCGTATGAGCCTTATTCTTAGCGGAACTATGAATATATCTCTTTTGGACTAATTTATTTTTGCAAAATATATTTTCTTGCTTTATTTATCTTTATAGGTGTCATTTCCTATATCAACCATTTTTAAAGTATAAAGTGAACTGCTGGTTTTAAACTCTATCAGTCTCCAAGGGCTACTTTACCGACTATACAAAATACCCCCAGGTCGCTATACTCAAGAGAGCATATAACAGGGTGCACCCACAAACGGCACTCATAACTACGGAACAGGTTCCCAAACATATTTCTGCGTGTAGAAAGAAACCCTTTTTTGTTAACACCTGACCCAAGTGTGCTGTACTCATAAGTGGCAAGGGGCTGCCTCGAACCAATGACGCCGTAACAACTACATAATACTCTGCCTCCCTTTATATAATTCCAGTTTGAGGCTACAAGCCTGTGTTAGATAGATTTTGTTTTATATGTTTCAATGCTGGGTCTGGTATATTGAATACATCGCCTTTTACAAACGCACCACAAGGCTCTTTGCGAGGACCAGTTCTGTTTGTAACCAGCTTTGAATTTTTTGAATCAAGAATTTCATTCCAGAAAACATTGCCGCCGTATTCCTCGTGCTTTTCAAACACCAAGGCTGTGACAACCCGAAACAAGGACAGCCTTAGCTATGATAGATATTATCATCGAAACTGGAGGTAATTCTTATCTTGCCACTTTGTTATTGCAAACAAACCATGCGGCAGTGGAAAAGCTTTAAAATATAATTGAAACATTAGGGTGAACAAAGAGACATACAACCATACATAATGTGCAAGTTTTGATGATAATTTCCATTTAAGCCAGCCATGATTCATTATTACAAGAATTTGCAAAAAAATTTCGTCGTATAATAACAAAAATGTGATTAAAAAGTTGCATAATCTAATTTATAGGCTTCAACGGCGCCTTTTATGGTTATGTTATTGTCAAACTGATGTCTCGAAATATCATAGTTTGGACGATTGAAACCAAATGATAATATGCTCACAAACAAATTTATGCAATAACGGTTGCTTCCTTACCAAAGGACAGTATATTCTAGGCTGCAGTGGTTATCGAGGGGAAGGGGTAAATTCCGACCCCTGGAATCAAAATTGGCAACTTATCATCAATATTAGCAGTGAATTGGATTATAAAGATGCATGGAAATTTAACTTTCTACAGTAGATGGTAAGTTCGTCATTACTTTTCACTAAGCCATTTTTTTATTCACCGCCACTACTTTCTGTCTTTTGTTAATATAAATATATGGTAGTCCTATTGTCGTTTGTGATCGTTTATTTGTCGACTGCATTGTCTTGCTCGCTTGATTGTTTATGAAAAACTAATCATATTGAAAAATGAACTGAGAATGCTTCAGTATGTTCTGGCTTATTTTCAAATATTGACGTTTGTCCCTTTATGGCATCCTATGTCTGTTTGCTGCAAGTTTATGTGTTTTTCAATCCATGGATGGCACTAATTTACATTAGCATTGTGATAAGGCAAAATAAAATGTAAAGAAAAAGACTGAAAGATTAAAAGAGGACGTTCAATGCATAAAGTTGCTAGATTTCCAACAGGAACACGCAGTTCATTATTGCTTGGACGACCATGGAGAACACGTATGACCCTTAAAATGCAGTACACCATGATAAGAACCCTTTTTAAACCAGTGTATTTTTTATTTGCTGTGAAAGAACTTCATGTAAAATCGTATATAAGATTTTAACTTTCTTGGGAGCAGCTGCCTTTAGATTGTATTTCATTTGAGGCACAGCTGTTTTGCAGTTGTGTCGATCACACGCGTACACAGAAATCACTGAACAATCAAGCTTGCCCTGGGGTCCGCGTGATCAAGTCAGTTTTAATGCCACTCTAATGAATAATTCAATATTTTAACGTGGTGCGAGTCAAAGCACATTGCAAGACGGCGGCTAATGGCAACGTAATGCAACTTCTCGCTAGTTTAAGTTGAAATAAGCTCTTCGATGAAACGATCAAATGCAATAATGTAACAACCGGCTGAGGTGTTGACCTGAACAAGATAAGAAATTGTATTGAAAGACAATGTTTTCTTTTATGGGATACTGGCACCCGAAACAGAAACAGATTCATGTGGGCGTAAACTCGCATTGCGAGCTAATGGAAAGAGGAATCTTTTGAAGAGGAACAGGATGTGCGTAGCCCGATAGCTTCATATAACATATAAGACTATTTTTCGCCGAGGAAAATGACGTTGCTTTAGTCATTGTATCAATTATAAAGACGCTTGATTCAAAGTGAAGTGAAGTCTGTCGAGTATTCAACTGATCTAAGTTAATAAAGATTATCCTGTGTATAAATCAGAATCCTCGCTGATACCTTGGTTGAGGGGCGAGAAGCAAATAGAAGCAGGATCGGCTACAGACATTGGATCACATCATTGGATCACACTGCTTCGCCTCATTGCCAAGCAAAAGACACTTCTGCGAAGAATTTCACGACTGTTCCGTGTCTCACAGCTGAATCAGCAGCTTCAGTGGTTATTCACAACCAATTTTGGTAAATTCTTATCAATCACAAAAAAGTGTTTACATTCTCGCATTAAGAAACCGTGAAAACAAATAAATAGAAACTCATGGGCTTACAGTGATGTTAATTTTGAAAAAATATTTGTTTGTTGGATTTCGGCCTCGTAGATGTGAAAGGGAATTTGATGTAAAGCAGAAAGAGACTTTGTTTTGACTGGATTTGAAAAGGTGAAAGTCTGTTTATGCAACTTTAAATTGTTGGCTTGGGTTGCAGTGCTTTTCTTTCTGATTAAATAGATGCTGCCTGGTGTAATGCCTAAAGAGATAGTCAAGGATTTTGACTTACAAATTTTAGATACAAATTTTAGATTTCGATTTTTATGTTGATATTAAAGTAGGTAGTTCCAAAGTTTGTAATGTTTTATGTGATTAAATTGTTTACGAATCTTCATGATTACGAACCTTTGGAAACTAACTTCTTGATACATTATCAGTATTTTTATTTTGTAAAAATAGCTAACAATCTGATAAAATGGTTGCTTTAACTTTTTTTGCATTGAATTTGAAGATTACCTGGTTTTTACTCAATACAATTTTAGTTGATTTGATATTCAAAGCTTCATTTCCCTTAGATGCACCAGCAAAGATTTAAAAATCGAAAGCGTTCAAATTCCTATGCCTAATGGGTTTATGTTTTTATCCTAGATATCAGGTAGGAAAAGGAGGATTTATATCTAGTGCAGCATAAGAGAGGCTTGCATCCGATATTCCATCAGCTTAAGCGGTTAATTCTTTGCCATTTGTTGTTGCTGATCAGTACAAACCGAGCTGATGGAATGCCTCGATGTCAACATCAAGGTCGATATTTGTAATAAAAGTTACCAGAACACAACCAAAATTCTCTTCAAAATGGACAACTTTAGGAGCCAAGGCCTTTTTTGTGACGTAACTCTAGAGAGTGAGGATGGAAAGTGTTTTGATGCCCATCGGTTGATCCTTGCTGCTGCAAGTCCTTATTTCAGGGCAATGTTTCAAACAGAAATGCTGGAATGCTCACAAAACCACATCACGTTGAGGGGTATCGACTCGAAATCTTTGGAAACCTTGATAAATTACGCCTATAACGGAGAAGTTAAAACAGATATGGAAGACATACTTGACCTGCTCTCGGCTGCTAATATGCTGTGCTTTGAAGAAGTTGAAAAAACCTGTATAGATTTCTTGTGTAAGAACATGAATATAACCAATTGCATTGATATCTGTGCTGTAGCAGAAAGTTTGAATTGCGACGAACTTTGTCGAATGGCTGAAATTTATGTGACAAAGAATTTCAGGTGGCTGGTGAGAAATTCCAAATTTCATACTCTGACACTGAATCAATTGAATTCCGTTATTAGCAGCGAGAAACTTCGCGTTGCATCTGAGACTGAAGTGTACCAAGCTGTAATCACGTGGGTAAAATATAAAGATGTAGAGAGAAAATGCCACCTGCCTGGTTTATTAAAGCATGTACGTCTAACAGCAATGACAAGGAAGTACCTAGTAGACATTATTATGAGGGAACCCTTGGTTATGGATGATCATGAATGTCGAATGCTTGTTCTTGAGACCCTTGACCATTTTTTGCTTCCCGAGAGGCGGAAAGCCACAGGAAGTATTTTGCCAATGCCACGAAAGGCTCAAGGACAATCTTTGTTTGTTGTTGGCGGTAAAGGTAAGTATTGTTGGTAGCATTAATTGAATGAAATGCTCATCATATTTGTTTTCTGAATTTACTTTATCAGCCCTGGGGGCTTATGGTATCTTTTTTACAATTAAATATCCTTTTCGTTATGAATACTTTTCGAGGGGAGCCACCCCACCCCCACCCCCAACGATGTAGTGGTGTTACTAAAAAGAACTTAATGGAGTTGGAGATGAAACGGTTTTAAAACACTTTCAAAATTCCCAAACTTTCAAATAACTGCAAGTTTAGATGAAGGAAAGGATACTTACAATTTTTCTGAAAATGTAGAAGACATTGGATATCTCCGATTAGCTTACTGCGCCAAAACTCTAGGATTTGAGTCAGTGAATTTTACCGGTTCCAAAATTGGTCATTTACCTCGAGATTTGTATTGAAAACTCTTTTGAACATGATATGTTTCCCGCAAAACAATGTGCTCCTCAGACTAATCTGAGCCTATCTTACTACTTAGTAGTCGCTATTCGTAATATCCGATTGGCTACATCATCGTTGTCTTATTATTAAGAAAGAAAGAAACACGCTTAGTCTAGCCATCTTTCAGAAATAGAACACCCATAGAAATAGTATTTCTATGAGAACACCATTTGTTAGCAATCTACAAGGAAACCAAATTGATTTTCTCTTGCGATATCGATTTGTATTACGTCATTGACCGTTACTCCTGAAACTGGGCTTCTTTTTGCTAATTTACCACAGTCTCGTGCCAAACAGCCATCTTTCTCAGTTTTCAGCGATGCTTTTGGTCAGGGTCCATTTCGCCCTACCCCTCCCCCTTAAAGGCTGATCAGTTCCAATTCCGTTGTATAACTGATAGTATCTTTACCAGAAAATAATTTTTCAAAAAGCAAATCTTTCGGGAGGAATAATTTCGACAACTAAGCCATTATCGAGGAGTTTACTCGATAGAACAAACATCGAATATTATTCACCATCTGAATCGAAACATGGTTGAATGAACCCCGCAGCGAGGTCGAAAATTTTTCAAGCTAAGACCAGGGGCTTTGAACCTCTGTGTATCCAACCATAAGAATCAAGATTGATTGTTCAGACATGTGTTCAAGATAATCAAATATCTACCAATAACCGTAAGAAATCTGATAGAGATTCTATCAATTTTGTGACAGATTATTCGGAGAACCATTTTGCTTTAAAGCTTTCTATCTAAGACTCTGGTACTCGGGGTAAAGCAAACCAATACTGGTTGAATAAACCTGTAGAAAGGATAGAACTATTGGGGGAGAGGCACCATTGTTTGAAAACAATAGGTAACAAGTTTACTGTTCGTGGGGAACAAGGCATTCTTTCAGTTTTGGTGGGGGGCATGCACTCTTCCCCCAAACGACAATGATAGCTACGGCCCTGAATTAACAGTTGTGCACTTCTGATTGTCTATTTATTTTATAGAGGTTAACTATACGATCTTTTTCTATAGGTGAAGGAGACAGGCGCGCGTTGTCTTCTGTAGAGCTATATGATTTCGTCGATGAAAGCTGGGCACACCTACCACCCTTGCAGACAGCTAGACGAAATGTTGCTGTTGTCGCACTGGAAGGGATTCTCTATGCTATTGGCGGGATCGATCAAAATAGCAAAGACCTGGCATCGGTAGAAAGATTTAATTTCGATGCTTGTCGCTGGGAGAATGCTGCCTCTCTTTCACATTGCAGAGGTGAGAAAGCCACAGGTTCATTCATAACTGTTTCCTTAATAATTTGCTCGGAAAAATTTAATTGCAAAAGCAGTGGGCCTCGCCAATTGCGGTCACTTTGAAAAAGATTTAGTTTTTTCCATAAAGTTTCCTTATCACTGTCCTTTATTTTTTGTTATCAGGTCTATCAAATTAATATAAACATCCTGAATATGGCGTAAGGAATCAGATATCACAGGACGCACAAGGTCGCGATATGATAAAAGCGACTATGCTAGACTGGTAAATTTAGATGGATGTTAATAAACTTTGTTTTCAGGGCAATATAATTTTAGCAGAGGCTTGGTGATCCTGTATCCAGGACAGCTTGAGGCTCGGAGGCCCTTAATGTTGCTCTTATTTCAAAGTTGATTCATCTACAGCTTTTTGCTATGGATTATCCTACGAAAGTTTTTTCTTTTTCAAAGGAGCGTTAGCTGCTACTGTGGTCGATGGATGGATTTATGCAGTTGGTGGGTCAATTTCAAACGCAGCATTGAAACATGCAGAAAGATACGATCCTGTAACTGACCAGTGGACCTCGGTCCCGAAAATGAGGTTGCAAAGAAGCCATTTTGGATTAGCCTCCCTCGATGGAAAGATATACGCGATTGGTAAGTGTAAGATAAAATGATAAAAGTTTTAGGGTTATATTTCAAGTATTGGGATCCAAGTTTATTTAATATTTTTTTAGAATCATGCTTTTTGTTCATCTCCTTTTTCTTCTTATTCTCTTGTTTTCCTCCTTCACTTTCTTTCATTTCTTATTCTTTATGTCTTTTCCCTTTCGGCCTCTTCTCCATTATCCAGCTACGATTACGAGTCATTTTCACTCTAAGTTTTTTTTAACTTACCATGTTCATCATTGCTCAGCAGCCACGTAGCTGAGGATATCGGCGGGGTTGGCAAATTCGAGCCAGAATCATGCGTCGATGGGGCAGGCTTTAAACAAGAAAGAAGTTCATAGCAGCGAAGGACGCGTTTATTTGGAATACATCAAGCTTACACAGAAATATGAGTTAAAAATAGAATACATCAATACAAAAATTTAAAACAAATTTTGAGGTTTCTGTAACCATTTAACTGAAAATTTCTCGAAAGATATCTCACAAGTTAGGATTTTTCTGCTAGGAATATATGAGCCAAAGCACCCTCACAAACAGGTGTGCTACGTCGCCTTCTTGGTGCATCAATGTACGTCATAGAAGAAAGGACATTCAGCAGTTGCTGAAACATAACTACACACCAGTGCGATTCGGTTTACTGTAATTCGAGAAGCTACTTCATGGCTGAGAATTACATGCTAAAAAACTTTGCAATCGCTTTCTAGATTCGCTTTGTCAATCGGGTAACTTTCTGAGATTTGATTGTACAGGCCTCCTTAGTGTCTCCTTTACGGGAAATGTTGCAAAATAACAATAGCAAAGGTAGAAATTGGCTACTTTTTTGGGATAACAAGGCTGGGGCTAGAGCTACCCTCTTTCTGGTATAGTTCTTTTCAAGTGACTATGCTATCATGGAGCTAAGCTACTTCTTTCTATTCTTTCGCACCCAACCTATAATCCTCACAATTTTAATATCAAATATTGTTAAACAACGAAAATTTTGAAAGTGTCGAGTGAATAGATCTAAGGAACGGATAATAGACTTTCTTGCTTTTCAAAAACGTAGGGTCCCTTCCAAAGCAATAGTCTTACAAAATTATAATTATATAAAAAATCGTTTGATTTGGAGTAACTGTACCCAGAGGGGACTAGTTGTGGAGTAACTGTAGCCAGAGGAGGCAATTTTAATTTGCAGGGGGCACAGCCCCCGTGCTCCTTTGCAGCTGCGTAGCTGGGGCTTAGTAGGTAGGTGCCCAAACCATCTCAATCGAGAATGCTTCACTTTCTCCAATACTCTAAGTCTCTCAGAGTCACTATTCTGATCCTCTGAATTATTTTCATTTCTGTTTTCTCTAACAGGTCTTCTTCTTTTGACTTCATTTCTATGTTTCTATTCCATACATTACTGCAAGTCTAAAGCCTGATTTACAAGAGACGAATTTTTTCGTGCGAAGCGAATTTTTCGCCGCGAATGCGCAAAAAATATGCGCGGAAGTAGAGATTAGAAAATTCGCAGCGAATTCACAGCAAAAAATTCGCTGCGAAAAAGTAGAAACCTTTTCTACTTTTTCGCTGCGAAATTTTTTCCTTGTAAAATAAACCAATCATAAAAGCATTTGAAGACACCTGACTTCTGGCCTACGTCTTTCCGCATTCTTTTTCTCAAACACTCTCGCCTTTAAAACGTGAATAAAATAGGTCAGTTTTTATTCATTTCCTATTCCTCGTACACAATCCATGTAAGTGGATTCATATCAGATTATTATTCAAACTTTTGAATTTCAAATTGACGAAAACAGGCTTGAAAGTTCATCGTTCTACCAATATGTCAGAAATAAAAAATAATAGGCAAGAATTTCTTCAAATTGCTTAATTGTTGGCTGCTAATTGGCATGCTCAACAGCAACAGTTTTAAGCAGATGCAATAACAGGATCTCGCATGCTTGTGCAAGCTTCGATAGCGACCTTTGAAAGTATTTGAAGAAGTTATCCTGGTCTTATAAATGTAAACGTAAATCTCTCTTACCGAAAGATGGAATTCCCCCTTCTGAAGACGTCCTGAATAAATTTTTCTAATCCAGTATCGCTTTTTGCTGTTTTGCTCGCTTTTTTGATAAATTTAAAATTTTAAACTTGCTGATAAGAGCACTCTTCGGACATTCGCTATATTCTTTTGTAATGTTCGCAGCGAATTCGCATAAAAATTTCTGCCAGTGTAAATTGAACTTCGAATTCGAGAGAAAAATTCGCAGCTAAAAAAATCGTGGCGAAAAATTCGTCTCGTGTAAATCAGGCTTAACTCTGGTCTCATTGATTTGCCATCAGTGATCCCTCTACCTTCTTTCTATTATAACACGTCTCCTGGGAGCCTCCTAAAAACCGTCAATGTAAAGAAAATTTCTCTTAATCCCTCTAGCCCGCATTCTGCAGAACATTTTCCTTCACGATTTTGGCTCAACGTGTTTGTTGCAATTGACAGACTTATCTATATTAATGGTCTGAGCTGATATGAACTTTTTATTTAGTGAAAAAGAGGAGAGGCCATGGCCCCCTGCCCCGCCGCCCCCCCCTTTTTTGGTCAGGTATAGATATCTTCCGTCATGTGACGTAGAAAAATCTTAAGTCACGTTGCGTGATTCATGTTGCACGATGACTAGAGGATCTACGATAATGCTGATGATTACTTACAAGTTGTAATGTTTGTATTATGTTGTGTTTGGAAGTTTCAGCATTGCTGTCAACTGTTTGGATCAAAAGTCGTTGTTGTTAAAGATTCTTTCATGCAGACATATCACTAAATATTTAATATATTGGTGTCATAAGAACATTATTTCGTGTACATAATATAATCGGCCTAAATCAGTGGTTGTTCTAAATATTAGGAAATAAAAATACGTGTAGCTATTTATCGTCTAATTGCTTGTTTGGTACACTTGCAGGTGGCTTTTGTGGAATCTCCGAAGTCGAACATTGTGAATACCTTGACCCAGCGTCACTCAAATGGCATGAGATTACATGCATGAACAAATCTCGCAGAAATCACGCGGTAGCCACGCACAATGATCGAATCTATGCAATAGGTGGATCTAACTGTATGATTGGCTCTCTCAATTCAATTGAGAAGTATAATCCAGACTTGAATATGTGGCTCGTTATCAAAAGCTCCTTCTCAGTATGCCCTGGCTTAGTCGTCTGTCATTGCCTTCGAGAAGAAGAAGCGGAAGAGTTGCTTCTTGTTGGAGGTTATGACTCAGAAAGCAAAGAGCACAATGAGATAAGAACTCTTCGTGTAAAATCACCAGATTATGAAATAAAGAAGATCTCAGAAATGAAACGTAAGCGAGCCTTCGCAGGGGCTATTGTGTTATGAAAGAGGTAGTAGTTCTTTATAAGCAAAAAGGCCACAATTATCATTGATGACTGCATCTTATATTTGAACATAATAGATTGATAATATATGAAGAGCAATGTCTTATACACAAAGCAAATATCAACCTCGTATTCATATTTCTTCGCCTAATTGTTCATTATTTCAATTTTTCGCCTAGATTTTGCTGCAAATGTAAAATAGATTTTGTTAATTATTATTCGAATTTCTTTATACTTTGAATAGTTCTGAATGACTAAATTGCTATTGAGAAAATAGTTCATTATGGTACAAGATATTGAGTCTGCTCTTTAAATGAGAATGTTTTTAATAATATTAATGGCCTTCTTATGGATTTGTTGCTGATTAATCGTATTGCCCATAAACGTATGGCATCCGCTATGTTCATGCATGTTTGCGTGCTGCTTCAATCAATATATGTTGCTCAAGTTAACCAGTCATAAAAAAGTCGAAATTATCGCAGAATATTCAACCAATTCCTGAAGAAGTGAGTTAATCTGATAACACAAATGTTGGCGTTGGGATACGAGATTATGCCCTTTTCTAAGCAGATGTTTTACAAATGGAAGTTGCTACATGTCTGTTTTATAAGTAATAAATTTTCCTATTTTGATCATATAATGACTAGCAATTGTTCCTTGAAATGCTCACACTTAATCCGATTGATTCGACTTATTTTGTGCTCCAGTAGGTTTATTGAGAATATTTTAATAATCATGGACGGTTTTTCGCTTTTATTTGAATCTCTGTATATTAAGCAATATATCTAATAAGTCTTCTGGCCAACTGATAACTACGTATAATCTTTGATAGACTCGTTTTTGTTGCATTGATATGACAGATTTTATTGTTTTAGACGTCAGGAATAATCGCCATAATGACCTGAAGCTACGATAGTTAGTTTTTCCGTTGACAGTTCAAGATTGAAAATAACAATTTATTCGAGAAGAAAGTCTTATGTTATTAATAAGGTATGAGCGATGATTTTCTACCTCAACAATTGACAACTAAACTTCACAAAAAGTCATCATTTTGTGTTACTGGGCAATCTTTACTCCTTAAAGCACATTTTTATCTACAGTTTCTTAAATCAAGAAAATTTGCGTGTTTTGCTGTTCCCCTAAACTTTGCCCTTTATCAAAAACCTGCCTTGGCTGGCTGAACCCCCTCTTAATAGTTCTCATGGGGGTTACTTAAGCCCCAACGTACTTGGTATCTAAAATGCCATTACTTATATCTGAAATAAACATACACACATCGCTAAAATTTGTATCTTTGGCGATTTGCCGTTGGCTAGATTTTATGCGACAATAGGCTGGATTAAACCACAATAGGAGTTTCAAAATAGAAGATTCTAGGTACTAAGAGGATCTGTGGGACCCAGCCCCTTTGAAATTTGATAAACTTTATTGTGTTCTTATTTTTGAGATATTTTTTACGCATACATTCCAGAGCCACGGAAGACACTTACAATTCCTTTCAGCAAAGGCTTCTTGGATAGGAATTGACTATCTGTATCACAAAAACCGTCGTTTTCATCGGCGTAAAATGATGTGGTTTTAAAGATAATATATGCTTTAGTGAAAGTCATAATTATGTACACGTAGCTCTTTATAACGGCATCTTTGTAGGAATGAATAATTTAAGTTCACTTGAAGCCGATCATGGAAATATCAGTTTTGCAATAAGGTATTACAGAAAAAAGATACCGTGAAAATGTTGTTTATTAAATTTCTGAAGTGATTCTGATATTGGTCCAAGAAATGACACTTTTCCCCGGGGGTCTCTACCAATCCGTCGCTTTCAAAAGCTTTGAAGAGACATTTTTCTCGAACAAGGAACAGTTTTAGAATGATTCACTTGTATAAACTTTGCGCGTATCAAACGCTTCAGAGATCAATGAAGTATAGAGGTTGATCTTGGGGAGTATTTCTTTTTATTCAAGATTCAAAAATTAGTTTTTGGTACTCTTCTGTGAAATCTCTGAGTTCTCTGTAGTTGCTATCTGTGATGAAAAAGATTTAGAAATATATAGATTCTTGTTGAAATAAGTCTTTGCATTGCATTATTACTCTGTAGAATAAAGCAATAACGGAGAGCAACCATACTTTGCCAAAACGCTTACTTTCATATTTTTGATGCGTAAATCTGATTCTCGTGTCATCGTACAGAGCAATAGATACAGGACAATTCAATTCAACTGACATTGAAGTTCAATACAGAATTATGTAGATAGCATATTGAAGATGATTTGATTATCTGCAGAGATGTGTGCACAACAGAAGAGCAGTTGGGAATGAGTTGGGAACATACAGGTACGAAAAAGCTATTTGGTACTCAAGGAACCAATCGAATGGTTCACAAATTTGTACACGGCCAGTACAGATGTCGAGTAAGCAAAGTGTATCTCAAAATTTTTGAATTTGCTCTGGTCCGTCTTTTATAGCCAAATACAGCTATGAGAGGGAAGTAAAATTGTTTGCCAATTTCTGAAAGGGTGTAGGTTCAAGGAAAGGATGAATTATGAAAATCTGAGACACAATTTGGTAGCTAAGGATCTGCACTTTCTGCTGATATAAGTCAGATTTTATTACTGCAAATGCAAGGGTACAAAATAGCCTTTGAAGATAGTACACTCATTTAAGCAATAAATTTGCCTATTATAAACTATTTTTATATGGTTGGAATCACCACATTCTTGTGCATCGAATGATGTATAGTTTAATCTGATTCCATTAATAGTTTTGCTTTTAGGGAGTGAAAACCAAATATCGTGTCAAAAACGTTTACCGTAACCTCAAAAGCCGCTTTTATTTATTAGTGATAAATGATGACTTTTTTCTACGTGTTCATGAACATGGTAACTTGTAAAGGCTTGCATTGGTCTTTGACCCCGTTTACACGGGATCGATCCCGGCCTGGATCGATCCCAAACCGGTACGGATCGGCCTTTTGTTTACACGGTACGGATCGAACCGCTATCCGTGATCATTCGAGTTCGCTTTGGAAAGCGTTCCAGTTTGGGATCGGTCCAGTTCGGGCAGGGACGCCTGTACATGATCAGGGCAGGAGGGGCAGTGTTGGTGCTGAGGGAAAATCGTAGAATTTTTCTACTAACATGATCTGACTATTCCTGGTTGGGGAGGGTGGGGTAACATAACAAAATATTAACATGCATATGTGACAACCATACAGCTGAGTTGTTCTACCATCAATGATTCTAAACATAGAGAAAATGTTGACGAAAATATCCATACATAAATTGGTATTAAATGACTTTGTCATTATATACAATATTTGGATTTAAAAAACTCATGGCTGTTGAAAATGGGCTGGTTGTACAATTTTGATTGCAAATACCGTTTTATCCTTCTATGATTTCCGGAGTACTTCTGAGGGAACAGGTCTTTTGTTCATCTACTATTATCTTTGCCGCTCTTCCTCTTTTTACCCACCATGTTACAGACAGCCTTTTCAACCTTCGTGTTTGCTTGTTTTTATCATTTTCCTAATATTTTCTAATAGAAATTAACATAACGAGAGCAGTCAAAGTGATCATCAATAATCAATAAGATTCTATGATATTTTTTTTTATTTCAGGGCACTTCTTGCCCCCTCTGCCCCTCTTTGAAGAGGGCAGGAGTGGCAGCTGCCCCTCTAGCCCCCCCCCCGGTGAAGGCACCCCTGAGTTTGGGATCGATCCCGTCTCGTGTAAACGCCCGAAATAGGTAGGATCGATCACAGATTGGCACGGATAGGAAAGGAGGCTAATGAATTCTACAGATTGAGGTGCTTTGAGCACGGTGCTTCGACATTTGATCAGATCTTGCAGTCCCTCTTCGCCCACAATATGGAAAATACAAAACAAGATGGAAAAAGTTTTCAATTTTTTTACGATTATATTGATAAATTTAGCAAACCGGCTCCAACCTATAATATTTTTACTCCAGCGTGATATTCAGGAGTAGGACCCTTTTTTCATCGCTCAAAATAAACATTTTGTTGCTCCTTTTCAAATTTTAAGCCATTTTCCTCTCAGCCTTCCTATAAATTTGGAGGTATTTTCATTGTGTTGTTGATGGCATAAACAATACGCACAAACATTCCATTCAAAAGGGCCTAGAAAGCCTCGCTGTCCGATCTGGGATCGATCCAGTGTAAACACAATATATTTTGGGATCGATCCCGTGTAAACGTCTGCGAAACTCAATTTTTTCCGTGTCTTTGCCTATTGTCTTCCTTTTTTCAAAACATTCTTGAAATGTCTGCGTTCAGATGTATCCGTAACCTGTCAGCCTTTGTGTTTTTATCTACTAAAGTCTTTGTTAAATGATCTGAAATGAAATTATATAATCTTGGTCAGTTTTATTGTAACATGTGGCTTTTAGTGTATTAAGATGTATGACAGGAAAGTCAAACAAAGCTTCTAAAAAAGAGGAATCAACTAAACAAATTCTGTTTTATGACTTTTCTTAATACATATCTTGGTATCTATGTCTTCTTTAGTAAAAATTTTAACATCTGAAGTTTCATTTTCTGTCAACGAAATTTGTTTTGCCAACCCCAAACCTCAAACCCAAATTTTAGACCCCCGTCTATCATCCACAAGACACATAATCACCTGTCTTATCTTCCTCAATAAATGTCGTATGAATTTATTTTTTCTTGGGCATCTAATGACCCCCGTCATCGTTTCTTAGAATTGCTCCTCTGATATTGGCGAATAGCTCAGGAATTGCAATTTGAAGGAATTGCAGCACTGAAACTCGTCGATTGCATAAACAGACTCTGAGAGTCTTTCAGGAAATTTAAACATTGTTGCTGGCGTCTCAGACAAATAACAAGAAAAGTCCTCGAGCGAGAGACTGGGAACAGTTTTGTATTTTGATTTGATTTCCCGCCAAAAAATCGATGACCAATTCGTCCCAGCAAGTAAAGATGGCAGCGAAAACGAAAGTTATTCTTTTTAGCTGTGGAAGTTTCAATCCAATTACTCACATGCATTTACGTCTTTTTGGTAAGTCCATTATCAAAGTTCTTCTTCTCTTTTGAAAATTATGCAAAAGAGATGTTCAACTAGCTACTTTTATCGACAAATGTTTTTATCAACAGTCGGCCTAGGTGCGCTCGGCTTGCAGGTTCTCAGGATTTGGTTACGTCATAAACTGATTATTTTACGAAAATGCTTCAGCAGATCTTGAGTTTCTCAACAATTTTTTAATTTTTAGTTTTTTTACAGTGAATTACTGCAGCTTCACCCCAAACGGTGAAGGGAGTGGATATAGACTCTGTTTTTTTACATTTTTTGTTTTTGCAAAACGGAAGCAGGTCCCTGACCTTTAAAACGAATTATAAAACAAGTTTACTTAGTGCTATTCTTCTTGATATGATAATGGGATTTTGAAGGATTTTGCTTTTTTTAATTAAGTTGGTCAACATCCCCTCTTCCTCAGCTGGTTTTACGACAGGAAAGCTGAGGAGATGTGTTGGCATTCCACACTTCCAACTTTTGCGATTTCAAGTAATCAGATTTGAATAAAACCATTCACTTTCAGACAATTCATCATTGCAATGGGAATTACTGATGTAAATTTTCATTCAATAGCGAATTCCACTTGATGTAATTTATTAACATGAAATATTCATATTGGACGAAAACTGTTTCTAAGTGCGAGTAATTTCGTGTCTTTGGAATCCAAACACTTCCAGGCGATAACGCCTGTTCCTGTCTATTGTCTTTAATTTTTTCCAAGTGCGAAGGAAGTTGTGTAATTATCACAAATTTGATAGTCTGCAGGGTATTATCTGATTCTGCTTTTGATAAAATGATGAACATAATTTCCTTGTATCAATATATTTTTATAAAATACGGATTTGTGAATAATTTCGAATAATTTGAGAAAGAAATTAATTGAAATTCAATATATTTTTGATGAATATTTAGCTTGTTTTCTGTATGGGCTGTTTAAGTGCATGAATTATTAAACATTTAGGTGTTTTCTGAGAAGCTATTCAAAAATGGAGAAAGACAGATCCTGACTCTTATCTTTTACTTTATTGGTGACTGACAATTGTTCACTTCAGATTGAAAGGGTGGCATTTGCCTGGGTGTGGATAGCTTCTATTATGTAGTCTAGTTGGTGCCACTTTCACATTTACACCCATTTGTTTCCTTCCATGTAGGGAGCCTTAAAAGATAAATGAAGTAAAAAATTGAAAAAAACATCAATGAACATCATGTTTTGTATTTTTGCTTAGTGTTGTCAAAAATTTGAAAATCTTGTTCAGATGAATAAAGATATTCTTTTGCATAAGTGTAAAAATAGTCCAAATTTTCATTATATTTAACATAACTAAAAATTTCCTTCCTTCTATAGAATTTCAAATTTTGACAAAGTTGTCTTCGGTAATAACCCTATGTTTCGCACCCCTGATGCTGCATACTATGTACAAAAGATCAATAATCTTATTTATATATTTAGTTGTTTTGCCTTATTGATAAATGTGCTCAAGAAACCCTGTAAGTATTAAATTTCAATGACAGGGCATCAGCAGCCAAATCCATTTGGAGTATACAAACAGAATTCCAATGATGTCGAAAGGGATAAAATAAAGCTACATAGTCTTGAGTTTTGAGAAGTTTTTAATGATAGTGTTTATGACTTTGAGTGAATTTAAAGGCTCTTGTATAACCGGCATGCTTTGCGACTGTAATTCAAAGAACAGGCCTAATATGGTACTTCATGAAAATACTAAGCACAATCGATTCTCAAGACAGCTGCTGCTAACCCACTGGTTGTGCAAGAGCTGTTAATGCTTTTTGCTGCACAACAAAGTTGTGCTTTACTCCATCAAGAATTTAACAGCCCTCATACACTTAGTTATTCTTTTAATGTTATGAGTCATTGTGGAAAGTGTTTCATTTGGTCAAAGTTTCTTTTATTTAAGCAATTACATCATGCATAGCTTTCTCCTTCTTATCCATTCAAATCTGTCAAGTGATGTATTAGGGGGGAGCAACAGTCTGTTCCAGCTCTCTGTAGGTATGCAAATTCTGGGGGTAGAATGTAAGACTATACTGTTGTTAAGTGGCTTTGAGGGAGAATAAAGGCCTGCTGAATATCTTCCGTAAAAAAGTTTGAAAAGAAGCGTTTTTATATTGCAGTAAAACTTGTCCTATGTAACACTTTAGTGCCAAAAGTGCCTGAAACTGCCATTTTTCACTAATAAATGTCAAAGAAAAAACCTAGCACCAACCAATTAATTTCCATTTTTTGTATCTTGCTTGAATTTTAATGTTGTTTGCTGTTTGTAATAAACCTACACAATCATGCAATTTTGTGCAACAATATATAGCTAAAAAGTAGCAAATATGAAACACCGCAATACGCTGAGAATATACAGGCCGGGACGAAATATTAGCCTTTACTGATTTACGTGTTTTTATTGTTGTTTATTCTCGGCGTATTGCGGTGTTTCATATTTGCTTCATTTTTATCAACATTTCGCCGCAAGAACTCCTTGAAGCCCGTCGAGCAGCCGCTGGCCTTTTCTTCATTCACACAATATATAGCTACTTGCTGAAGTGTAGATTTACTTTCAGAAACATGCAGTTGCGTTTCTGTGTCTTGCCCAAGAGTTATTAAAAACAATAAAGTAACCATCAGAGGAAAGGATTTTTTTAACCATAGCCTTCAAAGTCAATGTACCAACTTCCATCTACCAATTTGCTTCTGTCAATTTTTTACCTGATCTGTCAACCTATGTTGCACCTTGTTAGAATATGTCTTTAGCTTACTGCTTTATGCAAATTAAATGTGAAAAAGATCAACACCTATAAAGATTATATTATCTGTTGAGTTGTAAGGCAACATAATTCAACTTTCTGCCAAACTGCTAAATACAACATTCTTCTTGTTTGCAAATTTCTGTTTGCCAATCCATTTCCCTTTTATTTAAAAGCCATTTCTTAAAGTGGCAGATATTAACTGGATATTTTAAATCTTCTACTCTGCCACTTAATTTTTGCAAATAATCATGGAATTTCATACTGTTTTAACCAAAAAAGGTAATCTTCCCTTCATCATTTAACAATCTTACTTGTAATGCTGTTACCATAAAAACCTCCAGCATTACATATTGAACAAAAGGGTCTTCTAAAAACCAAAACCTGATAGCTCATTTTTATCAAATCTAAAGCCCCAACTTTAGCAGTGGCAGATCCAGACTACAACCATTACCGCCATCCTCCATTACCACTCGAGCAGCAATCAGATCATTAAAAACAATTTCACACCAAGCATTCTTCCCTTGAGAGAAGCCTGAAAATGTCATTCAGATAAAACACTTTTGAGTCCTTATTGCTATGGAAATTACGTGATAGGAATTTCGCCTGGACCAAGGGGAACCAGCCTGACGAGAAAAAATAAAAAGCTAGCAGGGAGATGATGTAAGAATGGCTTACTAGCTAGGGGGTTGAGTCGATGTAGAGTGGATTAGAGCTGAACTGAGCCTGCCTAGACCAATAAAAATATCAGAACTCACAGTTTCCCTGGGGAAGGGAGGATGTATACAACGTAAAAATATATTCTATAAGAACATTGAGGCCCAAAACTGCTTAAATTTAAGAATACATCAGGATTAAAAGTTATGCTCACAAAGTTCGCCAAAAGTATGATTCTTTTTTAACCAAAGTCGCTCTCACCGGTTACAACTTTTGTTTGGCTTTTTAAACTTATAATTTAGAATTTATAACATGTCTGATTTTTGTAAATAATTGCGCGACTTAATGCGTGTTCTAAGCGATTTTTCAAAATTTTACCAAAGAGATTTTTTGTTTTCTTATTCAATGGTGTTGCTTAGGCTAAATGCCGTAGGTTTTTAGAATATCCAGCCTCAGAATAATAACAACGATAATTTGTTGCTTCTCAAGCTTGTTGTAAGGATACTTGAAATTTCACAAAAAACGTCGCTTGTGTTATGAAAATGGTCTACATGAATTTTTATAGAAAACATTGTAGAAAACAGGGTGTGATCAGGGAATGGGTTTTGTCGAAACGGTGTGGTCGATCCTCCATCTCATTTCTGCGGTAGTCTTTTTTCTGGCTGGATCCTCCAAGAACCTACGATATGAAAGATTTTCACACCAAATGTTTTTTTCGGAGTCATTGAACTTTTGATCCTAAAAGATCAAAGAACGCTATGGAATACTTCTTAACATGCAAAATCGTTGATCATTCTGAGAATTTGCTGGTGAAAGTTTGCTAAACAGATACCAGTAATTTTCACAAGGTTCCTAACTTAAGAACCATGATCAAGTAACGGTGACTTGACTTGGAGCATGCCTGAGCACATTTGGACATGGGTCATCAAATTTTTATTAGCTTCAACTGCGTTATAACCAGTTACGGTGCCACAGGGGGGGGGCTTGGGGACGTTACCCAAAATTTTCGACAGGATCGATTTTGTATTAAGTTTGAATTCGATGAGAATAGGTTAAGGGAGGGGTAATATTTTGACAATGTTTTTGTGATGTGATCATATGATTTTGAAACTGCATTTATGTAATCAAAGGTTGATTATGGTCCTTCAATATTGGCAAAATTAGCGTTCCTTTTTGGTAAATGGGCCTTTTCTGACAGTAAAATAGGCGTGACCTGAAATTTTTTGTTTTGCCCCTCCCCCCTCCTCAGCGCCAATTGGCTGGCACCGCCCATCGTTGTAGCATAAGGAGTATTTCTTCAAACACTTCCAGTTTTTATGGGCAAAATTGGAAAACCAAGAGCATGTTTAGAAATTTCATCACTTTCCAATTCTATTTTCACTCTCCAGGCTGAGTGATAAAAAAATCACCAACCTGTTCAGCCGTTGTGCAGTTTTCTCAAATCTTATTGCAAAACAAATAGCATTTACTAAGCTTGCCTGGTCAAGCATCAAACTTTCAAATCAAAGTCTGTCAAAATCTCAATGCTGAACCAAAAACGAACTCAGTGCACTTCGCTATCCATGATGCTTTGTGCTATATCTTATTATTTAACAGCCGGATGTTCAATCCACTTGATTTGAAGTCGCCGACGTCACCAGCCAACATATGGTTGTATTTTTGCTAATACCTTTTTGGCAAAGGCTGTTCTGTTTTTCCCAAGTGGATTAAAAACGGCAGAGAGATTAACCATAGTTCACTAGACAAAATTAATTTTTGTTGACCATGTTTAGCTTGAAAAACATAAAAAGGTCGGTACCGATAATCCCCATTTGAGACGCCTCAAATCAAATCAAAATTTCTGTTTGCGATTTCATGCCCGTTATGTGGTCCTACGAGGGCCCTCCAGTTTTATTTTCAGAGTGGTTCTATTGATGACAAGAGCATTATTAGGGCGTTATCATAGATCGCCCGTAACATTTCCTGTTAGCACCCCCTCTGGGCCCTATTCTTTTGATCTTCTAATATTTTCTTTTTCTAGTTTTTGACCTGTCGGCAGTATTGCAAATCACTCCATAATCATGCCTCGTCATCATTATCGCTATCTCTTTCATTGTTATTAATATTATTCATCCTCATCGTCCCAGTCAATTTCCTATTCTGGTCGCCTTGACTGTTCACACAACAAGCCAAAGAACATATATATCCTTTTCTCTTTTAGTAACATCTCATTCCCTTTTCTAGAACCACGCCCTTTTATTAGAACTATATATTTTTGCGCTGCAGTTTCGTTGTCTACGAAAACATTTAGTTTAGAGTGAAATTGCAATAGTTTGAACCGAAGGTTGTCGACTATATATGAACATATGCAGATAAAAATGTAATTGCCAAAACATCTTATACACTGCTAATCAAAAGAGACATGGAATGTTGGTACAATCCTTTTATTTTGTAAAAAACAGCTTAAAAGTGTGTAAATCATTTACCCTTAAAAATTTAAGCACAGATGGCAGATAAACCCAAAGTTGCGCTCTCTTTTCCTTTTCTTTCACTTCTTTGAGATTCTGATCATTCTCTGTTTTCCACAAATGGCGTTTGCTGGAGTTTGCAAAATGGAGAAGCTGTTTTCTAACTTGTTCTTTATCTAGATAGAAGTGGTTGGCATGTTTTCTAGCTCTCGATACATTATAAGCGCAAAATACCTGGCAGAGACATCATTGGAAAAGCTTTCAGTTCAAGGAGCACCATATTAAATAATGTTAAATAAATCGCAGGAAATGTTTCGATATATTACAGTGGAGATGATAATATACTTGATAATTCATTCATTATTAAAGAATACCACTGTTGGAAAACATCTGAGATAGATTTTAACATTTTAGATTAATTTTATTCATTTTCCCGTTAAATTTGAAAGATCTCATAAAAAGAATTCCACCCATCCTTTGATAAATGAGGTATCCTCTTCATTCTGATCTGTTAATAGGACCAAATGTATTTACTTCATCGTCTGTATCGGCGTAATCAAAAGTTGGTCTTTTATTTGCTACCAAGCCCGCTCTCTGAACACTATTTCAAATTATTACTATTTTCGGGTCTTATCTGAAAAACAAGATGTCTATTCCATTCCAATATGCGTCCTAATCTATTGCTATATCTTATGCCAATCGTTATAGATTTTCTGCCCACCATTTCATGTAAGGTTCAGTGAAATTTTCTTATGCTTCATGATGAAATATAAATTAATTCCATCGTTTATTTATTCTGGTGCAATCTTTTATCTGCCTCTTTCCTGTCTTTTATCATAACCCCATACATTCATTATTCATTCATTCATTCATTCATTCATTCATTCATTCATTCATTCATTCATTCATTCATTCATTCATTCATTCATTCATTCATTCATTCATTCATTCATTCATTCATTCATTCATTCATTAATTCATTCATTCATTCATTCATTCATTCATTCATTCATTCATTCATTTCGTCATTCATTCATTGATATATATTCATAATATTTTTATATTTATTAACTGGCACTGTAAAAAAAAGCAAAACGTCACACCACACCGAAAATGCATGTAACCTAGAGCAAGAGACAAGCTCTGTCATCTATATATGCTAAAAATGGACACGAATATTTAAAAATGAATACTTTTGTTGTAATTCCCTTTATGTAAACAAATCATAATTGTTTGTCTTAAGCGGCATGCCTAAGAGACCAATGGGTTGCATCAATAATCATAGGTACCTTGAAATGTTTTGGTAGTTGCAGAAAAAAGGCTTTCTGGACGATAAAGACTTAAAAATGCTTCCTGGAAAGGTCTATCCTAGATAACTGTTGATTGCTTCATATGTATTAGAGAGCTCTTTTTCAAGTTTATTGTTATCATCAATTATACAGAGGTCTACGTGGCTTGCTTTAGAAAGTACATTTTGAAACTTCTGAAATAAATTTTGTTACTGTAAATGTCATCTACGTGCTTGTAAACGCTTAAAAGTGAATTTTCTTTACGTACCTGTTTTGCTTTCATTGAAATACAATCTACTGTTGGCGCAAATACACTCTTGTTCAGTTTTGCGAAAACTGTCAAAAAACAAAAAATTGAAAATCTACGGAATTGTTTCCGAAAAGGCTGTTGGAAATGTAATGGAGTTTGGTTCCACAGAATTTCAAAATATGAAAAGCCCACATACGATTAGCCCTATAATACCTTAGTCAGATTGATTCACCCGATCTTATAAGAGATTCATCAACCACCAACTTATTGAAAAATAGACTAATTTATTGTGAAAACCCTTTTTGCAGAGGTCAGTTTTCTTACAGACATCTCCAAGCAGCAGAAAAATAATTTTATCCCAATATTTAATTTCTATAACCAAAGCTTTCGGTAGCAACATCTTAACAACGAACAATTGTGTAGAATTAACAGTAAATAAATGATAAGTGTCCATGAGTCCGGTCTACCGATGTTAAGCTGCAATAACAAAGAATTGGTCATTTTTATTGTATGTCTATCTAACTAGCTTCCGAAGGTAGTTTTTAAGGACACTGAGAAGCTTTAAGCTCGGCGAGAAGCTCGATGTGACCACACCTTGTGATTCCTAAACCTGGAATTGCGGAGAGTTTTCAACTCTCCTCACTCTAGGTGAAAGTTTGGTTATGTCAGGGGACAGAATAGAAAAAGGATTTTCTCTGTTCTCTGGTCAGAGTCTCGAACCACAGACCCTTGGATCTGCAGTCTGCAAACCAAACTAAACGATTTGTTGTTCATTTTATGTATGCAAAGTTTTATTGCTTGAGATGATGAAAGTTTTGTTTGATATAACATATTTTTAGAACCATTGATTAATCTGTTATGTGAAGTACCAAAGTAAAACCATGTTCTTTTCTTCTAGAGCTTGCTCGAGACGCTTTGAATAAAACTGGTATTTTCGAAGTTATAGCTGGCATCATTTCACCGGTTAATGATGCCTACAACAAGGAGGTATGCCTAGGGTTATTATCACCTTTTTCCTAATTTCTTTGCTAATATCGATAATGTATCTCTGGTTCTAGATTTTGCTATCTTCCTCCTTACGTGGGGCTGTTCAATAATTAGGTCACGTCTTGTGGGTAAATGGCTCTATATGCTTTTCTTGATTTTCTGTGACCTTTATTTGATTCAAGTCCGTAGCATCACGAAAACAGTACTTTAATGTCGGTGAGATTCTAGTGTGGAAAGATATTATTTTCTTCTGCTACTATCCCTTTTATTATCGTTAAATTTCATTTTTGAATGAGAGGAGAGGGGTGTTTTTGTACTGAGCGTGATGTAACACGAGTGGAGTCTTTTGAACGAGCCTGGTGGAGCGTGGTGAAAGGGGATAGGTGGCTCGAAAAGGCAATTTCAGCGTGAAGCTATTATTGAAAAACCCCCATTAGGCATCCTACTTGCATTTTGTTTCTAAATTAAAATGGTTCTAGTGATCAGTATCAATTAAGCCAATTAAAAGACATTGGATAGCAAACAGTTGTTTGGATGATTCGTGAAGATTGATCCTTTGAATTTGAAGGCAAAGCTCCTGCCAGTTTTAGTATGACGGAAGCTCGAAGTACAGTTATCAAAGTCGGCTGTTCAGTAAGGAGTTCCAGATACTGCAAACAGTTCCAGAGCTCCTAGACAGAAAGCAGATTCTGAGTGCACAACGTGCAATGTTTGTTTTTCATTCTCAGTAAATGACAAGAGGCTCAATTTTTTATAGAATTCATAACAACAAAATTAGAATACTACTTATTTCACCAAACAATGATGAATGTGGAAAACCTTAAAGTGCAGAAAATTGTGGAAGAGAATTGGGATTAAACGTTAAATGAATAAGTAAGTTCAAGTCTCTGGCACCTGTCTGTAGCTTTAAGACTCAAAAGGGACACAGCTGTTCATGATAGACAGAAAAATTTACTTTGGATTCTTACCTCTATTCGAGCATGCCTGTGATGACATGGCATACCTTAAATACCGTCTGTCCTGTATCCTGTGCAAGCAAAAAAATAGAGGAGTCTATGGGTGAATTTATCGAGTAAAGATATATATTCTACAAAAATGACAAAAGAGAAAAACACGAAGTACCAATTACTACTTATGGCTACTGCTTATGATTTCTGCTTCTGATTACTGCTTCTGATTACTTCTTCTGATTACTGTTTTAGATTAACGATCATGATTACTACTTCTGATAACTGATTTAGATTAATGATCATGATTACTGCTCATGATTACCACTTATGATAGCTACTTCTATAACTGTTTTGGACTAATGAACATCATTACTGCTCATGATTACCACTTCTGATTACAGTTTATGATTGATGCTCAAGATTACTGCTTAAGATTGATAGCTGCTGCTTGATTACCTACAGGCCCATAAAAACCTTTTCTACTACAATGTGCAAACAATTTGCGTTCTGTCAATTCACCTTAAATCCCAAACTTTTACACTCTGCTAACGTAAACAGTTTTGTATGCAATTTTTTTATCTTTGATTTGAATTTCTTTTTAGGGTTTGATTCATTCAAGACATCGAATAGAAATGGTTCGATCAGCGACCCAAGGATCTGACTGGCTTAGGTTAGTTTTGCATTCTTATGATATTGACCCCGTTGAAGTAAATAATATATTGTGTTACATTTCATCAATGATCTAAAGCCATTTTCAGCTTCACCTTATTGCAAATGTATATCAAGACTATTTCCCTGTTTTATTTTATTTTATTTTATTTTATTTTATTTTATTTTATTTTATTTTATTTTATTTTATTTTATTTTATTTTATTTTATTTTATTTTATTTTATTTTATTTATTTTATTTTATTTTATTTTATTTTATTTTATTTTATTTTATTTTATTTTATTTATTTTATTTTAATTTCCAAATTCTTCATAAAACTCTTTAACAGAAATAACGCACTAGCCAGCGATTAATCATATATATAATAAAACAGCATGTTCCCGCGAGCATCAGACAAAAAACGGTCCATAAAAGAGAACAATCACGGCGTTTTGGGAGAACGAAAATGCCCAAATAAAATGTGATTCGACAATTGGTCAACATTTGCTTTTGACTCCAGAGTCTTCCAAGACGTCTAGTGATGAGAATCTCAAAATCATTGGGCAGGCAAGGTCGCCTTTTCATTTAGGAGTTTTGGAATCTGTTTACATCGAAATAAAGGACCCCGAATTGTGTAGACAGAAAGGGTTCGTTTTCTCTCTTGGACACTCCAATTAGGTGAGAGGTTAGCCGTCGCTGATTGGTCAAAACAAGATAACCAATCAAGCGGGTTTTTCTTCCTCCCACGTTACTTTCGATCCACACCTGGATAAAAATTTATAGCTTATTATCGGTCATTCTCCGACGTTTTTTGATGCATTGAAGAGTATCGGACGAAAATTGCTTTAGTATGCTATGTTTCCTGTATTTCGTGAAATTTTCAAGTTATCAAATTAATAAAATACGTACCGTATTTACTCTAATATTCCCGCTGCGGGATTAGCATTTCAACCTAACAAAAAAAGGCGGGATTATTTGAGAGGCGGGTATATTGGAGAGGCGGGATTATTTTTTTAATGCCTTGAAGTCTAGTTTGAGGATACCGTTTCAACAAAAAGTCTCTTAAACGTGCAAATCAGAGAAAAAAATATGCAATTTCAACATGTATAGGGAGTTAAAATTGAATGGGGGTGGGATATTTATTTTCACAGACAAGACAGAGCAGATATGGTGCTTTATAGACAGTAGTACGAAGTCAAAGAATCAAACGTCTTTTTATGCTGCGAGATTTGGTTGTTCGATAAACGTGCAAAATAAGACAGCTCTCTGCCCTCTCCCGTCTATGACATTATCATGTGATTTAACCCATCCACTCCACGCATAAGTTTCAATCCTTGATTTTCAACCCATACAAAGTGTGTAAAGAATAGCAAATGCCAATTAAAAGTTTCAATCCCGCATGCGGGATTATTGGGGAGGCGTGATTATTCTTACAATCTATGAAATACAAGCGGGATTACTAGAGAGGCGGGAATAAAAGAGAAGCGGGAATATTAGAGTAAATGCGGTATTTTGATAACTGCAAAATCAAATCATGCAAAATCATGATATGGGGAATTTTTTGAAGAGGAAATTCTTCCAGTAGATGAACTAATCGGGAGGAGAGTCCCCCTTTTTTAGCTATGAGAACATGACAGGCGTGATTGTCAAAAATATAAAATTACGTTTGTTTCCATCTGCAAGGTAATGGAATCAGTAAGCAAACAAACTAGCCCTCAACAAAAAGACTCGATTCTTGTATGAATACTTCAAGGAAAATTAAAGTTTTTCTGTATTTAAACAGTTTTAGCATGCATAGTATCTTTATGAACAGTCATCAGTTGATGAAAAGCTTCGAAGTTAATTGTGTTTCTTTTATCAGTAATGGAAACTTTGATCTTAAATTCCCAAAGCTTATTTAACTGATTGCCTCTAGATGAACCTGGCTTTTCAATATTTCTGGAATAAATAATGTGCTTTGTTCATGAACTGTCCGAAATATCTTTCTTAAAATTTGGTTCAAAGTTTAAAAGCAGACGCTAATCTTGAGGACTGCTGGTTTTGTTTGATTAAATTCATGGCTTGGAAATTAATGCATTAATTTTCCAGCCTTGAAATAATACATTTAGATTAAGAGACATCGGTGATTGAATCTGGAAAATATCTCATGCAAATTATAAAACCTAGAGTTAACTAAAGATTGGATAATCCTTGAAACCATTCATTTTGAACTTGATGAGAGATTTTGATTAATAGCTAACATCAAAAAGTTGCATTAACGATGAGCAAGCAGGATTAGTCCGTTCCTTGGAACGGCCCGAGGATTATTATTGTAGCCAAACTTTTTATAGAGCGTTACCTTTTTATCGATTCAGTTGTGATCATCAGCTGCTAAATGAATTCATAAACAGAAGATTCTTAAGAAGAATGTAATTTTCAATCTTTATCAGAAGCAATCTTTCTAAAATCTCAGATTCTTGTGCTATTTCGTTCAACAATAATATGATTTTTTTAAAAAGGTGCCTCAGATGTATTGCTTCCATTAGACATAATTCATAATATTTGAGCCTTTTTAAGTGCATGAATGACGTCATCATCCTATTCTCTACATCCTGGCAGCTGGCAGGGATTTGCAGCTGAATGTCCTTCTTTGCGCTTCAAATAAGGCAGATATCAACAGACTTCTGTAACCTTTTTCCCTGTTCCGAATTATACACGCCATTGGTGGTGTAAACAAGTGGTGAAGGCATTCGGCTCATGAATTGAATGTCGTTGGTCTGAGTGCCGCCGGGATCACTGTCCAGTAGCCTCCGGCCAACACAGCTGTCTATCCTTTCTAGGCCGGTAAATGAGTACTCACAGCATTCCCTCTAGAAAATTTACCCGTGGGCACAAGCCGTAGGTCTATATTTAGCTGCAAGAACTTTAAACTTGCTTGCTTGCGAATACACAAAAGGTGTAAAGTATCTTGCTGCATGTTCGTGAAAAGTTGAGAGAACAGGAGTCATTGTTGATTTTTTTATCTTTGTTTCGTCTGTTTTATTCTATGTTGTTTTCTCTTTGTCAGCTTCTATATTTTCATAATTCTCTGAAGCATGGTTTGATCGGTTAATTGTACTGGTTGCTCAATAATTGCGAGAAGAACGCAGGTAGAGCAGCATGTTGAAAGGATATTTGTTAACACTTTTTTCTTCTCGGATTTGTTAGCAAAATGGTCGTCAGTTCCTTTGGAGGAGACACATATGAAAATATTTTTAAACTCTGATAGTTTTGCACTTTTTCAAACACCCTTCTTATCGCTGCTGTTTTTTGTTTCCATTTTTAATGTAATGACGTCATAGAATTATATCTTTAGAATTTTTTATTTGCATGGTTAACCTGAAAGAACACGTCACAGAATACCTCCTGCTTTTCGGCTGAGATATGTCAAGTTAATGTAAAGTTTACTACGACATAATAGTTGATTGTGCTTGGTTTCTGGAGTTGAGAACCAAGACCAAATTGCAGTGATTTGATAGGAAATGTGTATTACCTCATTTGCTTTTATCTCAGCCACTGTTTGTTAGATTTGACTTTTTCCGTAATTCTTTTTCCACATAATACCTTTTGTGTAATTGCCTTTCAGATCATGTGGTCAAATTTAAAAAACTATAGAAATATATTTTTATGACATAATTAGTTTATCATGCTATTGCAGAAGGATCGAAATGAGAGACATTTAAAGGAAAAGCACTGTTGAAAATGATTGCTTCTTCTTTATTTCTCCAGGGTTATTTGGATCAAGGGTTATAAGGAACTTGTAGTGTGGATCAGATAGTATTGGTAGATAAGTAGCAAGAAAGTTATGATAATCTTGCTGCATTTTTTCAAGGGTTGACGATTGGGAAGCAAAGCAATCGGAATGGCAACGAACAAGGCTTGTGCTTGATAATGCGAAAGAGAAGTTGTCTAAAGGAGAACCACCTTACACAAATTTACGGCTTAACGGATGCTCAGGTAGGTTGATCCAAACTGGGATGCTTACTCCCGTTTTTTGTAAGAAACAAAGCTAAGAATTAGCCACCAATTCTTTAATTTTTACTTATTTCAGTGCTAAAAGTAAAGTTTACTTAAATGCCAAATACTACTTTTAAGAAACACAAAAATATGACAGGAGATAGCGTGAAATAGATTACCCAATAAACGACAAGGAACTCCTCTTCTGATTCATCTAAATCAAATATTATTATTATTATTATTATTATTATTATCTATTTATTTAAAGTAGGCGTATAAAAATAGCTACAAAATAAAAGCTAATTCAAGCCTACTACAAAGTAAAATTGTTTAAAAATGAAAAATAAAAATACATATATATTTAACATAAGAAATAAGTATAAATACATATATACATATTTTACAATGTTTTTACAGCATTTTTGGCATTTACAATACAATACATTTATCTGTTCAAAAACCATGAAAGCCTAATCTTTGTAGAGTTATTTCCAGCCATCTTTTAAAGAAGGATTTTCGAGCAGTTTCGTGAGGTTTAGGGTATTTTCTAGTATGATTTCTTGATTTTTTGGTCACGTTAGGGCTCGGTTATTTATAGATGGTTCTTATGAAATTATGAGTGTAATCAGATGAGTGATTTTACTCACGGATTCATGCCCGATTTAAGATTCACTAGTACTATCCAAGAGTCTGAAACCATGTCTTCAAGCTCACCAAATGGAGCCGACAATCAGTATTCAAAATTGTCGGTCTCTGCTGTCTGTTCCAAGCAGAAAATTAAAAGCTTTACTTTCGGACACTCCCCCAGCTGTGGATTTTGTGTCAATAGTTTTGTTAATTTAATTCTAGCTTAGACGAAATAAAGCTTAAAAAATATACATTTTCTCGCTGGAAGGGGTGTGACAAAATCGATGACATTAGAATGCAGTGGTGATTGAGCTCAGGGTTTTTGCCAATCTGCTGGTGCTTAAGGTTTCCATATTCAAAGTTCATTTCAGTATTCAAAGATAATTTCAGCACTGAAAGCAATTCCTCCAAACTTTCCATAATTGTTCAGCTTAACAATTTATCTGACAGTCAGCTTTCTTTTCTTAAGCAAAGATTAAGCTACTTTGTGGAGCAGATATGTTGGAGTCATTCTCGGTTCCAGATCTTTGGTCAACAGATGACGTAAGTTCAACTTAGTATACTGTTTTTATTCTCTCTGTTCCACCTGTGCCGGATATTGATTTTGCAATTTTTATCAACAGTTACCCAGCAATTTATTTGTTAACTTATTTGAATATTCAAGTGACTTAGAAACTATTACCTTAAAATCAAATAGATTAAATCCGGACTATGAAAAATGCCTTATTAAATTAAGTGTCGGTTGTTTTTCTCCAAAGCTAGTCCTTTTGTTAAGTTAAGTCATTTCCTGCACATTCAGGCTGTTCCGTCGGGTCAAATACATCTCCAATTCCTAGGTTTCCAATGCTTTGCAAAAATCCATTTTGCTATGGTATATCTGTAGGTCATTGAAAGAAATTGAGCCAATGATGTTCTCCTCATAGCCCATGTCAGTGATTCAGAATCCATTTCCCATTTTTACTTATTATTTGCCTCGTTTATTATTTGATTTCAAAATAAGCTGTGTGCCTATTAAACAACGACATGAAATTATTCGTTTGAAGAAAAGTCGGCTGTATGAACATTTTTGAATTTATCTTGGCACGAATTTTTTTTATGGAATGTTGGATTTCTGATTCGATTTTATGGAAGTTGCTAAGAGTTTGTAGATTGATGTAGAATTTAAACCCGCCATCTGTGAGAATGATCGCTTCATGTACGGGTTCGGTTCATTAAAGATTAAAAGTTGTCAGACAGCTGTCGAACGAAGCCTACACATGATGGGTACTATGCATATAGACAGTACCATTTTCATCCGCCTCATGTTAAAGGCAATCTGTCTCGTTGTGGATTGGTTAACGAGAACAATAGCTGGAGCAATAGCTTAAATACGATTCCAGCGCTCCGCCATATTTTTTACAATGCGATAAATTAAAGGGGGACTGGAAACAATAAAAAATCCCTTTGTTCTTATAATCAATCAACGTCGTGACAGATTGCCTTTTAAAGTTGGTTTCAAAACAAGAGCAATTATGTATCGCGCAAAAAACATTCCAATTTTTGGACTAAAAAAACTGTTTACAGGAGAACAGAACGATAAAGCACTATTGTTTCTATTTATACCGGAACACAATCTCTCTGTTTTGTCGTGACCAAATTTAATCTGTCCCACGTTTGTGCCTACAATCTAACAAAAAGTTTAACTATGCGCATGTCTGCATTTTCTGAGCAACAATCTCAAGCAATAGAGACAGTCTGCCAAATGAATAATAGTAATCGTTCCGTTTTACAGACCAGTTCACCTGTTCATGCGGGATATAAATATAACGATTATGTATCGTTCCACTTTTTGTCTTCCTTTTGAGAGCGTTTGAACACAGCCTGAGCACACAACTAGTTGAAGAAATTATACAACTTGGTTTGCACACACTATTCCCTATCCCAGATTTCAAAATCTGCAGACTAATAAAAAACTGCCTTGGATTTGTTACTAGCAAAGATATCAAAATTGAACTTGGGGGAAACGGGACAGAATTTTATATCTCATTAGGTACCTTTTGTCCAATATTACATTGCACTTGGATCTTGAATACTCTCAAGTTCCTAATTGTATGGGGGTTTTAATAAGAAGGGTTGGTATTTTTTGCAAAAACCCTTTAAATGTGTGGTTATAAAGATTGAAATACATAGATTTTCCGAAATTTTGTTTAAATTGGGGGGGGGGGAGGGTGTTTTAATAGGAATTTTGCATGAAATATATAATTAGAAGGGGGTGTTTATAAATAGAAATGGGAATGCAAAATTTCTGAAAAATAGAGTTTACCCTCTCTCCCCCCTACAATTAGAAGCTTGATGGTACACTTGATTTCTAGGTACCTGTCGTCAAAATTCGCCCCACATTGAACACGTGTGTCAAAGACGCCAAAACAATCACGTAGAATGTCTCGACTGTTTACTTACTAAAATTTTGTTTCTTTGCTCAATATTGACACCAAGATAGGCAAATCACGGTCTTGTTTCTTTGAAATACAATTGATGAAGCCAAAAACCTAAAGAGAAACCTCTATTTGCTTTTTGCTATGTGTTCAGGTGTTCATAATTCCAGTTACATATTAAATTCATTTCAAGACATTTCTTCATACTGTGCCTTGTTTTAATAGCTTTCACCAAACATTTTGTAGTATCAAGTTGTTTCGTTTTTTTTTGCAGTTTTCTTGGAAATTTCTTTGAATTCCATTGTAGATTTTTTTATATTGTAAAAGCCTATTAGAAAAGTGGTTTTTCAAAGGTTTTATAGCACGCAAAATTCTAAAGGCCATCAAAGACATGTTTCAAAGCTAGGCACACTGCAGAATACGTTTAAAGATTCCTTTTTTCACCGAATAATGAATTTTTGCTATGCTAACTTCCTTTTTTCATTTTCTGCCCCAAATCTAACAAGCGATCGACTGACGTGAAACCACTTTTGATAAAGTTTAGACAATCTTTTAACAGAAAGTAGTACCTGTTTTTATAAACGGTCTTTGAAGCGTATAGTATTCCCGTAGCTTTGATAAGGTGGCACTGCATCCCGTATAAGATCCACAAGTAGGGGAAGTGCCTGTTAGGTAGAACAACTGTCCTTCGCCAACAGTTTGATATTTGAAATATTTTCGGCAGTTCTAGGCCTTGTAGTTGTTTTGGTCAAGAATTTTTGATCAGGCCATGTTTTGCTTTCCAGAAGGACAGTTTTTTAACATCTATAAAGTTATATAGTATAAAGGTATCTAAAGTCACAGCTACGGGATTTATAAAGTTATCACGTGGTTATACAATGCGGTTAGTATGAATGAATCGTATTATCCAGCTCATATTACTTTGAGCAATAAAATGGATATAATGATAATCATGATCAAACAAAACGTAGTTCATGATGTCTCACATCCTTCACAAATGCGTCAGTGTGGTTGTTTTATCCCCCCCCCCTGCTTTTATTCTCCCAAATACCGTCACCATTAATTTCCGGTGGATAGTAGACGAATCAGTCTTGAACCTAAACTTGAACACGCAGGCAAAAAAATAATCACTTGTTTCTCTTCTCAAATTTAGATGGAAACAATTGCAGGGGATTATGGAATGGTTGTCATAACAAGGGAGGGTTCAAACCCTGAGCGATTTGTCAACGCAACAGAGCTTCTCAGAAGAAGAAAGGTAGCCTCTTTTACCCCTATCTCAAAACCACTTGTCATTCTATTCTTTTGTTGCCATATAAGCCCCATCACACAATATAATTTTGAATGAATATGTTACAAATCCTGTTGTATAAACCATTCGATTTTATGGAGATGCTGCTAAGTAGGGTATTCGTAAAGTCACCTTATAGTGACATATATGATTAACATCATATCATATATGCCACCAGCCAAATGCAAGTTGGATGCGATAAAGGAGCTACTCTTTTAAAACATAAGCCTCTTTTTCGATGCATTTTCAGCTTTTTTCAATATTTTAAACGAGGCCCACATCTGTGTTGTTAACCTGCAAACGCAGACACGCGTGCGTTCATTGGACGTTTCGAAGCATCAATTATTGTTGAATAAACATGTTTATGCTTGTTATTAGGTATGTTGACTTTTTAAAATCTCGTACAATGAGACCCGCTTCACATTATACCAGATTCATTTCTTATCGAATCACTTTTCATATCGGATAGGCCTTCTGTTCACACGATGACGCTTTAATCCGATACACTCTGTATCTTTTTTGCGGAGACAAGCCATTCCGCTATGAAGGTGGAATAGAATCATATCGGATCATTTTTTAACTCGTGTGAACACATGAATCCGATACGGTTTCGCTCCGAAACCTCATTCTCGAAAAGGCAGCTTCGTTTTTTTAAAACAGTTTGGCGCTCTTTTCAAAACAAGTAATGAATATGCTCTTTTCCATTATGATGAGCTCCACAAGATTAATGCAAATTAAAATTAGATTGTTTGAGCTGTTTTCGAGATACTTCTTCTTCAGAAGAAAAGAGCGTGTCAGATATGTTTCGTCAAAGAATACTTTTTATCAGAAAAAGAGCAAAGCTACAAATAACATCTCATTTTGCTATGCAACTGCTTCAAGACAATAGTTTTTTCTGAGCAGTGTTTAAGCGTAGCGTCACCGTGTGAACAGAAGTGAATCCGATACGAAATGAATCCGGTACTGTGTGCCTAGGGCCTAAGATGGAAGTTTTGACGATAAAATCCCAATAGAAGAATCATCATTCGTATTTCATTACTTGAATTCTTGAAAAAAAATTTCATTGTAACACAGGGCCGTAGCGGCTTGGGGAGTCAGGGGGGATGCAGCCCCAAATAATCGATACGTTATAGCGAATAAATTGAAGATATACATTTTGCGGCATGATGATGAAGGATAACATTGTGATGTAAAAACAAAACTACAATTTTCTAAGGCATTTATAAATAGGTGGTCTGTGAAAATTTTTCTGGAGAACTAACCCCTAGATACCTGTTTTTGCCCCTCCCCCGCAGATTTAGCATAATTGTCCTCTCCCTCCCTACTGCCCTGTAAATAGAAGATAGAATTTGAAAGCCATTTTTGGTTCTTTAAAACGTTTCCTTTTATGTAATAAGCTTTATCTTGAGTAAATATTTTTTCTGATTTTGTATTGAACCTTTTCAATATCTTGTAGGATTCAATTCATATCGTTACGGAATGGATTTATAATGAAATTAGCGCCACAAAAATAAGGTATGTTTTCTTTTTCCTCTCCAAAATTATGCTTGCTACTTCAAATACATTACTGTCGACCATTCGCTGAGTAATTCACCCTGAGTAACTGAGCTCGCCGATTCGTTGATACTCGTTGTACTGGATCGCCGATGCGTCGATTCGTTGATTGATCGGTTGATGATGACGTGAGTGGCAACCAGCCTCAACTCATGTTATGAATGAGTCTACCTCGTTTTCGAAAAGCCTTCGAATGACGTCACTCACCTTTGCGCTTGCTCTTTAATGAATCTTTTTTCTTGCACACTGCTCGTCCCTCATGCTAATCAATATTTTATACTACTCTGTATTACAGAGTCTTACAGATTCAGTAAGACAATATTTCAACAGCTTCTCTAAAAGGGCGCTTACTTTCCTAATTTTTTATTCTCTTCCATCACTCTTACCTCCCAGACAATCTTTTCTTTCCGGCTGCTTCTCTTGCAGCCCGTTGCTAGGTTACTTCACCTTTACTGATAATACTGACAGGCATCTTGTGCCATTCGGTCTTCAGGAGAAAAGTTTAAATTTCTGCATGTAAAGTGATTTTTTGAAAATAGTTATTAATAATATTTCCAGTTATTGTTGGAAAAAGTTTTGGCTTGTTTACCCTTAGAACTCTCGCAACATTCTTTGCGGGTCTGAGATGTTTTAGATCTGTTGCGAATGCTAAGCGAAGATACTGTGAAAGATTTTGCACGCCATCAAATCACGAATATTATCCCTAAATAATTAAGGCCCATCCCCAATTGGTGCAAAACCACAATATTCATTATTCATAGTTCTTTCAAACTTAATAGTAAATATCGCTTTGATTTCAATTCGCGGGTATCTCATCTTGTATAATTTATCAAAGAAAGTTCAGTGGCCGGATTTAGGTGATATTTCGCACACTTGATAATCTATTTTACCCTTGCGAAAGCCCTTACACCGTTTTGTTGCTGGAATCGCAAATGCATGGCTATGATGCAACTTTCACCCATCTTGTTAAAAGGCGAGAGTAGAAAATGCGATTTTGTACACAAAAATTGATTTTCTTGTAAATAGGTCATTAGTTCAATACATTGTCGCGGCTGGATAATACCCAGGCTTTTGTTTGCCTTCGTGTTGCTTTATTCATAAGCATACGAATTGTCTTTAGGGTTTTATCGTAAAATCAAGTATTCTAGCAATAGTGCCTAGTCCACTTTCAAGACGCATTGGCCGAGCGAACAGTCGTTTCCAAAGCATTGCGTCTGGTTTTCGTTCGCCCAGAATGAAGCAGAATTTCCTTTCGATTATAAGCTCATTACCCTTGATTGCGACTCAGCAAACAAGGCTGGTGAAGATTTTATTTTTTTGCAAGACATCGTCATTTGTGACAATAAATACTTGGCCCTGTGATGATGTCACATTTGAATAAGTGTAGTCTTCAGCTACATAGCCACTGATATGTTCGTCCTTAGCTACACAACCGTTGTTCAGTGATACTTCATGGTCGAACATTTTTAAATTCGCTGTTTTAGGTAATTCTTTGCTATACCAGTTGTTATCCCTTGCACCGTAACAGCTGCTTTTCGCTGCACATGGTTTCACTTGTAACTGCGATAAGTCCAACCTCTCTTCATGTATTAGACAAATATTGTCAATACCAATTGTAAAAAAGGCACGAAACTCGTGTTAGCGATTGGAGGAATTTTAAATTTTGTCAGGTTTGGCAAACTAGAAATCAGCTTTATCAGCTTACATAGAGTGCGTTCAGAGATGCTTTTACCACAAATTCCATGAAAGAAGGAAAATTTTCAAAGTTGTCTAGCCCCACGGATGCTAGCCCCTTACTAACCGCCCCAGCCCAAGCCACTTTTCCACTATGTTCATTAATAACACTGATTTTTCACGCTCAAGGGTGCTTGATAGAAACAAGTGCTTTTGTGTCAATTCACGACTATTCTTTGTTGGCACTCACAGAAGTTTCCTTGCAGGGGCTTGTCAATGACTTTAACCCAACGACAAAAGAGAACGTATTGTAGAGCAATTTCTATTTCTTAAGATATTTGACATCGAAGTTGTTTCCATTCACGATCGACAAGCTATCAACCAATGTACCAAGCATACCTATCGAAGCTGTCCTGTGACCGAGAATGGTTCAGCATTTTGATGCCCTCGCCTATTCCCTTGTCGTTTCGTCCATGCTCTTGCCTGGGTATTCATTTAAGCTCTAAAAGTGTTATTTCGAAGACGCGTTCCTTAGGAAACAAAAGAACAATGTTTATGTTAGAAAGTCATAGATGAAGGAATGATTATCGATGCAGGTCTTATATGTGCAACTGGCTGCCTCTTAAAATTCTCTATGTTCTCACGCAATTCCTTAAGAACCTGTAGGGTAAAATATCGGTTTCAAGGAGTGAGTCAGATGTTCCTAATCAAAAGTAATCAATTAGCAAGACTTGCGACTACGTTGGCTCAGTCGCTACAGTCGAGATTAAAATTTAGATATTTGCACCTTTAACTAGAGTTTGCACCTTGCGGCCAATCATTTTAACTAATGAATTAATTTCAAACAAAAGTCGCGCTTTTGATTAATGATAGTATTCCACTAACAATTGAAGATTATCACTTAGTGAAAACTCTCTTTTCCTTGGTTACATGAAATATAATAATTGGGTGCACTGCTAAAACTTTCTTTTATGAAGCTATCAAGTGCATTGGCTGCAGATTAACAGTCTGACTGCTGGCTTCAAACTAAAAATCGGGGTTTATTGTTAAATCGCACTTTTTGTGTACGAAGAATGGGTACACTATGTTGTGGGTCGAAGGGAACGCATCTATAATGGAAGCATTTCATTTTCAATTCAACTTAAACTACAATTACAAATCTCACTATTACAAGGTAATTTGCAATTGGCTAGCCTAGTTTTACAAGAAGAAACTATAACAATCGTAAGGTAAAAGGAAAAACTGAGAAATAATAATGATAATAATAATAATAATAATAATAATAATAATAATAATAATAGTAATGGTAATAGTAATAATAATACAAAGAATAATTGCCAAAAGTGCAATATTTAAGAGATACGATCAAAGGATTAACCAGTTCAGACAAAATCGAACATTTAGAGTTGACCAGAAAAAAGTTTACAAGGAATTGAATGGGGGTGAAGCTAGAACAAACTAGGTATCAGATGCTGAGGAGAGTAGAAGGTTTCGGGGTGATATTTGGACAGTGGAGAAGGAACATGCAGAATGGCTGTCTGAGTTAAAGGATGAAGTTAAAGGGAGACACTCACAGGAAAGGCTCACTTTAAGTATTGAGAATATCCAAAAATAAGCTGAGAAAATGCCAAACTGGAAGTCTCTAGGCAAAGATGGTGTCCAAGGATATTGGATCAAAAACCTGACCAACATGCACGACAGAATTTCTGATCAACTAGATAAAATTTTGATGGGAACGGATACCCTTCCCAAATGGTTAACACATGGACGGACACTGTTGTGCCAGAAATCCCAGGAAAGGGAATGCGTTTGAGAACTATAGACCGATAACGTGCCTTCCACTGATGTAGAAACTGATGACAGGAATCATAGCTGATCAAATGTACGTTTACCACCTAGAAAGAGAACATCTACTACCTGATGAACAAAAGGGTTGCAAGCGAAAGAGCGAGCCGGGGTACAAAAGATCAGTTACTGATTGACAAAACAGTCTTGAAGGTTTGCAGGAAAAGGCACACTAATCTGACTATGGCTCGGATAGACTATAAGAAAGCTTATGACTTCGTTCCCCAAAGTTGGATTAGTGAGTGCATGGAAATGTTTGGAATAGCTGGTAACGTGAGAGAGTTTTTACAAAGAAGCATGGTGCAGTGGAAGTTGTCCCTAACTTCCAATGGAGAGGAACTTGACGATGTGGATGTTAGAAGAGGGATATTCCAAGGGGATAGTTTGTCACCATTGTTATTTGTCTTGAGCATGATACCATTATCGTCATTACTCAGAAAGGTAAATGTATGCTATGGGTGGGGGGAAAAGGAGTATAAACTTCTCACCTACTCTTTATGGATGATTTAAACTATATTCAAAGAGTGAAGAACAGATAGACTCCCTACAGTAAATCCCCGCATATAAGAACCTACAAAAATAAGAACCTAGAGGCTGTTTTTCCTAATTTATGTACCTTGTAATTAAGAACTTGTTTCAGTGTGATACAATATGATAGGTTCTTATTCAAAGAGCAAAAAATAGTGTTTTCAAAGGTCCTTGTTTACTCCTAGATTTTATATCACAATCGGTATAAAAATTTTCAGTTGTGCATTTTAAGCATTTTATACACTTTAACGAAAGAGAACTTTCAAATTACTTTGACTTTTTAACATAATTATATATAGCAAAATCCAAAATTTTAAGAATATAAAAAAAAAATAAAAAGTAGGTTCTTATATGTGAGGATTTACTGTAGTACAGACTACTCACATTTTTAGTACTGATATAGGCATGGAATTTGAAATCAAGAAATGTGGGGCTCTAGTTCTAAAAAGAGACAAGATTGTAAGATGTGAAGGCATAGAATTACCGAATGATGAGATAATAAAAGAAGTTTGACAAGTATGTTATACTTATCTGGGTATTGTGGAATTAGATAAGGCGTGGGAGAATGAAATGAAATAGAAAACAATGAAAGAGTATAAGCGACGGCTGAGGTTAATTCTGAAGTCCAAGATGAATGGAAGAAACACGATAACTGCAATTAATACCTGGGCAGTAGCAATATTCAGATATGGAGCAGGAATAATATGCTGGAGAGAGAGTGAACTCAAAGTATCGATAGAAAGACAAGAAAAACCTGACAATGTATGGTGCCATGCACCCAAAGAGTGATGTAGACAGGCTATATATGAAAAGGAAGGAAGGAGGTCGTGGCCTTATCAGTGTGGAGCAATGTGTAAAAGGAGAAGAAAACAGCTTAGGTTTTTATGTGGCAAACTCAGAGGAGTTGTTGATAAGAGGTGTGTGTGCATCAGGAACCATACAGACAGAGGGAAGAATGGAGAAGGAAGAATTCAAAAGGAGGAAGGCAGAAGAGCTCAAACAGAAATGGACAGGAAAGGCAATGCATGGGCAATTCGTTAGAGAGATGCCAGAAAAGGTAGACTGGGTTAAATCTTGGGAATGGCTTTCAAGGAGTGATTTGAAGGTTGGAACGGCAGCTCTCTTATGTGCTGCACAAGAGCAAGCAATAAATACCAACTACGTGAAGCACTATATAGATAAGAGCAGCGACAGTCCACTGTGTAGAATGTGTGGTAAACGAGGTGAAAGCATACAACATATTGTTTCAGAGTGCGATAAATTAGCCCAGAAAGAGTACAAAAGACGTCACGATAACGTGGCAAAGAAAGTACACTGGCATGTGTGCAGGAAGCATGGGCTTGAGCATTCAGATAAGTGGTATGAACACACTCCAGAGGGTGTTGATGAGAACGAGGTCGTGAAAATTCTGTGGGATATGAATGCACAATGTGATAACGTCATTCAGGCAAGGAGACCAGATGTTATAGTAATTCATAAGGAAACCAAAGAGGCTCTAATAGTTGATATTGCTGTACCTGCGGATACGAGGATTGCAGAAAAAGAGTTAGAGAATGTAGAAAAGTACCAAGATCTGAAAAAGGAAGTAAAAAGGTTGTGGGAACTGCGATGTGCAAAAGTTGTTCCAGTAGTGATTGGTGCCCTCGGAAGGGTTACAAAAGATCTTGAATGTTGGATTGAAAATTGTAACTGAAGCTGGAGTACTGCAGAAGACTGCTTTATTGGGGACAGCAAGAATACTGAGAAAAGTGCTGGAACTTTAAAAGGAGAAGGACTCCTGTTAGCCTTTAGTCATTTGCTATGACTCGCCTAACTGGAAGAAAAAAGGCAATAAGACCAGCCAGTGCAGAAATGCTTAAAATCCCACAATAATAATAATAATGATAATAATAAAAATAATAATAATAATAATAATAAAAATATTAATAATAATAATAATAACAATAAAAATAACAACAATAATAACAATAGTAATCATCTTTTAAGGTTGCATCATTTTCAACTTTTAAGGTTGCATCTGCCTCGAATTTTTGGCACTTCTTTATTTAATGTCACTTCGCAGTCAAAAAAGTTCAGAACTAAACAAGCTGTTTCCTGTTGCTTTTTTGTTTTGTTTCCTGTTGCTTTTTTGTTCTGTTTCCTGTTGCGTTCTGATCAAGACCGTGAATGTTCTGGCTTACAACGCTTAGAAATATTTTACAGACGACCAACCCATATTTCCTATAAGTAAAACCTGCTTTGTAGATATGTATTTCTATTAAGTTTTTTACGATTTGGCTTTTATGTTGTCAAAGTGTTCCAGAATTAGACGACACAACATGTGCTCTCTACAGTTTGATAGTTTTAAGGAAAAAATCTAGCGGAAACTTTTCTTCCCTGCTATCTTTTGTAGAATTTTTAGCTTGTAATTTGTCAGAGAAGATCTTCGTCGCTTGCAAGCCTAAGAGCATGGCTAAAAAAGGCTTGTTTTGCAAGCTGCGTCCTTGATGTACATTAAGCTAAAGCAACTCGGTACAGCTGCACTGTAATTAGAATTCATAATTTTATGCTTTCAAATCATCAAAAGAAGACGAACGGTGTTCGGTTTTCATTGCGTTTCGCAATACCTGACTATTTTAAAACTACATGTAGTCTTTTTCAGTGACCGCGTCTCAAAAAATAAGGCAGCTAATCTCAACTGATTTTTGAAATGTTTTTCACTTTTAGGCAAGCACTGCGAAATGGAGACAGCGTAAGATATTTGATTCCGGACCCAGTTATTGAGTACATAAATAAAAATAAACTATACAAATCATAATTTGCAAATTTTTTGTAAGCAATCTAGTTATATTGAAATCATGCTGCCCCTGTTCTGTTTGCAAGGTAGCATTGTCATTGATTATGTCGTGTAATTACGCACATCAGATGTATGCCTTTTCATGCTATTGTGGTCTTATTACGGTCTGCAATTGTTCCACCCATATCTAGTTCTTATCTTACTACGGAATCCAAGAAGTAGAGAAATCAATTGATTGTAGTAAATCCCTTTGTTTTTCAACTGTTATATTTACGAAAAACTGGCTTTGCTTCCTTCAGCTTCGCTACCTGATTGTTTATTTCAACATTCTGTACTGAAATATATGATTCATGGTTTTGGGAGAAGCAGCCTTTAAAGTATCTGTCGTATGTTGTACAATGCAACAATTCAACGATACATGATGCCATGGCTAACACGCTTAAGCTATTTAGGAGAATCCCATTCATTTATATTTTATTTTGTCCCGAAAGGGTTACCGAATGTGAAAGCCTAGGATGTATAGTTCTTGGTCGAGGAGAAAGTTTAAGTTATTTATAAGCAGATTTTTCGAGGTGTTTTCATTCCTACATCAATATTATGTCTAGCGTCTGTACTTGCTTAGTCTCTCCTTGAAAAAACTAAAAGTCAGCACCTTTCGTAGGGTAGAAAATACGTACGGCTACATACATCAAACTGTACATTTTGCAAGAAGTTTGGTGGATGTAGCCTACAGCGGTGCATACTCTGAGAACTAAATTTGCAGGCGGCCAAATGACCCGCTGTAAATATGATAAAGTCGGTGTCCTTTGAGCTCGAAAGGAAGGAAATGAGAGTGGGTCGTTTTGCGCTCTTACTCTCCTCAACTCTGAGCAGGTGCATTTGCATGCGTGGTGAATTTTGGACGTGTTCAAAGCAACTACGTAGGTGAATGAGCGTTTCTGGGAACTAAACGAATAAGCAGGATCAACAAACGTGTTTGTCCTTTGTGCGGTTCATTTACCGATACCTACAAACCTTCCCTAAGTAACAATCGCCTTTTCAACGACGCTGCTTGCGAATGTCATTCGTGTGATCGCTCCGTTTTGGGCTGTGGGAATAAAACCAAACATTTAGAACAGTTAAATCCAGAACCACACTAACATGAAAAGGCAATCTGTGTTTTTATGATTGTTATTTTTAATGATTTCTTACTTGTTTTCATATTTTGAATAGAAATTCAATGCGTGTCTTGGTATTCATTATAATAAGATCTCAGAGTGACCATATTGTCTAAGCCTCCTTTTGATTAAAGAAGTAAGATATTTTCTATCACACTTTGAGCTAAATGAATTCCACGGGCCAAAAGATAATGTAATTCATGCTTTTTGAAGCATCATTCATAATCAAGATGACATTCAAATTCTGTGGCTTGCATACAGGTTGCACTTCTTTTGAAATTTCGTTTCGTATCCTTGCAAAGTTCATCGGCATAGAATTTGAGGATCTAACTTTCAAAGAAAAGTTTCTTTTATGTTAGTACTTCAAGCTAAGACCTGGAGTGCGTCTTGTTGACCACCTTTGAGAATTTGGATTTTTATTAAAAGGAGAACCCATAAAGAGCTTTCGTCAAGGATAAGGCCCTTGTAAAGCCAATCAATGTGCTTGTAATATAGAACCCACGTTATGTTTGTGAACTCGGTATTCTTCGTTTTGCAGTCATTTGAGAATTAGCTTCATTTATTCGATGCCGTCAATTCTTTTAATTTTTCTGAACAAATCGAAGGGATCTGTGTCATCTTTTAAATTGATAGCTCAAGATAAGGTTCTCTTAGTGTAATAAAAATAATTGGACATGGTTTAGAATAATTTGTTGCACTCTATTATACTAATTGTCCTTATCTTAGTGATGTAATTACGGTTTGAATTGTGCATTCTATAAGTCACGAAGTTTTGCATATTTTTATAGCATGCAATAAATATCTTCATTAGTTTTCTTGTTTTATGGAAATGTTCCTCTCTGCTTTTATTTATTATTTTATGTTGTTCATTAAAACAACGGCTGAATGTAATTTTAAGCTTCAGTTGTTGGCGCAAAGGTCATTAGAAAAGCACCACCATTTTGTTACAGAATTAGTGGGCAGGTTGGATCATTGTTAATCAAAGTCACACCTTCTCTGCCACGGGCTGCTACTGCCGTAAATTTGTGTTGTTTTTGAAATAGCTTTTGAATGAAGCTGTCATCTGTTTGAAGCGACAATCAAGCAGCTCAAAGAATTGATCCACGAGGCCTCTTTGTTGGTTTGGTAGGAAGTCGAACTAAACTCTGTTTTAGAAGAGTGGAAACATAATGACCAGAGGTTTGGCTGGGCAGTTTCGATTCAGAAGATCTTGCACAATAGACTAATTCTCAATTGATATCCGAAACTATCTGCATATCATAGCACTTGCTAACCATTTTCTGTTGGGGATGGCCTTGTAGAGCATATCCCACGTTTTATAAACTAGAAAGATTCTGTTTTTGAACTTTTCTCGCGGCGCTTGACAGTGTTTAACTATGCACCTTACGATGAGATGTAATTCCTTTCACCGTTTGACGTCACATGCTCAGACACTTACTAGTTACCATAACCAAAGTCGTGTGGATTTATCAGTATCTGAGGATGAAAAGTAGAGATAGATTGAAAGCTGCTCATTCAAAGAATCTGGTTCAACTAGCCTAAATGGAATTCCTCAAAACAGCTTGTCAAAGCTTGCAATGATTATTTCAATGCTAAAAATGCTGTTTACCGTAATTTCATGTTTACGCAGCTGCTCCCTCCCCCTTTCAAGAATAACAACTCATAGTACAGGATGTTGTCGAGTCTATTACACCACAACATTTATAGTTGTCATCTCCAGAATAAGTGCTTCATGAAGTCAAACGATGATTAAAACGGGAGATAGTTTATTTGTTTTTCTGTGGCCTATGCCAGGATTATAGGCGACGACTTAATTTTGAATCTGATTCTTTCATTTTAATGAACTGGCAAATGAAGGCGAGGGCAATCCGCGATGCACCTGCGTCTAATAGTTACATACACCCAGTATTGTTGAGCCACAACTTAGAACAAAGCCTATTGTTTCTATGTGTAAGACAAATCGATGAGGTGAGTGTGGGCTTGATCTTAAGCGATGTTGCAGGTGCTTTTCGAAAGACCTTTTGGTTGCCAAACGACATGCAATATTATCCTCAATATTTATTCAAATTATCCGAATTTCATAAAAGATAATCATTAATCAGCGGAAGTCTGCAAGCTGGCATATTAATTCTCTACATTTAGCTGAATCAGCTCTACTGGATACGAGGCTCCTTGCCTTAGGCCACCTCGAAAAATGTAGAGTCTTTGTAAAGGTCGATCTCCTACAAAGGAGCTTCTGCTTTAGCCGAACAAAGTGTCATGTAGCAGTTAATAAAACTAGTAACCAATTTAAATTATTCAATGTATTTTGCGAATTTCGCAGTTGAATAAATAGGCCGGTTTCTCTGTATATCTAGCTTGCTATGTCGTTGTAAAGCATGGTTGTTTACTAAGCTTGAATGAGTTATATCAAAAATTTTGGAGATTTTACCGTATTCTCCTTTGAGAGATTTGCACTGCAAAAACTAGTTATTTGCTACAATCAAAGTATAAAGAAGAGTGTCCCAGAAATTAAGAAGGCCATCTAAGTCGATCAAATATTATTATGCAAGAACTGTTGAAAGCTGCAAAGAAAGTACATTTGCAAGCTTCCATGGTAAATTTTTGTGTATCTGGTACCAAAGTGTATTGTCTTTGTCTGGACTAGCAAGCCAGTTGCAAATCATACAGCATAAGAATATGTATTTTAAAAAGGAAATTGTCTGTAAAGTTTTTCTGTCATTTTCAGTTAGTGTCATTTTCTACCTCCTAGGTATGCTATGTTCCCTAGGCCAAAACTCTCTGTCCAGGCTTAAGGTATTTGTAAAATATATTTGTATCGTAGATTAAGCGGAAGGTTTTGTCGATGAAAGTATCACTCAAAATGACTGAGGAACCGAATTTTTTATTTTTATATATATATTCTCATAAAATTTACAACGACAATCAATTACAATACAAAAGCCTAGGGAGCATGGAAATGCATAACAACCCCAAGACTTACACTTAACATAGAGACACAAATATTACAATAATAGGCTACAAAAGTGATTGGAGTGGTGTCGCCCATCGTTCCAATAGCGTTGCAGATATGACAAATACTCACAAAAACCGTATTCCTGTGTAGTAATCGTTACGCTGAAAATATTATGCTCAAAAACGAGACGGCTGTGGTTCGTCACAAATTTCAGCATTCGTCACAAATAGCCAAGTCTTTCATAGATATATTGATAAAGATTGGCGCCAGAACCGAGCCTTGTTGCCATTCGCTATTACCCTTTTTTCCCTCCCACAGTTGAATTGGATGTTGATTAATGTGTATCTCATGATCGTCTTTTGATTCCTTGATGAGATGTGGCTTGTCCTAATGGCATGCGCTGAACTTTTCTTTCGGGTCCAAACCTGTAAGCAGCAGAATGCAAGATTGAACTAAAACAAAATGACAATTTCTAGAAATAACAAATTCTGGAAATGTAAAGTTCAAAATATGACAAGTTCCCTATTGTTATTAATGCTGATGTTTTTAATGCAACCAGCACAAGAACATTGGAAAGCCCCTGTATATACGGTAAACAAGAAGATTTGATGGTCCTAAACACAAAAAAGGCCTAAAATGTTTGTTTTGAATACTTGTTTTATGATGTTTTGATTTCTTGCTTGTTCTTGGCAATATATTTGCAAATGTATATAAATGATAGAATCCAGGTCTTTCCTCTCGATGTCATCATATTCTACTGTACATGTATAGTAAAATGTGCCTTATATATCAAACCAGAAATTCAAAACGCATCACCCCTGAATCTAAGGCTTCTGCCATCGAGTTAAACATTCACACTTTTGATAATTAAGTTGTAATAAATTTTACAAGTGGAATTAATCTCTTTTAAGACCGTCACCAAAAAATGTTGAATGCTCTCAACTGAAGTATGAAGTATTTTTCAAAGGGAAGGGGTTTTTTTTCGTAAATTTCGAGTTGAAATAAGTTTTTTTTTCAAAGTAAAGTCCAAAGTGGTTTTCAACCCAGACTAACTTCAGACACAGCAAGTACTGGAAAATTAAGCACTTTGACTTTTCGGAACTCCGTGTTAAGAAGCTTAGAGATATTATGGAATCTTTGAAATAAGGATCAATGCATTTTGGTTGCCATTAGTCAAGAAAATCCCTTCTTAGATTTCGAAATACAAGAAATTATCTCTTGTCCTTGTTCACCAAGTTTAATCTGTTTTGATTTTGCGGCTCTTTGGGGGAATCCAGGGGATTTTTTATCAACATCACTTGATGATTAATGCTAATATCTGCTACGATCTAAAGTCCCTGTTTTGTGTTTAAAAGAAATATTAATGAAAGGATCCTAATAAAACAATATACCATCTTTAGCGAGATACGAAATTTTAAACTGCGCAAGGGCGGAGTATTTGTCAACCCGGCGCCTATTTTAACATGCTAACTAGGGGTAGACCTTTCAGTCCCAATGACTTTCCAATGTTTTAAACAATAGGCTATTATCCCCCTCTCTATGTAAAGCAAAAAATTGCTCCAGGCTGACTTCCCTTCGAAACATTTATGAGTCAAACTACCCAGTTTTGTCAAGGGTTTTTAAAATAAGTCTGTTTTTGACGAAATTAGTAATTTTTCATGAGATATCCTCAACTGATCTGCAGCAACCAGAAGCAGTATTAGAATTTATGTAAAGGGTTTCATCTCACTGTCTACTGTCAAACCTCGTCGTTGAAGGTCCAGATTTTTTCTTTTTAAGTTGAACCTTTTTGCCAGTGCCTCTCATGGACCTTTTTCACGCTTAAAACCTTGGTACCGAGGGTATCTAATAATCAATGATATTAAACAATTAAGTGGATGAGCCGGCCGTTACATCCAGCTCAGGATGAAGCAATGGTTATTTGCTATAAATCAGAAGCCCGAGCGGAAAGGACAAAAAATTTCAAGTCCTAAGAATATTCGATAACTGCATTATTCAAAAGTTTTTTCTTTCTGTTAATTATTGAAGGGCCCGTTCTCACTTTTGATGGTCACACTGCTGTTAACCGCACTTTAGAACTTAGTTCCAGCAATTTGATCTTGAAAAATTCTCATGAACTCTGGGCCCAATACCGCTACAGACTGCTTTCATGTCTATGTATTGCTTTTTTTGCTCGAAATAGATTCCACGAGGAAAGGACATACGACACAGCTTCTTTTTTTCCTTAAATTCGATTTTTAAGGTCTAAGCTCGATTTTTCACGTTTTACGTTTCCAAATATCAAATTTTTGCTGTTCAGTTAGTGATTGGTTCATTAAAGGCCCGGCTAAACGAATAAAACATCCGTAAAACATTGTCAAACATTTTTGTACCAACATTGTTGGACAATGTTTTATGACTTGGCCAAACGAATCAAACAAATGTTAAGCATCTGTGATGGTCAAGCGCTGCTGCACAGCTTCCTACAGTTACTGCGTTGTATTTGCCGAATTTTAATTTACTGCGCTTGCGTGCGTAAAACAAATGTTTTAAGGGGTGGCTAAACGAACGCAACATTGTTGATCAAACATGAGAACAAAAGAGATGTTTTACGAAATGTTTGATGGAAATCAAATTTTGCAAAACATCATAAAACATCGTAAAACATGGTGGCCAAACGAATAGAACATGTTTTATGCAACAATGTTGGATGATGTTTTTCGCCGATGTTTAATTCGTTTGGCCAGGGCTTTTAACGATTCACTCGAGGCTTCTGATTTGGTCGAACGATCAACGCGCTGCTGTGCTTTACTTTGCGGAATCAAATCTATTCTGTCGCTAAGCAACAGCGCAATCGGTGGGTTTATCATTGGACAGGTGTTCCATGCGTCCTACCGCGTTTCTCATTAATCCTCCTCCGCGATGGACATTAAAATGATTGCGTTTTAGACGATGTTCCAACAGGTTTCAAACACACTTTATTTCAAACAACTCCGCTATTTTTTGTCAAACAAGAGAAGACTGAGAAAAAAGTACCTGAAAAAAATTCAGCTTCATTCCCTGCACCTATTCCATTTAGAGGGCAAGATATAAAGTGGAACTGTAGTTATTTTTTAGAGTGAGGGAGATGAAAATATGAAGGAAACCATAGACAATTACACCACCGTTAATTTTATAGTTAATTCCATTTTAGTTTGTTTTAATTCTTATTACATTATTCCATGCGACCTAAATTCCAAAACGTGCCAATATCTTTGTTTGTGATGGTGAGGTCCCCTTACAAACAATTAGCCACCTTGTTTTAAAACCGTCCAATTTACCATCTAAACTATCGCACAGGAAGATCTCTGTGTGATAACTTTTATGTTGGGCAATCTTTGTTGCGGTTTCAAATGTTTTGTGAGCTCCCACGGACAGGAAATAAGTGCAATCTGAAACTTCTGCCTCTATTACATTCATATATGTATACAAAAGTTTAAGCGTGGTGTTCCCAAGAGGTAGCCTGCCAACTTTCTACAATAAACTGAAAAACTGCAATTAAATATATTTTTCGCATAGCATAGATAATTAAACTCCGCAGGCTACTAGCAGTTTGTAGCACCTTTATGAAAAAGCACACTTTTCTCACAAGTATGCCGTTTTGGTATAACGAAAGTAGAGAGACGTGAATCCTTAATTTCTGCTGCCACTTATGTTTTTCCATATTAAATCGTGGATATCAAAATATCTTTAAAAATGACCAATGCCTTTGCATTCACACTCTTAGAATGTAAGAAAAACAAATATGGCATCAATTACAATCACATATCTTCTTCAATTGTGTATGGAACACCGGACTGTACATGGTTATTGTCTCAAGAGCAATGTCAGCTACTTTCTCGAATATTCCACCGTGAAATATCGAAATGAAGAATCCTTAGTTCTCCCCTTACCTACTTTTTTTAAAAGTTATCCTATGAAACCGCATAGTGAAAATCTTACAAGTCCACCACGTGGTTTTTTGTTATTAGTTGATTGGTAAATTAACAAGGTTGCTTGTGAAAGTTTAAGTAAACGAGAGATTTTCTGATATAGTTTTAAAACTCCCTTACCGCAAGAGCTCAAGTTTACGTTTAACTGACAATTGACATATATAACGTGTCCAGACATCTTCAGGCCACTATTCCTTTTACAACACGAGTCATCTCTTGTTTCCCTCGCTGAAAGCCACGAGCCATTCTTTCAGCCAACGGTCTCAAAGCGCATGCAGCCGACGGTCTCTGTTTGATATCGGCAAATAGGATGTACCCCGTACATTATTCTTGGAAATCGCCTCTCCGTCCCTCCTTGTGCGTTTAATAGCATGTTTTGTACCAACGAGGTAATCTAAAAGACCACGTGATACTGAGCACGTGACCCAAAGCGCGCCCTTTTTTAATGACGACAAAAGGAGTTAGGCCAAGCTGTCCGTTGAACAAAAGCATTGTTTATACGTACATTGTTCTCGTTTCTCGGGCCTGCTTCTGAACACAAAACTTCTGGTGACCAACACGAGGGCTTTCAAATCCCGCAGAACTCGGCGGCGATACGTGGCTTTATCCACCTGCTAGCGAAGTGTGCACAACAAAAAGCGAGACCAGAACAAAAAGATATTGCGAACACTACTTGTGTAGCCGTCCATGACCATGGTCGATTTCGGGCCAACTAGCGTGACGAACACTATTGCCCCTTCCGAATTCGGCTATAATACCCCACTGTTCTTGATGAAAGAAGAGGGGCTCGAAAAGTGTAGTACATCTAGTGAAGTACCAGTAAAAGCAACGCGAGACTTCAAAGACAGAAATACACCAGAAGGAAAAAACTCACCGTCAGAGTTGGTTTTTAAAAGTCCGAATTCAAGTGATAATAAGAGTTTGGACGACTCTAAAGATTCAGACGAGGGTTTCTCCTCGAGTTTTTCACCCTCTAGTGAGCCACAGATGCTACAGCAAGAAGCTTCTGGTGTGAGTAGTGCTTTTTGGGGTACACAGAGAGACGATTTTCTTCATCAGGAACTTCAAATGGGTGTGAGTAGCAGTCCATTGATGTTTAGCAACCCTTCCCCAAGTTCACAGTTATCTTCTAATTCAGGATTGCGAAGAGGGGCAGCACCAGGAACAATGCCAGGATACAGCTCAGGGACAAACCGAAGACCTTTCCCGGCAGTTTCTACTCTTTTGGCCTCAAACAAGGCAGTGGCCAATGCTCTTGGTGTTTCAAATTGGAATGCCAGTCCTTCTCCATCTTCAACTTGGCCAAACCATTCCACGAGCAACACTGTTGGCTCAAACTGGCCTCAAGGTAGACCACAGTTGCCCTTCCCAATTTCAGCTTCAATGCAGACACCATCCTACAATCAAAGTAGAACAAGCAAATTTACGCCGTTTCCTATCGTAAGTTTACCTCAGAAGCCATATAAAGGAACAAGGCCATTGCCGACTTTCAGTTCAAGTTCAACGCCGATTTCTAGCAAAAACTCGTCGCCATTTGGACATCAAAATTCAGTGAATTGTCATTCTAGCCTTGATGCAACAGTTGTAGACGACATAACACAACTGACAAATACTTTCTCCAATTTGACAACATCAAGTGAAATTACCACCAATGGTTTATTCAACAATCAGGTGAGATATCTTTTTATAATTTAATTCCTTTGAATAAAAAGACTTTCTGCAAATGAAGCTTCATTCGTACCCAACTTATCCTTTTTAGAAGCAACATATTCTTCGAAATATCATTGCAGTAATCTTTAGCAAAAAGAGTAAAAATAGTATGAAAGGTGAAGTTTTTGACGTTCAATCTTGGAGAACAGGAAAATATCCCTAAATCATACGATATTTGAGACGCACCTTAAGTTTTGAATGAAAAATTTGCTAGGACATCATTTTTTTATCCCAAGCGAGGAAATAAAACATATGTTTACTTTGTTAGCATAGTTACAATATGCAACCTGTTATAAAAAAATCCTTTACAAACCAAAAGCCATTTCTACTACAAGCAAAGTAAGAAAATTTTGGGAAAACTGGCGTTTTTATTGTGTTTTTCTGATTCTTTTGAAACCTGTTGGGTGTAGTAGGTTTCAATGTACAAGATGGATTCAGAAATTTATCTTTTATTTGTGTTTATTTCAAGCAATGTGTTACCGTAATCAAAATTTCATAGATTCGGCAAAATTTCTTCAAACCACGTAGAGAAGTATGAATCCCGTTGTTTCTTTGAGATCCTTTAATTTTCTCAAGACGCGCGTCTTGTTTCTCGGCAAGATGTACTCAACCATGCATTTCATAGCGCCTTTCAAAATTTGGTTGATCGAAGGTTTTCTTAACTCAGAGAGGAAAAAGAATTTCATTGCTTTCGCTGTAGTTATAGTTTTTTGTTAATATAGCGCAAATCAAAGCTAATGTAATTTGAAATCTTGGTTTCCAACGGCTAGGCCTAATCCTGTTTTTTTCTGAGTCGTAGCCAAATATCGAGTTCATTTATTATTTATACGAAAACAGCTGAGAGAAACTTCATACAAAAATACTCACTGACACTAAAAACTTTTAAAGCAGAACGCCAATTTGGTACTTTAAACAACATTTCTATATTTTCTTAACTTTAGACAGCTTAGAAACAACTTTTTTTGATAAAAAACGCACCCACTATAAAGCTCTTTGATTTACTAGTAGACAGGTATCTTGTCTGAAAGAAATATCTCCAGTCTTTATGCACTGTGTTATATTATATGAGTGGAAAATATTGCCTTCCTAGTGATAGCAGTTTGAGTAACAACGTAAACTTTATTCTCAACAAGAATTTCAGCTGTTTGCTTTCATTTATTTGAATCAAAGAGTTCTGCCTTTATTCCCATGAAGAAACAGGTGGTTTTGATGTCAACTTCTTTGTTAGAATGATCATACCTTCTCCAGTCATACCTGCCTGAGGATTTTGTATTATTAGGATTTGCTTAATAGTTATGAGAACTTGGTTTATAATGATTTGAAACCACTATGTATATTTATGTGAAAAATACATCCACCCTATCTCATCTGATGTAACTTTGTTTGCTTTCGTTGTTGTTTCCGCGGTTTAAGTATGAAAATTTCCCACCAAACCCTTCAAAACATGCTTGCTACTACTTTCATAATTAAAAGATATCCTGAAACAGAGAACACAAGAATTTCCCACGTTTTGTCAGGTTATCTATGATTCTAAACATAGAGGATACTGCAAAAGGTGATGAGGTTGAAGGGTCAAGTTTTTCAAATTGTTTTTGTCAAAAAGTTTATCATTTCCCGTTGTTTTTAGTGATAGCTTTCTAAAATTGTTTGAAAATGTAACTTGATAATGTTAACCTGTAATTTCGAACAGAGCTATATAGATTTCAAAAAGCTGATAATGCTATTCAAAATTTCCCTCCACGGAGGGCCAGACCAGACTAATTAAAATTAACAGAACGTAAATTCAAGATTTTCAGATTTTCCATTCCTTTCCTGGGTCTATCCTCCATCTGATACCTCCATTTTGTCTACCATAAATCATGCCTTGGTAGCAACCTCTCAGCTTAGTTTCTGTATTTGACTTGTTTAAGAAAACATCTTAAACATACATAGATATATTCAGATCATCTGCATAAATGACTGTATTGTAAGAAAATAACTGTCTTGTTTTCAATCGAAAAGTACTGTAATTTGCCACTTGATTGAAAGAGATCCTTACCTATTCTTTCGGAAGCATAAAAAGGATTCTTGTAAGCGTTCTGTTTTCGTAGACATTTGTAGTCTTAGGGAATTTTCTATCAACAATCGTTCCTAAAATCACTACAAAGTACACTGTATTTTCTAAGTTTGTTTTCATCTGGTTCTTGTACAAGGAAGAAAAGAGAAATTTTTTTTGCTAAAGAACACCAAATGAGCGCTTTAATTACTGGACAAACAGAAATCAAAAACAGCTTACTGTTTTTGAAGAACAGGAGATCTTTAACAAAGAAAACAAGTAATTAAGTCTCTGCATGCTATCTTTTAGATGCAATTAAATCTGATGACTTTGCATTTGAAGATTCTCCTCAAAAATGACGTTTTTATGGTAAAATGGATGCTGAAATTTTTCATCAGCATTTTTCTAGTTTATATAGCTTAAAGAAATGGTTCTCACAAAGTGGAGTGCTTGTGTAACTATTCTGATAGGAATTATAATTTAAACGAGGCCTTCTATTTCTTCTTGGACAGGAGAGAAATGATATGATGAAGTACTCTTCACTTGAACCAAGACTACTTGATATGTTCCGGTCTCCTATTGACAACCAGGCAGATCATCTACAAGGTAAGTTCTGTTCCGAAAACAAATTACCATTTTATTTTTGTAACACCAAGTTTTCCTTTCTTTTCTAAATTGTTTATTCGAAGCTTCAAGCAGTATTTAGTGCAATCAAGGCATTAGTTTGTCTGATAATTGCTTCCCTGTTGATGTCTAGCTCAAAATCTTCAGCCTTATTACTTCCTTTTGCCCTTATCTTTCAATCCTTTACTTGCTTTCAATGCAAGGTAAGAAAGATATAGATGTTAGAATAAGCTGAAAATAACAAATCAGTTGATGTCCCATTTATACACTACTTAACCGTCATAGCACATCTTATAAGTTTTGTACAGTTAATGACTTTAACAGGTCAGAAACCAGTTTTTAAAAATGTGAATTTTTCATTGAAAGCTTGAAATAAAAAGAATTCAATTATTTGGTTGAGATGCAGTCGAGTTTCTTCTGTAGTTATAATCCAATAATTAGCAAAAAGTAGATATATATGGAGTGTTTTTCATTTCAAAATTGTAAAGGTGTTTGGATCATCTGAGAATTTACGTAAAATCTAATATGTTAAATATCTAAAAGATATATAATTCATTTTCTTTAAAAAAATTAGAAGCGATGTCCTAGTGCTACACTAAAATTTCCTCGTAGTCTACTTTCCTCTCTTTGTTATCATCGAATATTGTCATATGAAAGTGTACGACAGAGAGTATAGCAAATAGCTCTGCGCAAGAAAGAAATTTCAGTACATTACGATTAAATCTAAAAAATTAAGATTTGGTGAATGAATGAACCATCCAGAGTAAAAACTGGCCAGTTGAAACTATGAAGTCATGACTTATTAATACATTGTGCCGTGGACAAACACCACACGCGCAAATTTCTTCAACATTTTGGTACAGAATATGGATTAATGACCCTCTCCTTTGGCTCATCATTTGTTTTATCTCGGAATCTGTATCGCTATTCTCATTTGTTCGATATCTTGAGTTGATTTTGCCACATCTGCCAACCTTTCTGCCATTTTGAGCAATAAATTATCCATCAATGCAGAACACAATCGTCAAACGAAGTTGCAAGCAGCTGCTTTCTTGAAAAAAGGTTCATGTTACTGACATAGAGACCTTTTCGGACCTTATAAGACCTTATCGAACTTTACCTGTTTAGTTGTAACCTGCCATAGAGCAGCTATAAAACCATGTTTAAGCATAAAGCTATGTTCATGAGCAAAAAGACGCGAGGATTGAAGTGAAATGAGCACTGTTGACTTCTAAATTATAATGGATCTACTGCTATATATGCAAAGATTTTGCTTGACCATAGCAAGAAATGTTTTCACCTCTTTTAAAGTTAACAGATGCTGAGAGAGGTTGTCCAACTCCTCCTAGCTATCCCTTCATATTTTGCCGATGCTAAATCACTATAAGGAATATTGCATAGTGATTCTCATTGAAGAGAATAGCTATGACACTATAAAATGCTAATGAAAATGTAGTTGAAGAATTGAAATGACACAAAACTAAATAGAATACATTGCTCACAATCTCTTTTTTTTCTCATGTGTTACAACAGTGCCTTATTCGCAGAAGGCTTTTCTAATATCTTATGATCCAAGACCCTCTGTCAGTTTATGATAAAATTAATTTCTCTTTCTCTTTAAAGCCTTCAGGTATCAGTTGCAAAAGAAAGGATTTCCACACCAACGTGATGGTATGCTGTTTTCCTTTATATTTTTCTTCAAAGTGTTTTTTTGCTTGGCAAGTTTTTTTACGATCAGCTGCTCTTGGTTTCAATTGCCAGGGAGCACCGTTTCTCTACAAAGAAGGTTTTCATTATCAACGAACATCTCTTTCATTCAAAAATGCTTTTTTATGACAAGCCTTTTGAAACTTTGTCATTCAAAAGAATTTACAATATTCTGTTTAATTTGTTATTTGTCCTGTTTGGCAAATCTTATTCATTGATAAAGCCTGTCTTCATTGCCAAATTTTGTCAAAACCATGCAAAAAGGAGTCTTGTTTATCTCAATATTCCATTGATAAGTATGTCAATAAGTACAAGATCTATGCAGCGAGACACATAAGCCCTTCAAGGCTGTTAGAATGAGCGAAATTTGCAATCAAATTTAGCCTTGACCTCACAGCTTAAGACAAAATCAATCAAACTTGGACGTCCGACCTACTTGAGTTGCAACTTTCGAATTGTTTGATAAACATCTTTTAGAAGAACTACTTTAATTCAAACCGAATTGGACTGGTTTAGCCTTGTCTAGCGAATAGCTGCGCTACTATCTTCAGCCAATCATATTATTTATAGCCAACCAATCTAGCATGGTCGCGCATTCTCTGCCCAGACGCCTTAAAACATTTATGACTAGTTCTTAAATTTGCACTATTTGCTCTCTTCGCAATAGATCTTTTCAACTTAATCACTATGGATTTTCGTCCATTTTGTTTGCCCTGTTCAAATAGGGCATATCTTTGTTAAATGCGCTGAAAGGAATGCTGGCAGTAGACCGATTTTCAAACACGCAGCTGCTTCATGTGCTCAGTAAAGCGATAAGTTCGATCTGCATGCGGAGATAAATACATAGCATGAAAACAGATTTTCTGATGAATTCCATTTTCTTTCTTATCTAAGTCGAGGCCTTAAGGATCTTCATACACCTGGTATTTTCAGTTCGATATATTTAAAGCAATCCTGATAAATAACAAGACCCAGTAATTGAATAAATATTCTATGTCATCTGCCTTAAATGAAAACGTAACTGATCTTTGCATTGAATTGAATCTTGCTTTGGCTTCTAAATGAGTCCGACTGATAAAATAACGGTTTAAAATATGAATAAACAGTTAAAACATAATTTTTTGCTTGGGTAGTTGTATAATTCTGCGAATACCCTCTCTGACATAGAGATTTTCTTAGTGCATTATTTCAGCAGGCTAAGTGGAAAACATTCACTCTACAGTATGATAATAACTGTTATATCATATGTTTGTCACGATTTTAAAGCCCAGTCAAAAATCGATTTGAAGTAGCAAAGCCGGGTAGCGATTTTTGAAGTAATCGTTTGCGAACTTTTCTTCTACAATTCCGATCATATAATTCCGATATCAAATCTATTTCTCGACTATTTTAATGCTGAAATAACAAAAAATGTACAAATGGAAAGCTAAAACAAAGAATTGAAAAAGTAACGTAATGTAAAGTAAGATCCATTAAAATAGGTCAATGTCATCAGAGGTACGGTCAAATGTTCATATTTTCTAATTAATTTTTGTTTACAGTTTGCTTCATCCCTTTTGGCTTGCACGGCTTCCTTTAATGTCAGCTGATCATTAATGAAACATTAGAAATGATCTGCATTAGACTTGAGACACGGCAGATTGTGCTCTGTTTTTTCTCTTGTCGAAATTTCTAAACATTTCCATTCAGAATATGCTCAAAAAGACAAACTAAACTTCTCTTTCATTCGAAAAGTCTTTTTCAATCACCGGTCGGTTTGGCAATGTTTTGTCTTTTCAATATAGTTTTTCTTGCTTCTTTTTTGTCCGGTCAACAACATTTCTTGGGGAATACTCATGTTCTGTTAGAATTTTAGATTGACTGCATCTGTTTCAATCAAAATTATTTGAATATTAATGACGTAGTTTATAAAATATGCTTTATGATAGGCACAAGTGTTTAATTGGGCTCTCGTTTTGTAGGTTATTTTTCAATTATTAAACTAGGTCTGGCTTCCAATCCAACCAATTGAATAAAAAGATTTTAATCACTCTAACTTTACTGCCTTCTCACTGTAAGAAGAGTGATTTTTCTCGAGTTAAAACGTTTTATCCATTATATCAATTGAGTCATTAAGACTCAGCTGCATCGGTGCTTCACTACTGAAGAAAAACATTTCATCCTCACATTTTGTGTAGAGGTTTCTTTAAGTGACCAAGTTGATTTTGCCCAGAAATCAATTCAACAATTTCTGGTACAACGTAGTACAACATAAAATACTATCTATCTTCCTCCTTTTTGCTTTACTAGATGATTAAAAACAACAACAAAATTTTTTTAAAATTATTTTCTAACATCTGTTAAACACATTGAGACTTCTTTTGAAGAACAAGTCTAAATTGAGGAAAAATGATGTGGTCCTAGAATTTCTTTTCTGTTGACAAAGCTGTCTTCTACTCCAGGCAACTGCCCCCTCCCTTCAACAAATGCTAACTCTGGTCCGCTTTCAGTGTATTCTTACATTTCATATACGTATGAATCTTACCTAAAAGTAAGCAAAGTTCGGTAATTTTTTGAACTTTTTCATGAGTTTATAGTTCAGCTTTATAATATCTTTAAGTGACTGTTCAAATCTACCTAAAGTGAGTCGAATTTGATCGATGAATTATTTCTAATCTTATCTGTTTTCCGTTCATATCAACTATGTACGTGCTAGTTGGTTTATCATGCACATGCAAGAAGCAAGATTTCCGATTATCTTTCATTCATCTTGCTGCACCTTCGTATTTTAGCTGACCAGATTGTGCCTTCATTCAATTCCTCTCTGAATGGGTCTCCGAGATCAGATTTGGATCTCATGGAAAGATACTCAAGAAAAGTGTTTGTCGGTGGACTTCCTCCTGATATTGATGAAGGTAAGGCTGTTATTTGTTTTGCCTTGCCTGCAACACCTGCGTTTCAAAGCATTGTTTTTTGTATAATGAAATGATGCAGCTGCAATTTCAGCACTGAATTTTCAAGACCAGCAAGTTTGGCCACACTTAAGCCTTTCTCAGATTTCGTAGTGCGCATGTTTATCAATGACTTTAAACTGAATATCTTTTGTCCACAAAACATTTCATCGCCAAAATGCCCCCTGATTCATACCAAAAGTCGTATTTATAAACTTTGTGATGGCTGAATGCTTAAAAAGGTCTTGACTCAATAATTTACCCAAAAATTTTACCCTTGCATTTGGGATAAGATTTTAAAAACCTACTTAGAAGATGTTATGTCCTTGGTTTGAATGTTAACACATATGATAACAGGAAACTAAAAAACAGAGCATATATGGTCTTCTAAGGACTGCTGCAGTTGTTTATGGTGTAAAAGCATGATTTTCAGATTTTGGTTCAGCTCAAGAGGGATATAGTGTTATTAAGATATTATCATTAGACTGTGAAACAATTGCTTAAGTAATTGATTGATGATTTGTTTTCTAATTCAATTTGTTTTTCATCAGATGAAATTCATGCAAGTTTCTGCCGTTTTGGTCATCTGACCGTGGACTGGCCCCACAAAGCAGAGAGCAAATCTTACTTCCCACCCAAAGGTCAGTATGGATAACCCTATAATTAGACTACTGCTCGTCTTAATGGCTGGTGGCTAGGGCCTATGCTGCAGTGAAATGTTTTCCCGTCCTTTCCTGAAGATTTGCAAATTCATCCCCTTCTAATCATATATCAACGATTAAGTATGTTTTTGAAGTTTTTAAGTCTTTCCATTTCTAACTATAAATATTCGTTTTGACAGGGTACGCATTTTTGCTTTACAAGGAGGAAATTTCAGTTCAAAGGCTAATGGATGCTTGCATGGTGCAAGATGGAAAGTTCTACTTATGTGTCTCTAGTCCTACTATCAAGGACAAGCCAGTTAGTAAATTATTTATTGAATATGCACTGCCTTATAAACCATTTCTAGGCCTTTTCTGGCCATGTAAACCTTTAATTTCAATTTTTCTTTAAAAATCTATCGTTATTTAGTCTTATTCATATTTTATTTGCTTCTTGAATTGCTAATGGAGAAAAAACCGTGTTTGGAAAACTAAAGTTATTACCTCATTTAAAGGTGCAAATTCGTCCTTGGAATCTTGCTGATGCTGATTTTGTGATGGACAGCTCTCAGCCTTTAGATCCCAGAAAAACAATATTCGTTGGTGGTGTACCTCGACCTTTACGAGCAGGTAAGTTGAAATACTCTCTTTAGAACCCCCAATTAATTTATTTGCAAGAGCTGAGATGGACAAATAGGTATTCGGCCACTTATTAAGAACACCCGAAAATTGGGACTTTCAAGTGTTCAACAGTGTTTTTTTTTCTTTGCTAGCATGTGGGTTTACGGATGTCTTTTCTCGTCGGTTTTGTGTTTCTTAACAGCAATAAAAGAACTTTACTAAGGATAAGCCAGATGCCAATATAACCTTACCTCTTGGAGGGAAAAAGATTAAACCAAAATTATATTGAGATTTGCTTGTTGTCATTGGTAGAATATTAATAAAACTAACAGGTACCATTGCACCTTATCACACAACGTAAAACGGTCTGAGACAGGTATCGTTTGATCAAATTCCACGAAAACAATTCAATGACGTATCTTTAGTTGGCCTAGTGAAATATCTTCCCAAACGGCCTTCCGTATGTCATAGTTTATTCGCAGTTCTCATAAGCTGCATTTTAAACCGCGATCGGTACTCAGTCGCACAGTCACTAAACACAGCCTTCCGTTCTAAATTTTGTACAATAACAAGTTTTTACTATAACGAATGCTGTTGTTTATTGTCAAGCAAGGCATTATATACTTTAGCAGCTGCATTCTCGTAACGTCATTTATAAACAATATTGGTTTGATTTTAAACAATTTTTTTAATTTTCCAGTTGAGTTGGCAATGATCATGGACCGCCTTTACGGAGGGGTCTGTTACGCAGGCATTGATGTCGATCCGGAATTGAAATATCCGAAAGGTAAAATTTGCTGACTATGTTTCGCTAAAACATAATTGTATGCCAAATATCTCCCTAATTCGTCTTCTTTGCGATAGATGTTATCATAATGGATGTTATCTTTTCTCCCAGGTGCTGGTCGAGTTGCTTTCTCAAATCAACAAAGCTACATTGCAGCAATAAGTGCTAGGTTTATCCAGCTGCAGCATGGTGATATCGACAAAAGGGTCAGTACATATGTCAACAAGATGTTCATCAGCAATTGCCTAGGCCAACAAGCATCAATCAATAAAAGCTTTTTTTGTTTCAAAATAAATGTCTCTTGACTAGACATTACCTGCACCCCTTGCAAATTAGAAATGTTTTTTGTGCCCATCAAATAAACGAGTTTGCTATTTCTGATTGTAATGTGCTACAGCTTTTTGAGATAAAAAAGACCATCTCACTCCACCTCAAACGCCTTTTCATCCAACATTTCCTCTTATCTAGGTCGAGGTGAAGCCTTATGTCCTTGATGATCAAATGTGCGATGAGTGCCACGGAGTCCGCTGCAATGGAAAATTTGCCCCTTTCTTCTGTTCCAATATCACTTGTCTTTTGTACTACTGTGAGCAATGCTGGGCAATTGTCCACTCAAGACCTGGCCGTGAGTTTCACAAGCCATTGGTCAAAGAAGGAGGTGATAGGCCGCGCCAGTCTCCAATGAATTTCCGCTGGTAACCAGGTAATCCAAGATTCATTCTACAATGGTTAATCAATTCATGGTTAATCGTTGTGTATTATTAAGATTTAATTATTTAGAAAGTTCAGATGTGTTTTACGAAAGATTCAATATTTTGTCAGTTGATGTTTGATGTGCCACTGTTTGTACTTTTCATAAAACTAGCTGCGAAAAGATCTTTAGAAGCAGCCATTTTAAACGTATTAATTTGTTTCATTTTAAGATACTTTGTACTCAGAACTCATGAGATAAAACCATACTTTTTACTTAAACTTCGACTGAGCACATGACAAGCATGAAAATACAAAATATTGACTGTTGCTTTGTAAAATGCAGTTTTATCATTTTACCCAATCTTATGTCTATTTGAAATAATAAACTTTATACGTTTTCACAATGATTTTTTCAGGTGATTTGTTGTCTAGAATATTTTACCAAGTTTTAGAATCGATTTTTTTGCAAGGCAGTCTTATATTTACATGGTTATTATCATAATACTTTAACTTTATCATATTTGAAGCTTTTTAACTTATATAATCGTTATATCTTCATCAAATTATGTACGTTCTACTCATTGCACTTAACAGTGAAAGATATTCTCTTGTTTATTTTTCTTATTTTCCCAGCAATATTCCTTTTCAAATTCAAATATAGGTTTCCCTTTCTTAAAGATATATTTACATAAAACCTCTCCCTGCCATTCAGAATTTTGTATCACACCCACTTGTGAATATTCTTTCATTGTTTGATAAAGTTTGCTTTCATCTCTACCATTTCTGTAGAACGTAGATATTTGCTGTTGAGCGTAGGAGTTGCTGTAGAATGTAGTTGTTAGTTGCCTTATATTTTGCTCGTTTTCAACTTTTGGAGACGCGCAATCCCTGCTTGTTCGGCGCTAGAACTTTCTTATTCAGCAGGTTCATATATAGCTGACTGATTAGTAATGTATTGATGAAAAAGATTTTGGAATTTTTTGCTGTAAGTTAATATACCTTCATAGATGGCGTGTACGCTAGCAGTTGACTGTTTAGAATGGAGTTTTATAGAAGCTTCATTAACTTCAATTATAAAGAGAGCTAATATTATCTTGACATATTTAATTGTTCAACATATAATCTAATGAATCTCAAAGTTTTATTTATAAGAAATTGAATTATCGTCAGAGAGGCTTAATATATAAGTTCTATTGATTATTAAGAGGCATATGATATAACTTGCACGCATATTTCGTTTAGAATTCGGAGTTCATAGAATTCAAGTTTGTAGGTGAAGTTTTAATATATAAGCATTTTATCTTGTATAAGGCATGGGTTACAAATTTATTAATTGCTGGAAGTGGTGTATTGCTAGGCTGAAGGTCCGTTTCTGAAAAAGGGCAACAATCTCTACGCTGATGTCAATTAAATCTAACAGAGAGATAGCAAGACATTTATTATTTAAACTGGTCTCCTCATTTTTACGAGCTATCTTCACTGTTTACAAACCAGCTGTCAGATGTTCAAGAACCACGCTGTAGGATAATTATACCATTTGCATTTTTAAGAAAAATTTTAAAAAGTTGCCCTTTTTCAGTTTTCCAGAAGTGATTGGAGTGTCTTAGTATTTTAAATGTAGATTATCCCTTTTATTTCCAACAATAAACTTCCCCTATAATCAGAATTTGGTACGTTTTGCTTCTTGTTGTTAAAAGCGTGTGGAACGTTTTTGGCTTCAAAAGCTTTTTCTACGAAAACATATACTGTCCAGTTAGCATTTTGCGACTCTAACCCTCATCTCCGTTGCATTTGGCTTTGTCATGCGTTATTGATACCTAAAGTTAAATTGATCTTTACAAATTTCCCCTGCTCCCCTTATACTGAATAGGAAGTCGTCCTGAGGCTAGCAATGTTGATCATTTTCTACAACAATTAAACCAAATACTTCTGATACAATAACAAACGAGGTTTTTGCCTAAAGTAGGAATAACCCTTGTAGCATGCCTTTTTCCCATCAAACCTGTTATTACAGAAACTCAATATTCGTACATTTTATGCCAATTTCTACTTCTGCTCTCATCTCAATACCTTGAACTATATCTTAAATGTATAGTCCAGTTCATAATCGGAATTTTGCGCCATTTATCCTACTTAGTGGAATCAAATTCAACTAATATTTTTCTCCATTTTTACTCGTTTGCAATTTTTCTCATTATTCGTAGCATTGCTGTAAATGTTTTATAGCTCGTTTAGATTTATCATTTTGACACAAAACTGTGGGAAATTTATTTTTTTTGCCTGTCATTATTTTGTGTTGACCGGTTTCGCAATTAATAGCGCGTCAATATATATGTTGATAACGTGTTGTTTTAGTATACATTTTAACTTTGTAAAGGGAATTTTGACCAGGGTTTTCAAGAGCCTATGTTTTGTAACTAAATGCCTAGTTTTGGTAGCTTTTTCTTGGTTATATTTTCTGCTTTTTTCTTCACTGACGTTATTTTGGTATATCGTACAATGCTCTTTAATATTAATATTATTTTCGTCTTGTTTTTCATATTTTCGTCGTTTATTATCGAAGAGGACAGTGCGTTTTCACCTGAGTAATGACAGCGTCATTTTTAGTCGCTGTAGTTGGTTGACATAATTTTCAAGCATTGTTATAATTATGACCCTACATATATTAATGCCAAGGAACTAAAGCGTGCCAAATTCATTGTAAGAAAAATTTCAAATGAACACCCATTTCCAGTGTTGGAGAACGTTAAAGAAATTCTGCAATGTGTCACGGCAGATTATAATTGACTACATATCGATAAGACTAAGAGACACGTTTTTGAGAATAATTTCCCAAGCAACTGATCCTCAACTGCTGTAAACTACCTTTAAATGAAATGTAGTGACTGCTTTTTGAAAAGGCTATTTATCTGCTTTCAATAGAAAATATATCCTGTCCTTTATTGACCCAGCCAATTCATTAGGCTACAGAAGTTTTACACTTTGCTAAGAGAGAGCAAATAAACAGACTTTGCAATAGAATCCCTTTTTAAACCATTTAAGAAATCAAATAAGATATACTTTTTTTGAAATATTACAATGAATTTGACACAGACGATCGTATTAAGATTGGTTTCAAGGAGTCAAGTCTTAAGGTATCAAATACTAAATAGTGTTATGGAATGTTTATCTGCAATTTAAGTGTGCAATAAATTCATAGCAATGTTGCTTGTCTTATTCGTGGCACTGCTTTGTCAAATTTACCATTACCTAAAGTGAAATTGGAGACGGGGGGAGGAACGGGGGAGAGGATTGAAACATTTGATGAATGTTTGAAATTCACCAAATAAAAGAAATTTACAGAAACCTTAACAAAATTCCACAAATTTTTCCTCAAAATTAGTTTCCTGCGACGCAATGCTTGCAAAATCTTTTGATAACGGACACCCATTACATGGGATTTCTAGCAAGCACATCCAAAAATTTATTCAAAAAGGAATCGAGACGAACAATTGAAGAATGAAGTCTAACAGGCCTTCCACTCTTGGACCCCACTCTTCCATTGAGGCTCTAGCACCAAAGTATCTCTTTATTACTGGCTTTACGTCACTGAAATGCCTCTTTTGTCTAAGTAAAAGCACCTGTTATTCATTTGCCTGAAATTCCACTCTTTCATAAAAGTCAAGTCCCATCAATTGATGCGGAAAAGAAGAAACGATACCATCTCCATAGAATTTTGTGAGCATTTCGTTTGACAATCCCTGGTATAGATAAAAAATCTCACGAAAAAGCCACAGACTTCTCAGTATCTCTCAACAGGAACTGGAGGTTTGCCCACTACAGAGTTGTTATTATTTTGGAATGGCAAGTTACCCTCAAGATTATTTCAAGACAATTATAGAGTTTATTTCCAGAAACTTTTAACATTTTTAAACAATGTTGAGATTTCCCACCTAAATTTTAGTCCAGATACAATTTTTGCGGTGTTTTGTGTATTATAAATTCTACGTTTGTATAAATGTTGAAAGCTTAGAAGAGATTTCAGACTTTCCAGGCTCTGTTGCAATCTAATCACGGTAAGATTCCTTATAAATTAGACCATTTCGGAGTTCGCGAAGCCATAATGGAGTCCTAATCTTCAAAAGCCAGTTAAAATCACTCAGGTGGGACAAACAAGCGGAAAAATCATAGTGGGTAGAGGTTGCTCTTCCATAATTTGGTCGTAAAACGTCTTTAACATCTTAATTCCGTTGGTTAACAAGGTGTCTCGTTTAAGTTACAGAAGAATTTACAAATCTTCATGATATAGGCCGCCATTGTATATATTGCGGTTTCCACCCAGCTTGAGTCCTGGCCTCGCGAACTTCGAGATAAACATAAGAGGTAAAAAAAACTAGTAAAAGAGCTTTGAGGTGTTTCTCGAGACAAGGTTCTAAATTTATTTGGTGTACTGAGGATATTGGGCCAACATGCATATTTGCACCAGTTTTTGTTCCAAAGGTTAAAAAGACATCTCCTCGGCAACGAAATGATAAAAATGACTTCACTGTTTTTGCTTGAAATGCAGCTCTCAAGTGAAAATTGTCTACTTGCCTTTTTTCTGTAGTTTAGCTCGTCTACATTCGCTTGTAAAGAGAAACTGTGATAGATTTCATGTTCGAAAAGGAAAATTGGTTGAATCTGAAAATAAAAGCATGATAGCATTTTATTGTACACTATTTAATAGTTAATGCAAAAATTTTAAGAAACCGCATATTGTCTTCTTAAAAGAAAAAATTGGGTCCTTTTTAGCGAGCTGCAATTTTTGTATTTAGAAGGATGGAGCCATAAAACTCAGATTTGTTCTTAAAAGTGAACTATGAATGGAATTTAATTTAAGTGTAAGTTTGGTAGACTCCTTCTCCCCTTTTCCATTTGTCAACAGAGACTTTACGGATATGGCTAAACTTTGGTGCCAGTAAGAGCGCCTAAAAATTGTTTTGTGTTCGCCAGGTTTCAATGTACTTCACCCTTTCTGAAGCTTATACAGTCTTGTTAACCGCCATTCTAAACATTACATCCTAATTTAAAATGACACGATATTAACGCTATAAGGTGCAGGGAACGCGAAAGCAAGGACGTAACGGGGGCTTTAGCCCCCCCCCCTCTCCCCTATCAATTTCCAAAATGTGCATAAAACCGTACAGAAATCACCGCTTGTAGCATCTTTAGTCTCCCCCAAAACGCTGTCCTTGATAAGTTGTATAGAACAAGGTGGTTCTAAGCTGCTATTCCAAGTTTCACACTTAATACGATCACCAGGCAACAGTGATGTAAAGCTATGTAAACACCCGATGCACTCATGATTCCCTCAGGGGTTCATGCACGGGGGAAGTTTAATTAAGTGTGCACTCATCCCTTTGAAAAACGTACTGATTAGATATTCAAAAATTATTGCTGTTTATCCGCCTTTCGTGATACAAAAGCATTTCTATTGAACGTTTCGCAGACGCAAATGTGTTGATTTTTTAGGCCTACTTGTTTTGTCGATGTTCTTTGTTTTGTCAGACTTAGCCTACTTGGTCTAGATAAGCATGTACAGTTAACACACTCAATTTCAAACCAAAGTTTGGAGTGAACATGGAAAACTGCATCGCTTGGACGTCCTAAACCTTTACCGAAAGTATTCTTGTGCACAGTAAAGCGATTTAATGTTATTTAAAAGAAGATGTACCCAATGAAGGAAAGGTATGTGGGAGCATTTTTCGTAGTATTGCACATTACATACGTAAATACCTTTTTAAATTTAGATATTTATTTGAACTATAGGATTTTGATTTCGTTACTTCAGATTTTGGAAATTTCTCATAGCTTACCTCTCGTTGAGGTTCAACGTGACATGGCAGTTGAAAGATGAATTTTATGGCGGCATTTCGTGATGCTTTTCGCTTGTATGTTAGCAAGGTTTCACATGAAATTCGGAGCTTTATCCTTGCAAAGTTGTCGACTTTTAAAGCACACTTGTTCATAAAAAGACCTATTTTGATCCTTCAAATGTTTGGTCGCTCCTACGAGTATGTCTTTACAAGCTTACTACAAACACCATCTTTTAATTCTAGTTAGTCTACCTTTCAATATTTTTGACGAAAGCTACGGTCATAGACTCACGAAATACTTATGTTGTCGGCAGAAAGAATTTTCAAAATATATTTTCTTTTAAAAACAGGTTTATTTGCTTCTATATGATCAGAAAAAATACTAGAATTCTATTTAGTTTGAGAATGAATGTCATTATTTGGAGGGGTCGATTTTTAACAAAAAAATGCCCGCGAAGTATTGTTGAAATTTTCCGAAAGATTTTCCTTTAGCAAACTAAAGTACCCAACACGTATACTCAAAAAATAAGCATTGAAATTTGTTTTAAATGAGTG